>CATKSA010000077.1:0-94320 GCA_949775045.1 Metridium senile | reverse complement strand
TCAGATAATGTCGACAATAACAAATGAACATGTATTCGTAAAGAAAACCGGTTCTTGACTGGTTGCGAAGCGCTATACAGTCTGAACAACTGGTTCCTTGGTAACCTCTGTGGTCAGCCCTCGACTAGTTTGGATCGGCTTCTCTAGAAAAGTTTCTTTAAAAGTTATTTCGCAAACTTACAGAATTTCACTCAGTTTTCTAAATAGTTCGACCGTTCAGTTGGTTCAGTAATGGGTGGAGCGAGCTAGCTGGTTGTCCCTCCCTAAACCTACCTTTTCTTGTATCGATCAATTAAGCAGAATTGACAAGGGTTTGTCTTAAGTACAATAGTTTGAAAGCTACTTGTAGAATTAATCCTTAGTTTAGCTTTAATTTATAGCCTTAATTTAGCCTTATTTTATTTAATTCAATAATTTTTGCACCCTTTTTTTCACCCTTGGCGATGATAAAAACTTAAATTAATTAATTATGTATTTCACATTAAAAGCGAGCAGTTCAATTCCCTTATAAACACAAAATTCAAATAAATAACAATGAGTGTTTTACACTATTGTTGGTACTGATAGGTGAGCGTAGTAGATTGTAGTGTTGGCATTATTATGCTTATTTGCTAACCATGTTTACATTAGAATAGATTCTAATTTTCTTTGTTCTATTAACAATGGTTGTCTGGCAAAACCATGACAGATTATACGCCCACCTATTGATGGGAGGAGCCAAGGAAATGGAAAAGAAAAACACATTATACATTGGTATTGATTATGTTAGCGCAGAAGACAATAGGAAAAACGTATGGTCCCAAACTCTCGATATCATAGCATGCAATGTATCATAGTGATATTTGTTTCTGTCGACTTTTGTCACCTTTATTTCTCGTAAGTTGATCCTGTTAATTTTTCTAAATTATTAACGTAAAAGACATTAAGGTCATCATTGTGGCCATTAGGACCAGTTTGTGACATGTATCGTTATTGTTTTTCACGGTTATAAAACTGAACAATAAACCATTTGCCTTTCATTACCTCTCATTGCTCAGTTGAAGATTGGACGCGTATACAGTCAGGTAAGAAATATATATTTTAAACGTTACGTTTTGACTTGATTTGACGTTATGATATTTTCTCTCCCATCCATAACATTTTCGGTGACTGCAATCAGCATGTAAGCAGAGTTAGTGTGCCGATATATTGTATGTAGAGGCCTAACTCTTTTACTCCGACGAAGGGCTAAAGCTCGAAACGTCAGTAAAGTTAAGTCAACATTTTTTATGGTGTTACAAATTTCATTATATTACCTATCATTTATACCAAACACCGACGCAGCCTATACTAGTTTACTCGCTAGTTTCCATTTATTGTATGGAAAGCCTAAGTCTCCCCAATTGATAGAACATTTGTGTCTGGCTAGACGATTGAGAGTCTAATTCTAAAACGTGATTTATAAACAAAAATATAAAACAAAATCAGTCTGAAATATTTCTAAAGGAGTTAATCGATCGTCAAAAACTGTATTCAAATATATCACTTATGCTCTCTTGAATATATGTATTTTGCACATGCATCACATTGAAGCCCGATGTAAATATTGTCCTTATTTCCATGTTTTTCTTTTAGCTTTTCCTGGGTTTATCAGCTATAAAATGAAGTTTCTCATTGCTTTGCTATTCTGTGCACTTTTTGCATGGCGTATTGAAGGTAAGCTTATGAAACATCGACCCCAACTTTAGTCTCGTTCACCAATTAGCCTCAATTAGGAAATCAATCAATATCATTTATTATTTTTGTTAGCGTTGGTTTTGTTTTGTATTCAGGGTGTATTTTATTCGATGTTTAATATTCTTTGCAGCCAAACCATTAGAGGAAAGACTGGAACTAGTTGAAGATGACATGTATTTGACTAAAGAACAGAAGGAAGTTTATAACCAGCTTATAAACGGTCGTGCACGACGTGCGGCAGTTAAGGGCGAAACAAAGTTATGGCCAAATGGAATAGTTTATTACACATTTGATGGCGGTTTAAGTAAGTGTAATATTGAGGTTTAAGAAATGGTTGTTTTAAAACACTCGTTTTGGCATCTTTTCAGTCTGTATAGCTTTTAAATAAAGAATAGAGATTGATTATTAATATTATTATATTAAGGTAGTTCAGGACTCATGGATTCTTTCGATAGATCTTTTTGAAACTTCTCATGTAAAAAAGAGCAAACTAAGTAAAGATCAAAACTAAAATAAAAATAATGGGTCACCATACTCGTTTCGGAAATAAGGGCAGTAGACTGGGACCCATTTTGGTCATTTTTTGTGACAAAAATTGTCGGAATTTGAAACATAAAACTCTATCTATTCTATTTTTCCCGATAACAAACTTGTTAACAAGCATTTGCAAAAGAAAGGCACTTTCCTAACAAACATATTATTTGCCATGTTTTACTGCGAAAAGTACGTGCATGTCGATAATTAATTTGATGCAAAAGTAAACTCAAAATCTGAAAAATACTACATTTTGCGCTCGAAAACCATATCATTATTATTTCACGGAATGAAAAGGTCTGATAAGGGAAATCGAATTATATATAAATTTAAAAATGGGGTAACACCACGCTCTTTTCCGAGTTACAGCACCAAAACCCTTTAAAAAATTTATTTCGTGACCTGTTTTTTGTCCGTGCGGGACTGGTAACTAGTTCCCTATAAAGTCATCGAAACAAACTTGAACATTTTTTGGTTCTCTGGTATCTCTAGAATCGGTGTAAAGCTAATTATGACCAGTTTAATTCGCAATTTGTGCCCAAAACACAAATTTATGTGACGCATTATAGTTCCAAAAATCAACACTAAAACGACGCGGATTTGAACGCGAAAAAATCATGACTTTAACGAAAAATCTTGATTTCTCGTGAACGCGGGTCTAAATTCAGGAGATTGTTTTTGCAGAGTTGATGTTTGGAAGGAAATAATATTGACTGCATTTTCTTCGCTATAAGTTCACAAGGATTGGGTACGATTCTACGCCATGTTTGCTCATTGCCTAGAACAAGTCTGAAAGAGAAATCGAATATAGCTACTTGAGTCAGGTCGGGTACCAGTTGAATCTGAATCATTTGTGAACTATCTTTTATCATTTCAATGATAAAATATTGAACAAACGTGTTTGCGTTAACGGTTATGATTGTAAAAGTCTCAAAGAATCATTTTACATCGCTTGTACTTCATATCTGATGTATTTGAAAGAAATAATTAGTTCCCTTTGAGTAAAAAGAAAATTACAGACCCACCTTAACTTGTTTATAATCTTCAAAATAGCGCTGAAAATAGTTATACTTATTCCTTAATTGTTCTTGCAGATGAAGCTGGGAAAAATCGTTCTAAAGATGCAATGAAACACTGGACGGATAACACATGTTTGACGTTTGTAGAAAGAACCAATCAAAGGGGTTATGTTACTTTTATTAATGATAACGTTGATGAGTAAGTACATGGTGGAGTTATTATTTTTTGTTTAAAGTGGTGCTTATTAAGTGCATTTCAGATACAGTATATATTTCGACTCCCTTAAATCGTATATATAGTGCTCTGAGCAGAGGGGAGATTTGTATGGGCATGCGCTAGACCGCTGAACTATTAAAAATTCGCGTGTTTACTGTGACTTTCTTAATTTGATTGGACAAAAAGTGTTAGGTAATTTATGCAATTTCAGAAAAACATTTCCCGTCTCATTGATAATTAGTCAGCCATTGTTTACCAAGGTGCAAAAGGCATTGTTACAGTAGTCAATCAAAATTTCACAATGCCAACTAATTACGGTGTCACGGCGTACTCATCACAGATGTCACGTAATAGTACGAAAGGAGCTGTAATACATCAACAAAATTGCTATTTTGACTCATTTCCCCATTTTTACCACTAAAATCAATAGTATGGCATGAAAGAACAGTCAACTGATTGATGTTTTCTGAAATAATATCTTTGAAAGTTAGCCCAAACATGTTAAAAATCATCATGAAATTGGAAAGTAAATGAGTACATAATAGAGCGATTTCACATAACGCATTTTAGTATGCTAATGAGTAAAATAACATGCTAATGAGCTTCGCGTTGGGGCATTAATCTATTTAATAAATACTCATTATAATACAACAGCCAGTTCTGATACTTTGTATCTTAGACCCCGTCTACACGGATCCGGATACTTTTGAAACCGCATACTTTTTGATGCGAATCGGTCTATTGTCCACACGAATCCATTGAATCCGGTCACCGAAACCGCATACTTTTACTTGAATCCTCCGGATACGCGGATTCGTGTGGACGCAAATATTTCTATGTGGTTTCAGCTGGATCGGATTCGTGTAGACGAGGCCTTAATTTTTGTCATATTTATGCAACAATTTGTGATAAATAATGGTTACCCGTGCGAAGCTCATTAGCATGTTATTTTACTCATTAGCATACTAAAATGCATTATGTGAAATCGCTCTAGTGTGTTCCAGAATGAACTCAATAAAAAAATGAATAAATCGTTTACCGATCTCACTACATTCTTTGCTACATAATTTTTAACACTTCAGCTAAACGTATTTAGGCAAAAAAAAACGAGGAAAGTCATCGATTTATTTTGAAAAATAAGAAGAACATTGCAGTTAAATGCTGACGACTGTGGTATACCGATGAATATTTTCAAAAATATCACATTTCCCCATTTTTTGTAAAATCAAGATTGTGAAATTATCTTTCAATGGAAAAAGGCCTAAGCATTTTTGCAATAAAATTTTTGGAAGTTAGTTTAGATTTTGAGATAAATGATTATGAAATAGTAAAATGTTAGCAGTTTCTTGTACGGGACTGAGATTTCATGCGAAGTTTCCGCAGAAATAATTGAAGCGATTGGAACGGTGCCTATTTTAGTTTTCTTTTACACATAAGCATTAACCTTAATTTAAATATCCAGAGTCGCAGTATCCACTGAGCCAAAGAAAGATGACCATGAAGTCTTTGTTCATCCACTGAGTTAGCGGTAATGTTGTGTAGTTAAAGGCGTTTATTCGTGTTACATATAATAAGATCGTTTTCTTGACATCTAATTGGCACAGCAATATATTCTCCATGTCGAAGAAGGACCTAAAAAGCTTCTAATGCTAATTTACGGCTATCCAAGCAAGAAAACAACGACGATAAACGATATTAAAAAACGTAAACATTACCCATCTTTGATGGTTATCGGACAAGGTCGACATGGTCGCGCATGCTCATACAAATCTCTCCTCTGCTAGTGCGCTGTCGTTCCTTATAACTTGCTATTAGAACAATCAAATATCACTACAGATATTTATCCGTTTCTAATATACAGTGGAGCCCCGTTAATCCGGCCACCGAAGGGACATTCCAGTACGTAACTATATAACAAATTAAGTGAAATACTTGTATACTGTATTTCAAAATAAAGTTTCTTACAGCGCAACGCGTAAAAGTATGGCCACTGATAATGTATTCGCATACTTCTGTCTCGCAATCGATCCAATCAGCGTTGTAGGATTGTGTTATCTTGTCTCGGATCAAAACGCTTATTGGATCGATGGCGAGACAGAAGTATGCGAATACATTATCAGTGACCATACTTTTACGCGTTGCACTGTAAACTTCTGATGCTATCGGAGCTCAGCTATAACTCAAATTCCAGTCCAGTCTAAAGTTTTGTGCGTGTGCTGTACAATTATTACAGTACAGTAGTTGAATAGTACAGAGAAAAGTAACGACTACTTTTTAAAATACTCAGTCACTTTGCCTTGTACGGACGTACGAGTGCAGCCACACTGACTCCAGGCTGGATAGGACCTTAGACAGGCTATCGGCATGGCTTGTTAGGCTCTCATTCGTATTTTATACACGGGTTCTTTAACAAGGATAACAAGGATACAGACTGTACATGTTAAATGCTGGCTTTATAAAAAGGCTCTTTACTACAATGAATGTGGTCATATTTTCCCGCAGAACATGTTTGAAGTTGTTGTGTTTATGCTACAAAAAGCTTTCGAATGTTAAGCGAATAAATAAAAGAATCACAGATTGGAGACTTTTATTTACATAAGATCTAAACAGTGTCCGATTTGATCTGGCCGTAATACAGGGTTTTAAAACAAGTATGGAAGTTTGTCAATCAAAGGTGGCCGTTGGGCGTATTAAGGGGTGGCCGTATTAAGCGGGTAATTTTACAGAAAATATATGGGCACTTTGTCGGGACCTAAAAAACTGGCCGCAATAACGGGGTGGCCGTATTAAGCGGGGTTCCACTGTACAAGCAAATTGATAGATAACATATACAAATAATAATTGTTGTTAATTGTATAAAACCAAGCCGAAGGCGCGTTTATGTACTGGCGCAGCCGAGTGTTTTAAAACCTGATAAAACACGACCTGCGAGTTTATTGAAGGGCTTCAAAAACTCCAACACTTATTTAAAACTAAATTATAAAAGTTTCTTGAAGAAAATTCCAAGTTGGAGACAAACTTTATTTGCAAGGTACACTGCGCATTCTCATATCACACCACGCACCACTAAGCACCACATTTGGCATTCCACCTTTGAGAAAGGTCGCGTATAATATAGTAGGAGCTTGACAACATTGTTTCGGATGATGCCTCTAGTAAAGGTCATTGATGAGTTGCTAAAACTGAGACCTTTGCTATCCTTATTAGTAATCTTTATATAAAGAATACTAATAAAGATGACCTTTATCAGATATAAAGGTCCATGCATGTGACCAAATAGGCTAATCTAATTGGTCGAATAGCTCATTAATTATGTATGAGTTTTTGAAGTATATATATTTATCTCTTACTTACACGTAACATCTTTACTAAGCATCCAACCGTTCTTCTTTCAGTCGTATGATTCCCACCTAATATTTAATTAAGTTGAATATCATTATATATAAAAATAAAACCTTATTATACAGTCAATGTTATTAATCTTGCCCAGTAAAAAAGAAATTAAGGTATCATGCGACAAAATGTTTGAAGTCTGGGCTCCCAGCACCATAGGTCACATAAGTAAAAATAGAGAGTTTACAGCGTAAGGCCACTAAGTATATTCTAAATATCAATTGGAAGGACGAGGTGCATTATCACGAACGGCTAAGCCGTATTAAACTGTTACCCTTAGCTTACTGGCACGAAATTAGAGATTTACATTTTATTATAAGTGCCGCATAGGAAGTTACTCTTTACCAATAGAATGTTATATTAAGCCTAAAACTACTAGAATCACTCGCCACAGCTCTGCTAATGATGTACTAATCCATAAATGTCGTACTAAGCTATTTCAGTCTAGCTACTTTAACCGCATTGCTAAGCTTTTGAATAGCCTGCCTTTATCTGTCCGTAATGCTCCTTCTGTTAACCAGTTTAAATCTCAACTAATCTGTCATTATACTACTGCTTTCTCAACCACTTATGATATTAACAATTTTAACACCTGGAAGTCCATCTGTTGCAAATGCTCCTCCTCTCGTAACATCCTCTCATCTAATAACTGCTGTTACTAATGTTTGTTTACTTTAATTAAGTTGGTTGTGATATCACATGTATTTTGAACTCGTCATGAATATATATTATTTGTTTTTAGACATTTTTCATATACTCATTATGTAATATATACAATATGATCGGACGCGAATATTGTATAGAACTTATGAAAGTCCAACGTTAGTTCTTTCATATTTTACTAAAATTGTCAAGATAAATGTAAATCTGGCCGAGAAAATTCAAGTTGAAACTTATGCAAATCAGGACGAAATCTGTATGAGATTTACAACCTCCGTCACGGACGTGAATTCTTTTGTCAATTGCTCATTAATTATTCATGAATTTTATAAATACATATATACCTATATGCAAAATAAGTTATCATAATAATAGTTTTATATTTTTAGCATTTACATTATTCAATATTTTATATAGTCTATTTTAGTGTTTGCTTTGTACAATGTTATATTTGGGTGCACTTAAATTGGAGCCTCGCTCTGTTGTGTTGTCCCACACCATAGTATTTATTATTACATTTACATTTACCAATAATTAGAGCAATCCCTCTCTTCGAGGCTTATATGCTCTTGTCGGTCAAGTTCTACGTATGAGAGTGAGGCAGTCACTGAGGGTGGTCACGGCCAGAGATTTAGTTACGTCCTCAGTGGTTCTTTTACGTCCACCTTGTAACATAGTCAGAGTGAAGGCAGACGGGACCTCCGGCTTTACGTCCTTATCCGAGAAGACCAGGCACTGAGAGATCAAATATCGATAACGTCGTTCAGGGTTGCTCTATAGTATTTCCTTTTAAAAAGTATCTTTTAAACATATTTTTTTTACTTAATTCAACATATTCGATAATAGTTTATATTTTTCCATGCCAGGTAAAAGAAAAACTGGTTCATTACAGCAGTTCTCAGTCACACGTGCACCGCTCGCATAAAAAGCACCGCTATAAAACATGAAGTTGGTGGACGTCAATCAAACTGTGTTTACAAGACCCATGGTGTTTTTACTTCAGTTGGGTTGCAAAACATGTCTGAATCTGGAAGCTGAATTCCCACAATAACCTCTTCGTCGGATTCAGACATGTTTCGCAGCCCGACTGAAGTAAAAACACCATACGTCTCGTAAACACAGTTTGATTGACGTACACCAACTTCACGTTTTATAGCGGTGCACGTGTGACTGAGAACTGCTGTAACCTCAAAAAAGCGAAGAAAGCGCCAAAAAAATCAAATGCTTTAGAAGTCGAACGAAAGAAGCAATTGACTATTTTCGAATATCACTGCTTTGTTTTAGGCGTTGCTGTTAATCCGGATTAGTAAACGGAAGTAAAGTAAACGAAACAAAAATCCAGCTTTATCTCGCTTTGAGATTTTAGAATATTTACTAACTTTGAGGGGTTTATTGTACCGCAACATTTAAACAATCGGCACAAACCATAATCAAACCTGTAAAAAAACTCATGAATTTCAAAACGGTGGCTGCGTTATTTAATTTGTTGCTTCATTCAAAAGTAATTAAGGATAAACTGCAAAATAACCTAAGATTTTAGTACCTATAGATACAAAAATCATTAAAAAATTAATAAAGTGCACAATAAAAAAACGCAGACACCGTTTTGAAGTTCATGATTTTAGGATTTGTGTCGATTGGTTACATTTTGCGGGACAATAAACTTATTGATTTTCACTAGTCGGATTTCGTTAAAATAGCAATATCATCAAAACTAAATAGTATTTATTAAAACCAATAATGAAAACGAAATCTTTTTTTATTAAACTTTGAGAATAGATATACTTTATTGGGGAAATATTTAAAGCTATACGCACTACGCGGCGTTAAAAAAGACACTTCGATTTTGTCCCATGATACCTTAACACTAAACGAAATGTCATTTTACACCACATGATAATTTCGCTCTGAATAATCGATACTAGAATTAATTGTGAACATTGTTTTAATTGTTGTAGTGTTAATCTCTACTTTACGTGACCGTAGACAACGTTAATGACATATGTTTTAATGATGTAGTCGATGTAGTTCTCGCGTGGGATTCCGAAATACTCCAAATCGAACTATTCGCATTGGCGCATCAAACAGGTAAAATGTTATAGTAGAGTGCATTCAGTAAAAGCGTGAAACACTTATTACTAAATTGTGCAAAATAGTGCTAGTTGAATTGAACAAAAGAAAACAAAAAAATTAGCATAAAATAGTACAAAATAGTTATTACTAATGTTTCATGGTTTTACTCAATGCTCTCTAAAATACAAAAAACAGTAAAGATATGATAACGCATTATTGCAATGGATATTCACCAAAAGAACTAAATATACAACCCTTGTCTTACTATATCAAGCTAAAGATTAGTTAATGAAAAGCAAATAAAGTTCAAATTTACACAGATTCTGCTCTAATCGATATTCTTCTCGATATCTATTCATGTGCACTTTCTAATCATGCCATGTGACTTCTATAAAGTGAACCCTTATTTAACTCATTAATATTTACTCATTTGTATTTCTACACTGATCTACAGTCTTTGCTCGCTGGGCTCAGTCATCCATGAGATCGGCCACGCCATTGGTTTCTACCATGAACATGTTCGACCAGATCGTGATGACTACATTACAGTGAACGAGACTAACATGAAAGATAGTAAGGATTAGTTGTTATTTGACTATAACAAATAGAAAAAATCTTTTAAGGGTGTTGTATAGAAACACGGTCAATGTGAACATTAAAAGTCATTGACAAATATTTTATATTTCATGATAGGAATTCAATATGATCACAGTGTTATATGATACTGATAACCATTTGTTTATTCAAAATAGTTTAAATTTTAAGAGTGTGGGAACAATGCGAGTCGAGGAGTTGCGAGTTGCAAGTTGCGAGTTGCAAAAGATAATTCAGAATACTTTTTGGTTTATCTCAAAAACATTTGAAATAATAATGATAACAATAATTCACCATTATCCAATTATAAAATTGTGTTATAGTTAATTTAGACGTTGCACCTAATGAAAGCCTAATATAAGATAAAGAGAAATCTCTAACGAACTGAACAGTCAAAACAAATTATCAGGAAATCTCAAGCATGTTAAGGCCCGGGTCAGCAGGCGCATTTCCCAAAATTATTAAAATTCTTATATGTCTTCCAATATTTGGTGTTCTAACAAACAGTTTTGATCTGTAGTGACAATCAGTTTCCTTGATATTTTGATTTAAGAAAATCGAAATTTGGTAATGACGTGACCAGTTATCTAATGTAGAAATGCACGAGATTTCAACTGAAGCAAAATGGGATAGAACCTCTACAATGAATTATACGGAATAGATAATTTGACTGCTCTTGTAAATGTCTTGGTAACTGGGCTTGGAATGTCCATCACTGACTGTGAAAAAAAACAAATTTAGCAAAAGAGGTCACGTGACCAAGCCGCGTATCTACAAAATCTTATTTATCTTTTCACCTTCTAAATAAAACCATACAATCTAAGCCTACTATTGCTGGAAATTTTCTTTTCAACAATATAAAACCAAGCCTTAAGAGTCACGTGACAACTAAAATCTGATTTTTAAAATAAAATGTTAAGGAGCCTAATAGTCACCATATATCCAAAATCCAATATCCAAAAACCTACTACATCAAATATAAGTAGAATTAGTACAATTATGCCGCTTTTTTCGGGTGAGCTTGCATGCTGACCCTCGCCTTGAGGTTACTGTAAACCTTTTAATCTGCGATATTCCTTCGTTTGAAATCATCAGAGTAGCTAAATTATCAATTATATATCATTTTAAAGCTTATAGAATAAAGATTTTGATGTTATAAAAAAAATAACTTATTTTGTTACGTACGAGCATTGCACTCGTTTTTGTTAAAAAACGGGCACTTTTGTTTGAATGAATATAAGTCAAAAGTATGTTAACCTACCGAGAAGATTTTTACGGCAAAACAATCTACATATATCAAACTCAAAAATCGTGTCAGGCTTCGTTGATTTGTATTTTCCTTTAAAAGGTATATTATGTGACATTATGTCTACTCAAAAACTAAGGCCTCAATCAATAAAGCCTGACACGGTTGTTGAGACCAATATGTACGTAATACATGTGTTAAGTTTTATAAAAAACTGGACTGTAATATTTCTTTCAAAGTTAGCCAATCGAGCATATCAAATTTTTCGCTTAGAGCTCTGAAACTTATTAGAGAAAAATATTATCATTATAAAAACTATGGCTATTTAGCTATAAAATGATAAATAATATATTGGTATCATATATAATGCGTTGCGCTAGTGATTTTCTTCAGGTGAGAGAACCAGTTTGATCTCGTGACGGTTTACAGTAACCTTAAATATCTTGAGAAACACTGATACAGCTTAAATTTGCAATCCGAGTTCCTTTGAAATGTGATGTTTGTGTACGTCTGTCAATTGACCCATGATATGAAGAGATAAATTCACGCGGTCTGGAATGAAATAAGGACATCTTTTACAAATGCACTGCTGGTTCGGATGGAAGTACGCATGTCCGGGTTTTCCTGTTCTTTTTTCTCCATCTACAAAGAATTCCCGTCTCATGTTCGACGCTACAACTAAATCATGCGGTGGTTTGGGAATGTTTCCTGAGATCTTAAGGGCGTCTCCACACCCGTAACAGGTGTTGACCCTGGTGTCGCACGATTTCAGCAGCCACACCTCAAAGACACCCGAAGCGACATTTGTTTGGGGACGTTTGGAATGCTGTCGTGACGATTGACGCACTGGATGTTGTTGATTTGAAGGAGCCTGCTGTTCATTGGTAAAACGTACATTGGCGGGTATCTCTGAGCATACCTGAGATTTTAAACTTTGAAATTCATTGGATGTTAGAGCAACTTGAAACAACAAGTTACTATTTTTGTCTTGGCCGATGATGGGATTTGATGTGTATGGAGGTACTGAAAAGCTGTCCAGATTGGTGAACGTTTCTTGGCAGCGTAAGATACAGTATCCAGGTATTACCAGTAAAACGAATGGTAGGGTATGATTGGAATTCACAGCAGATATTCGGCCTACCAGCCGAAATCACTTGGCGACAAACTTCTAACTTCATCTAGCTTACACAAACGTGTATTTTCAATACTCATATCAAAATGTTAACTATTTTGATCCAAAAAACGTTTTAAAGTGCCAAAATATCAGGGTATCTTCTTGCAGAAGTAAATCCTTGATTGAGATTTAGAATTTGCTAGCTGTTAATTGCTAGTGCGAACAAGATAAGCAATTTGGCTATTATAAGAAACTACAAACTGTAACACTCGAGCTCCGACCAAAAATTCGTTGTCAGTGGTGCAAACACGATATGAAAGATTAGCGTAAGCTAGATTGCATCTTTGTTTTTGCAAATTTTGATATTTGCTATAACAGAGGCAAATATTATTTGAAAGAATAAAGGAATAACCAGATGGACAACATTGAAAATAAATATCTAAAGACAGCACGATTTCGAAGTGGCTAATGAGTAGCTGTATGGATGGATGTATGGTTTTGAGATTTTTCCGTCCGGATATTGCATTTCGGGTTAATTGATTTCTATTTCAATGTTTGTCCGGTTCAAGGTAGGGGGTCAGGAATTTGCAACTCGCAACTCGCAACTTGCAATTTGCTACTAGCAACTAGCAACTCCATAACTCGCAGTGTACCTACTCCCAAAATTTAAATGATTTTTGAAGAGAAGTCACAATTTTATATCTTGTTGCTATTTTTAACGGCTCATTGAAATATGTTAGTTTAATTGATAATAATAACAATAATATTATTAATAATAATAATAATAATAATAATAATAATAATAATAATAATAATAATAATAATAATAATAATAATAATAATAATAATAATAGTTGATTTATAATTTATGATCGCTTAAATATAACATGTAAAATATAATATAATATATACAAATTGATGATAATGAAATACGATACTTAAAAATACCTTATCAAAAATAATAATAATTTTTAAATATACGAACAAACAAAAAGAACAAAATATCTTAGAAAGCTTGTTCAAAAAGATAAGTCTTAATATTATATTTAATCTGGAACACATTCATGCAAAAGTTTGTTTACCTGATTTACAGCCGACAGGGCAAGAAGGCAGTTTGCGAAGAAAACAGTAGATCAAGTAGACTCTCGTGGTGAAGGTTACGACTATGGTAGCATCATGCATTACTCTCGTACACAAGCCAGCAGAAACCGGCAACCTGTTTTGGTGCCCAAAGCGCCACATGAAAACGTTGAGTTTGGTCAAAGAGTTGGACTGAGTGCTGGAGATATCGCTCAGGCTAGACTCATGTACAAGTGTAATGGTAAGGACACAAAAACCCACATTTAGATCGATTGCTTTGTGTTGTAATACCCTACCGAATATTCTAAATGAGTAGGAACTTTAAATCCAAACCATCACATGTCAAAAAAAACTCAGGTGTACTTTTTATAGTGTTGTTGGTGTTTGTTTGTTTGTTTGGTATGCAACACAGTGATAACTTGACTGAAAAAGAAACGCAGAGGCAGTGAATTTACTAATGATAACAGATGAATATGCAATGTTTTGTTTTGTTTGGTTAATTTTTATTAGTACTAATTAAAGTCTCAATGATTCTCTTATTAGTCCAAGGCGATAGCGAGCTGGACTATGTGCCATCAGCAGACGATAATGGTGAGTGTATAAGTTTGCAACAAAGTTCAAGCACATTGTACTTAAAATGATCAAAAATGTTACCAAAAGTAGTCCTTTGTAAATATGTTGGAATAGTAACTATCTATACGAGTTGTAAATGATAAATAATGATGGAAGCAACATTTCTTTTAAGGTGGTCCTGATGAGATTGAAGAATAAAGATGCACCAAAGTCTACCAGAAGTAATTGAATACAAAGTTTCTCTTAACAAAGGAAACATAGTTATAGGATATTAAATAAAAATATCAGAACATTAAAAAGTTGTTGGGTAAATTCAATTTAGTTAAGGAAAGGAAAGGATATATGAATTCTGGAATACTTGACAAAAAGCTACGATGAACTAGCATTTGGGAATGGAATGCAAAGCAATGAATCTTTATTTAAAAAAATATTCAACAGTTTTTAACAGTTTTCACTGATTTAAATGTCGTAACAACAGTATCATATGTAAGGACAAGAAAAAGCAAGTTTGTGGAAGAATTTGAAATTTAAAAATAATTTAAAATAGCGATTTGATACATTTTATATATACCCAAAACTTGATACCTTTGACCCGCGACTTGATACCTTTAACCCAAGACTTGATATCTTTGACCCACAACTTGATACCTTTAACCCACGACTTAATACCTTTGACCCACGACTTGATACCTTTAACCCACGACTTAATACCTTTGACCCACGACTTGAAACATTGAAACATTTCATATACATACTACATTAATCATAATCAGTGAACAAACGTTTTTTTTAGCATATGTCGTTATGGTGGACAGTCACGTCTTTTAGCGTTCCCATAACCGACGCAAAATTACGGCTAAATGGCCAGTATAGAACAGGTAAAAGACCTGATTCGAAAGGAGATAGCTCCTATTAATGTTAAAGTAACGGAACTCTCAAAAAATTACACAGAATTATCAAAATCTGTAAATTATCTTTCAAGAAAATATGACGACCTGCTCGAACAACTTCGTTCGTCAACCACGAAGCTTGATAGGCATAACGGCGACCTTACGACACTGAAACAGGACATCAAAATAGTTGATCAAAGAGCATGTGAAGCCAGCACACAAATAGACGATCTTGCACAATACATAAGAAGGGACTGTCTAGAAATTACTGGTATTAAGCCTACTGAAAGGTGTACTGCAAACGACATAATGGAATCAGCAGGAGAAGCCGTTGGAGTACACATTGTCGAGGATGTGCCAAGAGTAAGTGCCAAGTGTGCCCAGTAAGTGCCAAGAAAGGAGTACCTTAAATACAAACAAAAATGGTAGTTTAAAAACTAGTACATGTTGGTTAAACTTAAACATGTAGTTTAAAATTGAACTTTAATGCTTTAATGCTACTACTCCTTACTCAGTAATCACTATCCAGCTGAGTTGATCGCCTTCCCCGAAAGGAATTATGGGTCAACTATTTTTGATTAGCATTTCCGAGAAGGGAATGAGTACTAATGCCGAGAGTTGAACTGAGTCTCAGATTCGGCCATTACTTCGACTAGCGTTAACTCGTATTTAATTGGTCTTATTGCTGTGATGTTGACCAAAAGCTTCTTGAGTAACTGCAGGTTTGATTTGTACATAACTTGAAATAATGTTAGGGTTGAATAAGCTTGTATTTATCTGTAATCTTAATATCAGATGATTTAAAGTGTTTTATATTCACATTCAATAAAGTTTACTTGTTGAAGAAAATTGTGTACGTTGTAATTACTCAATAAATACTTTGCAAAGCAAATAAAACATTCGTATTTCAAATATGAAATACAAAACATTGTACACATGCAAGCTTTGAAATATGTAGTTCTAAATGATTTGTTCATGATTCGTCATCGATTTTGCTTTGCCGACGTGACCAGAGTTTGCAAGACTGGCGTTTGGTTTAATACCCACACAGTAATTTGGTAAGTATTTATTATGTCCTTCTACTCATATATTTCTGTAACATAGCTAAATGTTGTATTAAAGCTGCTATTTTTAGGGAAAAGGTTAGTTATTTTCAACGAAAAACAACCTGGATAACTTGACTTTGGCCGAGTATCAACTACACTATCTGTCCAACACACCTTAATCTTTTGGACATTTTTATTGCTTTAAGGCTATTTGAGAAGTGAAAATACATACAAAATCGTTCAAAAATAAAAGAATAACATTTCAATTTTGTTTTTTTTTAATATTTATTGTTTTTTTTTTTGTCGTGACACCGAAAATGTAATGGCGGGAAATAACAATTTTGGACGCGCGTATGTAAAAATGTGCTTGTACACTATTCTAGGTTGTAAAATTAAACAATTTACTGTGCTCCTTTTGTTGAACACTTGTTCCACCAAGTCCTTGAAAACAATAATCGGATATATTTCAATATAAATAGCATATGCAGTTATCCAACTTTACCTGGATTTTATACACAAATAATTGGATCTTACAAATATCTTTCAGTTTTGATTTTTATCTTTCCAAATATTTTTTGTGTATATGCAGCTGAAATTCATTGTCTCTTTTTAAAAATAATATTAAAATATCAGCTGCCTGGTCATTTTGCAGTTTAGGTTAATTAACAACATCACATTATTATATCTTGACATTTAAAATTTCAACTTCTGTGTATTCTCTTCTCACTATATAAAGGTTTATTATGTTAAAGGTAGTCAATACTATCCATTTATTATACAATAGGCCCTTTGCAGGACATGTTCACGTGACCTAATTTGACCTTGTCACTCAAAAAAATGTCAGCAAAGCTCAGCCAAAATGCCAAAAATCAATAGAGCATGCTAAAACAAACACTCTCTGAAATTTTGAACTTGATAGCTTTAAAAGCAAAGCTGTAGGAATTTTTCAAAATCGCTCAAATTTACAAGAGTTTGTATAGCTGACTGGCAAGGGCCTATTATCAATGAAATACATGTATATATTTTCTTTTGTTTTATGATTGATGTTATTTCATTTTCACATGAAAATATCACTATAGTTAAACAGCTTTATGGCAGCTTCTTGAGTCAGAAAAAAATTATGTTCATTTTCATTGATAAGTATATAATATATAATAAACAGAATGTTGCATGGACGCTTGGCCATGCAAATAAATAATATCCTCTATATACTTTACCTGTGATATGAATGTGCATGACACATATTTAATATGAATTTGTCCCAGGGGGGGGGGGGGGGGGGGGGGACTCACTTTGTCCAAGTGGTAGGGGTGGTCTGCGTACCTTTTAGGATAAAAATATTTCCTGTGCATACTTAGGGTTGTGGCTCAAATATCAGTTACATAACATGATTTCGTACATGTAAGTGTCATTTTTACTCTGTTTTATTGCTTTGTTGGGTTAGAAATCGACAAGGCTTTATCAGTTATTTTTATCTGTGCGTTTTATCTGTGGTCCTTTTCAAAACCTCCGCTGATCCCCCCTACCACTTGGACACTTGAAGAAGGGAGTAACCCCCCCCCCCCCTCCCCTGGGAATTTGTGCTGTAAATGTGCAACATTTTTTTATAAAATAGCAAGCATGACTAAGACAGAAAAACAAATTATGATGGTGATTTATTCTTTTCAGCACAGGCAATATTTTATTATAATTATTTATATATTTCTGGAGTAGATGAAAAATAAATGAATGCAAAAAAAAAAACATAAACAAGTAGTTTTTTTTTCTGAACAATATGTTTGGGATTATAATGTGTATAGGAGTCAAAACACAAAATTTTGATTCTCTGTTCCCTCCATAACACTTGACATTTGTTATTGTGACCAAGATACAGATGTTTGTATGTGATACCTACCAGTACTACAGGCACATGAGGAAACAAATATACAAACATCTGTATCTTGGTCACAATAACATATGTCAAGTGTTACGGAAGGAAACAGAGAACCAAAATACTGAGTTTTGACCCTCATAAAAATTTAAGAAAAGACAGACATAATTCAAGGGTAATCAAACCAATCTGTGGAGGAAGGGGAGTAACCAATAAACATAAAAATGGAGAAATTATAGAATATTATTTTATTACATAATTTTCAATGAAATACCTATATTTCTCTGTTTCAAAAATCTGATCTCTTCACATGTGAAAATAACATGTTATTTTCACATGTGAAGATATCATCACTATGGTTACACAGCTTTACGGAAACTTCTTGTGTCAAAAAAGGTTTTATTTCTTTTCATTGATAATTATATAATAAACAGAACATTACATGGTCGCTTGCGCTGCACTCACTCATGAAAGATCATTTCAACACTCGATGATAAAATTAATTGTATCTCCACGCTCCTATATGTAATATATATCCTCTATGTATTTTATTGAAAAAAGAAAATATTGCAAACGTTGTAATGTTATTATTCCCATAGTCAATAATAAATGTTTTATAATCATTAATCACCTATAATCATCTATATTTAATTAATAATCACTCATTTGTTATGTGTTTTTTTATCATTTGAAAGGTTCATTATGAGCAAAGTGTGTGACACTTGCTTAAAAAAGTACAGTCATGGTCCTTCATTGTCACGCCACTATAAAGAGAATCCTGAGCATAAAATCTGCAATAAGACTCCAATCACTAACCAAATAACAGCTGAACAAGCAGCAAAAGACCTGTTTCAAGACCAAACACCAATGCGTCGCCAGGCACGATTGAAAAAAGTGCTTGAGTACTGTACAACTGAGGAGTTAACTAATGTTGTTCTACCTGCTTTAGCTAATAACCCAGCCATAACTGTTATCAACTTCCTTCAGACCACCAACATTATCTTTAAAACTGATATTTTCAGAGTTAAGATCACTTTTGACAGCATTATTCTCTGAATATCCTAACTATACTACCACATTTACCAGTATCATGCAATCTATCCTTCAGCTTTTCCCTAACGTATCAAGTTCTGTATACCCTGTCTGCCATGCAAAACAATATACCAATCTATCTATGTTCATTGATGACCTGAATGTCCCTATTCATGAAGAGGATATTCAACGCCTAATAAAAAGGGAATGTGCTCTAGTGGCTAAAGTTATCACTGAAAATAATGAAGGCTCCTACTTTAGACAGGTGTTAATGCCAAAAGTTGTAGAAAAACATCGCAAAGCTTTCCTAGAATTTGGAGCAGGAATGGTTACTTGCTGCAATATCAGTCATGCAACGTTAACAAATGTTTTAAGAAATTTTCTTGGAAAACAACTCGCAAATGATGTTTTTGGAGTGAACATCATTCTTCCAAGAGATCCTATTCTGCAAGAAATTAATGATACTAAGAAGGTTTTGCAGTCTGAGCTTGGCCTTGAGTTTTTAATCCATGGAAAGCTGGTTGCTGGTTTTGTTAACATTGAGAAAACAATCCGTTGGTTACTATCTCGTCCAGGCCTGCAAGATGTGGTAAAAGTGCCTAATGATGCCCTAATAGTTTGTGATTTCACAGATGAATTCCCTTTACTGTCAACCTCACGATTTTCTTCTGGGGAATGTTCCATTGACATTAAGCTGGTGGAACCCTACAATTTTCTCAGTACGAAGTTTACAGCAGCCTGTTGGTTAGGAAAAGAAACAGAAGCACCTGTGCTTGGAAAACCAGTGTACAAACAGCTGCAAGAGCTCAAAACCATACAGCACCCCATCACAAATAGAAAGCTTACAATCCACCGCCGTTCTGTTGCAGATGGGAAATTTAGAAGGTATGCCTTATCATCATCTACAGCAAAGTCATCTTTCCCAATTCCAGAAGCTCCAGAACACAACACACAGCTGGGTGACATGAAGGTCATTTGTGATGAACCTGTATGGAAAGAAGAAGATATAAATCAACAACCAGACAAGTACAAAGAGTGGATAACAACATCTCATAAATCAGATACAACAGATAATCAACGATTGTTCGCCAGGCAAAACTGTGGACTGACCAAAGTGGGAAATGTTACATTATCACATCCCAAGCACTTCTACCCAGGAATAATGCATTTAGCACTTAGGGTGACAGAATCAATATGTCTAAGAATTGCGAAGGTACAGTTGTAACAATTATTAGCAGTTTATCAGCTGTATGCTTTTTATTCTGACAATAATACTGTTATTATATTGTAAAAATATATATACATGTTTATTGTACAATTACAGTAAAAACCTGCATATAAGAACCAGTGGATTAAGAACCACTAAGCTAAAATTTGCTTTATTTAAGCACCTGTTATAGCCGAACCTACAGAAGCGTTCCTATCGAGGTTGGAAGGCTCAATTTATTCTTCCAAACTTGATTTTAAATTTGTTTTGCAATTTACATAAATGAATCAAAACCTTGTAAGGTTCAAAAACCGCCTCAAATCAAAACATTACTTTCAATGTTTTTTTTGGACAACAGAAACTTGCTAAACCTATTCTGCTTACAGAAATATATTGTTATAAATACTTACTAAAGTATTCTATTACAATAGCATTATCAGTTATTGACCACAGATCATGATTTCGGGACCATTGTTGGTTGACAATTGAAGTCTGCATTTTGAAACTTACAAGATTCGATTCATTTATGCAAAGTTCAAAACAAATTTAATATCAAGTTTGGAAGAAGAAATCAACCTTCCAACCTCGATGGGAACGCTTCTGTAGGTTTGGCTGTAAAAAAGAACCACTTTAGCCTAAAAAATAAGACTGGTTCTTATATGAAAGGTTTCAAGATTAATTTGGTCATTTGAAAAAAATGTAAGTTGAGTCTGAATATGACCAAATTTAAAATCAATGCAAGAACAATATTTAGAGTAGTTTAGAGTAGAGTAGTAGTTAGTCTAAAAATGTTCAATCAGAAAAACCAGAAAACTAAGTTAAGTTAGGAAACTAAAAAAATATCACTTGTTGCAAACATTTTGCCTCTCCGGGAAAGGCTGCACAAAATAATGTGTACATTATTCGTAAAAAAAAAGCCTGTAATATCTCCAAAAATATCTATTTTATTTACTTAGGTTGCAGTAATGACTATGGGATGTGACGACAAATGGCTTTTGGCACTTACAGGACTAGCGAGAAAGGTTACGAAGGAAGGTGGAAATGTCTACATCAAATTTGATGAATTAGGTTAGCACTGGATTTATTACATTTTATATTCATAATCTCCTCTCTTGTTCCTCAACATTTTGAATTTTGTCTGCAACCATAGCAACCAATAAGAATCTACTTTCTTGCATATGGATATTCACTCTGTTTGACCACTCCTGACAATAATTTGTGCAGTTAGCAACTGTATAAAAGATCAAACAAAACATGGTAAAATGTTCTATTATCAAAAAATATATTTTATAAAATAACAATAATTTATGTGAAAAACAACAAACAAAAATGCCTTCATATTTGGGTAATGTTATTTCTCCCTGTATTTTCTCAAAACTGACCAATGAGAACATGTGAAAGATAAAATGACAGCAGGTAGTGCATAGCAAGCATGTGCTGAAAAATGATGAAAGTATGCTTAATACTCTGCTTACAGCAGATTTTTTTGGTCAATCAACATGTGCCTATACTATAACAATGATATAAACCTTTGTTAACATTTTTACTTCAGAAATTAGTATCCTATAAAGAGTA
The DNA here is from genome assembly GCA_949775045.1 of Metridium senile. Classification (NCBI taxonomy): domain Eukaryota; kingdom Metazoa; phylum Cnidaria; class Anthozoa; order Actiniaria; family Metridiidae; genus Metridium; species Metridium senile. Next base: position 72,481 of record CATKSA010000077.1, on the reverse strand, counting down.
GCTAAAAAAGCACACTTGATGAAAATGATTCACTGTGGTGCCAACAATAACTAACACAACATATATTTTTATTGTTAGGAGTTTCTGCACTCGGTGACAGAAGTCATAAACTTCTAGTAGATGGGGGTTTTACAGGCCCAACACTTGATGTTTTATCTGATTTCCTTTCTGACTACTGTAAAGTTCTTTCAATGGTGCTAAAACCTCCGATCAACATGTCTGGGCAAGAGTTTGCTTGCAGAGCCAGGGCTCTCATTGGTATCCCTGCTGTCCAGATATTTGGAACTCTCTCTATCACTCCCTCATTAAAACAGCTGGTAGTATACTTACCATATTATATTGACCAAGCTAGGGCTGATGGAGAAACGGTTGGTCTTGATCTCAATATCTCAAACATGGCTGTCGATGGTCTCTTTGAAACTGGCCATTCAAGTTTCAAGCATGGAAACTACAATTTCAGTGGTGGACGAGCAGGAGGAATTACTGAAATTGAATACCAGAAATCACTAATTGTCCAGCAATTCAAGAATATGTTTTTGAAAACAAAGTTCCAGGAACAGATTCCAGCAACCTCAACATCAACAAAATTAAAAAGAAAGCTAAATGATGAAACAAACAAAGACACAAAGAAGCAAAAGTGTGTGGTAAGACATTTGCCCTATACATCTATTCTTCTTGTTATCATATATCATATAACCTGTACACACCAATTTGCTCTTGTATCAAAATGGCAAAATGGTATTGAAAACTTTGATTTACATGTGATTTGTTTTTTTCAGCACATCCCATTTGAAGAAATGAAGACTGTGAGTGTGTTTTACAGGATTTGTATCTTTGACAACTAATTAATTTGATTATTTTCTGTTTTTCATTACCATTTTGTGTCATATAAATTGTGAATAAATTCAGTTATTCTCACTTACCGTCACTGGCAGTAGGTAATGTCTGTTTCTTTTTGTGTTATCTCAGGAATATCCTACCAATGAGCAACTTGAACATTCCAATGAAGAGGAAGAAGACGAAGAAGAGGGCAATGGTATGTCTTACACTGAGGGCAATGGAATACCTTATACTGTAGTCACCAATGAAGAAACCATAGAAAATCTGCAGACAAAACTTCTCAAAGCCAGCAATTCATACAGCCACCAGGCATCTATTACCAAAGTAACTGCACATGAAGCCAGATCTTTTGTTGAGAAAGCATCAACACATTGTGCAACAGGAACTGTTCACTTGAACGAAGTGCAAGTAAATGGAAAAGCGTTCTGGCAGAGAACTGACAGCAGAGTTTCAAAAAACATCTTAAAATTAATAGTGAACAGTTCAACCAAGAGTCAATCGCTTCTAATCATTGAATGCTGTCCTCCATCTCATGTTGCACAACACCATCGTCTCACTACCTCTCATGGATCTGTTCTAGGAATGGACGTTTCAGACAAGAAGATACAAATTGATCTGCTCAGACCTCCCCAATTATTTGCAAAGTCACATAAGCCCGTTGCCAAAGCACAGCAAGTACAACAAGTAAAAAGCCAGTTGACATCATGGGAACGTGCTACTTCAACTTTGTTTTGCAGTGATCAGTCGACTTTGAAACTAACTTCTCAATCAAAAGCTGCTCCTGTAACCAGACTGTACCTTGAGGCATGCCATTTCACTGCCAAAACGTCTTTGAATCTCTTTTCGGTGATATCTGGTAATGAAGAACTACGGAAAGCCCTCGACCGTGGAGTACAACAAGATTATAACGTCGATGAGTTTCTTGTCGACAACAATGCGGAGCAATTTTTCCCGATAGTAAAGGATGTAGCTCTCGTGAGAGCTGCACAGTTAACTGCTCGAAGTTTACTTGTTGAGATTGTCGAAGGACAAAATTGGGACTTGTGTGCATTAGTCACAAAATACTACGGACTGGAGAAGGAATTCAATGCCATTCTAAGACGTCGAATGATCGCTGCTCAGAAGAATCGACTACTAAAGTTGGACGCACACGAGGACTAATTAACGCTACTTAGTCTTTCATAACTAGTAGCAAGTTTGAAGCAATAAATATTCTATAAATGTCTGAAATTCTTTGTTTCTTTATAACTAACAGACCATACTTTGTCCCACGCTTTAGCTTTTGGTCCGCCATTTTGTTTTTATCATGTCTTTGATGCTCGCGAAGAATCATGGGAAATGCTAATCAAAATACATGTCAAATCCTCGATTCTGATTGGTTGACCTTGATTTTGTTCCGAAGGTCAACTCAGCTGGATACTAGGATTTGCGGCTATATGTTGCTGTTACGGATAAATTACATTCGAATTAAATAACTGACTAACTAAATAATATACAATAAATGAATAAATAAATAAATATATGGTAAGCCTTATAAATAGATAAATAATTAAATTAAACAATGTATATGTTAATAAATTAGTGAGGTAGTGCGATAGACATAAAGTCTTCAATCTTAATTATATTGTTAGCCAGGGGAATATAATTCCAAACTGCTATTGACCAAGGGTCAAATGTAGTTTAAATTAAACACTTGAACATACCTTTCTTACAAAAGGATCGTAACGTAGCCAGCTCTCCAAAGGCTTTTCTGAACACCTTTAACTTTTCACCTTTTCACCTTTTTTCCAGTTTTCCTGAATGACATAGAATATAGACATTGAATGAATAAAATAAATATTCTCAATATTTAGTTGAGCAAAATGTAAGTAACAAAATGTAAGTAGCATGCAGTAAGGATAATTGTGAAATATGTAAATATCAGTCATCTGAAAAAAATAACACTCTTCCAACGATTCATAACGGAAAACCAGCTATGAGACAGCTGATTTAATAGAACGATTTGAAATGTTGAAGTATGCTTGATTATTCCAGGAAGCTCGAAAAATGTTATTATTGTTATCTATTATTGAAAATAGATACTTAAATACGCTTCGCTTAATGAAGCATTACTTTTTACAAAACAAAAACAAACACAAATTACCTTCTTCCAGTTCAGGTTTCAAGGATATGTGATTCATCGACCACGACAGCAACCATGTTCTCATGAAATGCCCCACTCTTTAATGAAGAGAGGAATCTTTTATCAGTAGCATTCTCGGCTGAAGCATAAATGATCTATTTGCCAAGAGATATATCTTCGATGCTGGCTTCAGGCAATCAAGACGCTTATAGTAGCTTATAGTAGCCTCAACATTTCTCTCTCTGTTACGAACAGCTTTTTCGCTTGCCACTAGAGCGAGTAGTTGAAAAATCAGACTCTTGCCGAAGCCCGAGAGTACAAACTTTCGATCGCCTTCTTCTGTTCATCTTTAAGAGAAAACTTAAAACCAGAGCTTTCTAGTTTTGTTAATACAGTAGTTAAAAAGCTTCCAAACTCGCAAACTTCACTATGAGACGCCATATTGTAAATGTTGACCTCGTCGATGTGATAAGTGATTGTTTGGTGTTAGCCAATCAAAAACTACGTGATGATTGATTCTTCGGTCTTAGCCAATCAAAAACTACGTCTATCTGGTGGACGTAGCTTGAATAAAAAACGACGCGTTTGTCTGCAGGCTCTTCTCCTTCCTCCCCTCCCCTCCCCTCTCTCCCCAATCCCCTCTCCTCTTCCCCAATCCCCAAGAGTCGCCACGCAGGCTACTGGGGTAATTACGTTGGGTCTTTGTGTGTGTGAAAATTAAATCTGCTGTGTACAGCGGCTGGGCCGGCGGTTGCTGGAGGAGTATCAAAACATGATAATTTTTAATTATCATCTTTTGATAATCCCACAGATGAGGACCAGGCCTGTACAGCGGCTGAGGGGGAGAATGATATTTCAAAATATTATTTTGAAAAAAGAAGATTGCTCAAAAAATAATGTTTTTTTCGCCTCCCGCCAAGACTGGATGCCAGACCCTTTTTCCCATTAATTTTGACCACGCCCTTTTTCCAGGAATTTTGACCACGCCCTTTATTCCAAGAATCCCCCCAAAATAAACGCACCTCAGAAAATGTCCCCGAACCGGCCATTGCCTACTACTTCGGTTTACTTTCTCCTTTGACTCTTAAGTGAACTACCAACGTGAAGGATACACATGTACAGTATGTTGCCCAGTTTCGTGACAGTACCAGTATCGTGACACAAACAAATCAAACTCATTTTTAGTGACGGCTATTTGTTATTTAAAAAAAAACAAAGACTACTGAGAAAACACTGAACATTTAGCTTCAGTATGCATGTTTTGACGGGCTTTTACATGCACGGATTCTTCGAAAAGAAGCAATTGTTGACAGAGTAGTGGAGGTTTCCTGGATAAAATTTATGACTTTTACTGCTCGGTAAACTGACGTTGGCCCGAAAAAGAGGGATTTGCGAAGCGCTATACAGTCTGAACCACTGGTTCCTTGTTAACCTCTATGATGCCAGTGGCTGAGTCAGTCCTTGACTAGTTTACTAGATTCCACTGTTTTAAATTCAGTTTGGGTCATCTTTTCCTTTCCTTTTTCCCACTAATGGGTGGAGCGAGCTAGCTGGTTGTCCCTCCCTTTTCGTACCTGTTTTTTGTTCGGATGAATTAAGCAGAATTGAAAACTTTTGCTAATTTTCATTTGAAATGCATATTTTCATTTCTTTTATTCTCGCTTAATATTAAGGATAGTGTAACAAGCTAATTTATTGACTTTTTGACTGTTTCTTGTTGTTTGCAGTTCGTTTCATCATCTTAAAATCGTTTTTAGAGCATTCTAAGTGTTATCATTCACTCATCTAAATCGTTTTATTTATCGTTTTAGTTCATTGTAAGAGCATAGAGTTCTTCTTCTTCTTCTTCTTCTTCTTCTTCGTCTTCTTCTTATGATTATTATCAACTAAACTAACATCTTTCAATGAGCCAAATGTTTTCCCCCCGGAAATATCTAAAATATAACCATGCAAAAAATTGATAGTTCTATCAAAAAATCCGAATATGCATGCGCAGTGCGTTTTTCACTCGTGTCATGCTAACCAAGCCCTCTACCTTCTGAGCCAAGGACTCTTTAAGGCAACCAGAGCGGAAATATTCGTAAGAGAACTGCTTATAAAAGTGAATGTAGTTGTTTCTCAAAATCAACATTAACCAATGGATATGTATTAGTAAATAGTATTTTTAGGAATTTTCACATTCTTTAAATTATCTCTCGAAAATGACAAATCGGCTAACTTTTAATATTTCTTATCGTTGATTGGATACGAAGCGTTATACAGTCTGAACCACTGGTTCCTTGTTAACCTCTGTGATGCCAGTGGCTGAGTCAGTCCTTGACTAGTTTGCGAGATTCTACTGCTTTAAATTCAGTTTGGATCATCTTTTCCTTTCCTTTTCCCCACTAATGCAGGGGTGGAGCGAGCTAGCTGGTTGTCCCTCCCTTTTCGTACCTGTTTTTTGTTCGGATGAATTAAGCAGAATTGAAAACTTTTGCTACTTTTCATTTTAAATCTATATTTTCATTTCTTTTATTCTCGCATAATATTAAGGATAGTGTAATAAGCTAATTTATTGACTTATTGTTTCTTGTTGTTTGCAGTCCGTTTCATCATCTTAAAATCGTTTTTAGAGCATTTTAAGTGTTATCATTCACTCATCTAAATCGTTTTATTTATCGTTTTAGTTCATTGTAAGACCATAGAGTTCTTCTTGTTCTTGTTCTTGTTCTTGTTCTTCTTGTTCTTGTTCTTCTCTCTTAATCTTCTTCTTCTTCTTAATCTTCTTCTTCTTCTTCTTCTTCTTCTTGTTCTTGTTCTTGTTCTTGTTCTACTTCTTCTTCTTCTTCTTCTTCTTCTTCTTATCAACTAAACTAACATCTTTCAATGAGCCTAATGTTTTCCCTAAAATATAACCATGCAAAAAATTGATAGCTCTATCAAAAAATCCGATGCCAGTGGCTGAGTCAGTCTTTGACTAGTTTGCGAGATTCTACTGCTTTAATTTCAGTTTGGATCATCTTTTCCTTTCCTTTTCCCCACTAATGCAGGGGTGGAGCGAGCTAGCTGGTTGTTCCTCCCTTTTCGTACCTGTTTTTTGTTCGGATGAATTAAGCAGAGTGGAGCGAGCTAGCTGGTTGTCCCTCCCTAAAACTACCTTTTCTTGTATTGATCAATTAAACAGAATTCACAAGTGTTTGTATAAATACAATAGTTTGAAAGCTACTAGTAGAATTTAGCCTTAGTTTAGCTTTAATTTAGCCTTGAATTAGCCTTATTTTATTTAATTCAATAATTGTTTCACCCTTTTTCACCCTTGGCGATGATAAAAACCTGAATTAATTAATTAATTATTTATTTATTTCACATTGAAAGCGAGCAGTTTAATTTCCTTATAATTACAAAATTCAAATAGATAACAATGAGTGTTTTACTTGAATGTTAGCACTTAATATGTGAGCGTAGTAGATTATAGTGTTAGCATTATCATGCTTATTTGCTAACCATTTTTACAATAGATTTCTAATTTTCTTTGTTCTATTAACAATGGTTGGTTGGCAAAACCATGACGGACTATACGCCCACCTATTGATGGGAGGAGCCAAGGAAATGGAAAAGCAAAACACAATATATATTGATAATGATTGTGTTAGCGCAGAATACAATAGGTAAAAAGTATGGTCCCAAACTGTCGATATCATAGCATGCAATTTATCATAGTGATATTTCTTTCTTTTTGTAATATTCTTTGCTGAGACCAAGATATTTATTTCTGTCGACTTTGTCACCTTTATTTCTCGTAAGTTGATCCTGTTAATTGTTCTAAATTATTAACGTAGAAGACATTAAGGTTACATCACTGGGTCCATTAGGACCAGTTTGTGACATGTATCGTTATTGTTTTTCACGGTTATAAAACTGAACAAAAACCATTTGCTTTTCATTACCTCTCATTGCTCAGTGGAAGATTGATCGTGTAGCCTTATGCTGTCAGGTAAAATATATATATTTTAAATAGTACGTTTTGACTTGATTTGACGTTTTGATATTTTCTCTCCCATCCATAACAATTGGTAACTACATGCCGTCAGCATGTAAGCTAAGTTTGTGTGCTGATATGTTGTATGTAGAGGTAGTAGAGCCTGAGTCTCCCCAATTGATAGAACACTTGTGTCTGGTTAGACGATTGAGTCTAATTTTAAAACGTGATTTATAAACAAAAGTATTAAACAAAATCAGTCTGAAATATTTCTAAAGGAGTTAATCGCTCGTAAAAACTGCATGCAAATATATCACTTATATGCTCTCTTAAATATATGTATTTTGCACATACATCGCATTGAAGCCCGATCTAAAAATTGTCCTTATTTCCATGTTTTTCTTTTAGGTTTTCTTGGGTTTATTAGCTATAAAATGAAGTTTCTTATTACTTTGCTATTTTGTGCACTTTTGGCCTGGCGTATTGAAGGTAAGCTTACGAAACATCAACCCCAACTTTAGTCTCGTTCACCAATTAGCCTCAATAAGGAAATCAATCAATATAATTTATTATTTTTGTTAGCGTTGGTTTTGTTTTGTATTCCGGGTGCATTTTATTCAATGTTGAATATTCTTTGCAGCCAAACCATTAGAGGAAAGACTGGAACTAGTTGAAGATGACATGTATTTGACTAAAGAACAAAGGGAGGTTTATAACCAGCTTACAAATGGTCGTGCACGACGTGCGGCAATTAAGGGCGAAAGAAAGTTATGGCCAAATGGAATAGTTTATTACACATTTGATGGCGGTTTAAGTAAGTGTAATATTGAGGTTTAAGAAATGGTTGTTTTAAAACACTCGTTTTGGCTTCTTTTCAATTTGTGTAGCTTTTAAATAAAGATAAATAAAGCATGATTGTTATTATTTTAAGGTAGTTCAGGACTCATGGATTATGTCGATAGATCGTTTTGAAACTTCTCATGTAAAAAGAGCAAACTAAGTAAAGTTCAAAACTAAAATAAAAATAATGGGTCACCCTACTCATTTCGGAGATAAGGGCGGTAGACTGGGGCCCATTTTGGTCATTTTTGTAACAAAAATTGTCGGAATTTGAAACATAAAACGCTATTTATTCCGATAACAAACTTTTTCATGTTTCACTCACGAATTCGAAAAATTTACTGCGAAAAGTACGTGCATGTCGAGAGTTTTGATGCAAAAGTAAACTCAAAATGTGAAAAATACTACATCATTCCTGGAATGAAACATTCTGATAAGGGAAATCGAACTTTAAAATTAAAAATGGGGTGACACTACGCTCTTTTCCGAGTTACAGCACCAAAACCCTTTAAACATTTTATTTCGTCAGTGAACCTGTTTTTTGTCCGTGCGGGACTGGTAACTAGTTCCCTATAAGATCATCGAAACAAACTTTAACATTTTTTGGTTCTCTGGTATCTCTAGAATCGATGTAAAGCTAATTATGACCAGTTTAATTCGTAATGTTTGCCCCAAATACTAATTTATGTGACGCATTATAGTTCCAAAAATCGACACTAAAACGACGCGGAATTTGAACGCGAAAAAAATCATGACTTTAACAAGAGCGCGGGTCTAATTCAGGAGATTTTTTGCAGAGTTGATGTTTGGAAGGAAATAATATTGACTACATTTTCATCCCTATAAGTTGACAAAGATTTGGTGCGATTCTACGCCATGTTTGCTTTTTGCCTACAACATAACTGTCTGAACGAGGAATCGAACATAGCTGTTTGAGTCATGACGGGTACCAGTTAGAGAAACTAAACTCTGAACCGTGTGTTAACTATCTTTTATTATTTTAAAGATAAAATATTTAACAAACATGTTTGTGTTAACGGTGCTATAGTTACGCATGTAAAAGTCTCAAATATTAATTTTACATCGCTTGTACTTTGTATCTGATGTATTTGAAAGAAATAGTTAGTTCCCTTTGAGTAAAAAGAGAATTACAGACCCAACTTTTAAGTTAAAACTTTTTTATAATCTTCAAATTAGCGCTGAAAATAGTTATACTTATTCCTTAATTGTTCTTACAGATGAAGCTGGGAAAGATCGTGCTAAAAAAGCAATGAAACACTGGATGGACAAGACATGTTTGAAGTTTGAAGAAAGAACCAATCATTTAAGGCTTATGTTACTTTTCAGAATGATAACGATAAGGAGTAAGTACATGGTTTGTTGTCTAAAGTGGTGTATTTTCAAGTGTATTTCGGATATATCCACAGGGAACCCGGCTTTTTGATTGCTTTGCTTAAAAAAATCGCTTTTGTATATATGCGTAGCTTTTTCGGGATTCCTGTGGTGTCTAGGAGACCTTTGTAAACAGTTTACGTAATCTATGAAATCCGACCTCTGTGAGTTGGACAGTCGTTGGCGTGTAATCAGATCCGGTGGTAATGCACTCACATAGCTATATAGAGTACTGTACTAAGAGAAAGAAGGGATGAAACTATGAGGTTTTGTCGTGTTATGACCGCCTCCAGTTGATCGGACCAGCTAAACAGCAGGGGTCCATAGTTTCGACAGCCGTTCCCCGACCGTTTAACGGTGTAGGCAGTGTTTTAAACTGGACTTGACACCTTTGCCGGATAATATTTATCAACAAGAAAATTCTTAGAATTTATAATATTGAAAAATCAACGTTCCGACTGTGTAGCAGTCACGCTCTTAAAGGCCCAGTATCGACCGGGATGCTTTGCGGCCGTTTGTTTTTGTTTTGAAATAGCGTTAATGTTAAATGGCGCTCTCTAATTGGCCAAAAACCACGTGAGTTCAAAGTCCATGGCCGTACGGAGATACGAAAAATATCACATATCAACAGACATGAAAGTAGCGAACTCTTTCGACGAACCTTTGAGCTTTTGAGTGTTTCTGAATATCCTTAAATGCATCCCTGAGAAGAAAACTATCGTGTAATAGTATGCGGTGAATATAATAAAGGATTGGGCATGGTATGTTATGTGTATTTCTGTTGTATTATCAAAGTAACGATATTGATCAACTCGATTTGTCCGCTTTGTTATTATTAAGCAATCGTTGTAGTAAAAATATGTTTAAGAAAGTTGAGCTCCAAATATAAAGTTAATAAGTATTTTTAATGTCCATAGTATATTATCGTCTCGTCTGAGCAGCTCTATGGCATATTTTAACTGCTAGTCCGTGGATCGGAATGAGATGCCTGCGAAGCGGCCGAGTCGATTGTAATCTACTCAAACATACTCAAACATCAAAGCTTGTTATTTACATCTATTTACGGAAAATATACAAAATATTGCGGCACAGATGTTGTAAAATACATAGAGAACTTAAATACAGTGAAATGTTTTGAGATATTAGCATGATTACTTAGGATTATTTGGATTGAGAAGGCATTGTGAACTTTGATAATTTCGTGATACACGAAATTAGGTCGAGGCACGCAAAGCATCCCGGTCGATACTGGGCCTTTAAGGATAACGGTAACTTCGTTTTAGCTATTACAGAATAATCAAGCTATGCATTAAATTTGGACTCAAAGGTGATTCTCAATTTTATATTTCAGGCTCTTAAACAACTTTTTATCATCTGATAACGGCACGATGCCAGTCTCTAAACATGTACAAATACACAAACAAAGTATTTATCACACAGGCGACATAGAAAACCAGTACAAGGCGAATGTAGTTATAGAAGTTGGTTTGCACGACAAGCTTCCCCCAACATATCTCTTCATAGAGTAAGAAATGAGTATGGATTTATTACGATTCCCGAACTGAGACTGGATGCTTAAATTGTCATAGAACGGACATTTAGCAGAGGTGCTCCGATCAAATGGAGGCGATCATTAAACGATGATAAACGCGCTTTGTGAAATCACTGTTTTTATTCGTTACCAAATATCATTTCAAGCCCATAATCCCTCATAATGTTAGATTTATTTATCATGTAAACAACAGCTGCAAACAACAACATGCGCCTAAACCCTAAGAAATGCAAAGAACTAGCCATCTCCTTCCTACACAATCCTCCTGCAGCCCTTCCTACACAATCCTCCTGCAGCCCTATCTATGCCTTTACGCGTGGACGACATTCCTCTCGAACGAGTAAACGATTTCAAGGTACTTGGTTTAACTGTGCAAAACGACCTCAGATGGAACACCCATATTAGTAACACCACCACAAAAGCATCCAAAAGACTTCACATCCTTCGTGTTCTGCGGAAATCTGGAGTATCCCCTCAAGACCTGGTTAAAATCTACACTGCCCTCATCCGTTCTATCCTGGAGTACTGCTGTCCAGTCTGGAGTACTTGCATCCCGTCGTACTTGTCTGACAAAATTGAGAAACTACAACGCAGAGCCCTCCGTATCTTGTATCCTGAAATCACATATACAGAAGCGCTAACAAGGACATCCCTTCCACGCCTCGACGAACGAAGAAACGTACTGTGCGCTCAAACGTTCGAGAACATCGCCAATAACCCATCATCGCGCCTACATTCGATCCTGCCACCGACCAGAGCCGTTTCAAACGGCCGTAGGCTGCGTAATGCATCTCATTTTTCTTTATTTAAATGTAGAACCGAGAGATTTAAGAAAAGTTTTTTTCCTAGTGCTGTTGCACAATTTAATAACAATCTATAGTATATGTCTAATAGTAGTAATTTAATTGTAAACACTTCATAACTAGCTATATTTGTATCAAATTTACTTTTTTGCTTGTGTGTATATATATTACTATGATACTGTAATTCACCGTTTAAGGTGCGAAAGTATTGTCAATAAACCTTATTATTATTATTATTATTATTATTATTATTATTATTATTATTATTATTATTATTATTATTATTATTATTATTATTATTATTATTATTATTATTATTATTATATTAATGTAATCATTTGGTGCTAGTTTTGTAAACACATGATTCTGATGAACTAGTTTAATTGAGGTTTTAAAAAGGGCACCCGAAATAGTTTCATCCCTTTATCTCTTTAGTGTGTTTTAAGAGAGTGCGTTACTAAATTCGTTACCACCGGATCTGATTACATGCCAACGACTGACCCACTTACAGAGGTCGGATTTCATAGATTACGTAAACTGTTAAAAAAAGGTCACGATATGTAGCGCGAATCCCGAAAAAGCTATGCGTATAATGCAAAGACGATTTTTTTTAAACAAAGCAACCAAAAGCCGGGTTCCCTGTGATATATCTCGACTCCCTTAAATCGTATATATAGTGCGCTGTCATTTTTTATAATTTGCTATTAGAACATTCAAATATCACTACAGCTATTTATCCGTTTCCAATAAACAGTGGAGCCCCGTTAATCCGGCCACCGAAGGGACAGCTTAGTACATAACGTTATAACAAATTAAGTGAAATTCTTGCATACTGTATTTCAAAATAATGTTTAAGTGGCACTCTCCCTAAGACCGGTCCGGTGACTCCATCTTTGGAAAATGGTTTTCCTTTATTTTTTGTGTGTTGAAAGACATTTAGGTATACGTCTCCAATGTGAATTTTTTTTTTTTGTTGAAAAAAACATTTTTTTGGCTTCGCTACACCACCAAACACATTTTGTCCGTGCCGTCGCTAATTTGAGTCGATTTCGAACTTGAATTTTTGCACTTTTTAGAGTAGCACTGTGTCAAAACAGTTTGTCAAAATTCCGACCAAACCTCCAAAATAATATATATTTCGAGTACTCTCTGGCATAAAATCAGAGCATTTCACTAAAATGTGAATAAATACTATGAATTTACACCTACTTGCAGTAAGGTTGTCATACAAAATAGAACATTTGTCACAAAGAAAATAGAACATTTGTGATTTAGTGCGAAAGGAATTAATTAAAAGACAACAGAGAGAGTTCAGCTTGAGTGGTCTTCTTTTGTCTTTTAATCAGTTCCTATCGTACTAAATCCTAATGTTCTATTTTCTTTATAACAAATGTATATTTTTGTATGTCAACCTTATTGGAAGCAGGTGTATATGGACCATGGTTTTTAGCTATTTTTTGAGAACCAAAAATGTACGAAATTCGATACCTAAAATCTCAAAAGTGGGACCTAAAAGCAAACTTAAAACTACTGTCTTGAGTTATACTTATTTTCACAAAATATCAAATAATATTTGCGGGTATTTTCTAGAATTAATGCAAGTAAAGATTTCCCGAAGCAACTGATCAATGATTTTTGCATAATTTACACTAATTAACGCCTAACTTCACAAACGCTAAAATCAACACAAAAATCATCTAAATATATATTTTTTGAATAAAATAGGCTAAAGTTAACTGTTAAAGACACTATTAAAATTGTCATGCATTTTGTCGAATGGCATGTGCAGTTTATTTGTTTTAGATTATTGAAGCGTATTCTTAATCAAACTGATAGAATTGACAAACTTATATACTTTCAAAACATTATTCATTTTATTGACAAAAAAAAATTCTTTTTCCAGAATTTAATTTTATAGAGAGCATGTATTTTGGCTTACAATTAGAATAAATTTATATATAATGTTTTTTTAACTATATTTGTAAATGCCTACCGTGACATGCGTGACATCAAGATAACACTGAATTGATTTTTGTTGAACTTTAGTTTTTTCTAACAAACGTTAAGATATAATTATTTTATTTGAAGTACCTTAAAATAGTTATGCATAGTTTTTGCTTAAATCACGACATTTTTAAGATAATATATATTATATTTTTAATTTTATGATTAAATATGCGGGACAAAGTTCTCATGGTGTTTTTGTCGTGGCGCGGTGCTTTGATTGATTTTACTGTGCAACGCGCCGTAACGTGAATACCTCAACTAATTTTTGATTAGTTTTTGACATCTTTTTGACAAGTTACTACAATCTTAACCAATACGCGCAAGAGCGGTATCGTTTGACTAATGGGAAGTGCGACAAGTGTTTCGAAAGCCGTCAGTCGCCTGGTAAGTTTGTAAGCTCGACAACAACAAATAAACAGCTGAAACCGGCCTCTCTGAAAACTACACCCAACAGCCCAAATCGCCTCAAATATAACCCCAATTGCTTCAGTGACTATCTATCTTGCTTTTTCTAGCGTTTATTTTGCAAGAACAACTTAATAAGACTGTTTCTTAGACACTCTTTCAACTTGCATGTATCACTACAGGAACCAAAGTTCGAACCAGGTAAAAATCAGACGAGCGCATCACGGATTGACGGAATGACGGACCTAAGGGAAAAGGAAGATGGCCGAAAAATTAATACAAATAAATCAACAACATTGAAAACGTATTTTTTGCTTTCAAATCGTATCAAGCTAATCCGAGAAAATAATTACATAATCGTAATGAAGTCCGAGCTCAAGCAGATATGTGTCCACTTTGTACATGTTTTACAAATGAAATAAAACATTTTCAACAATGTACTTCATAAATTGTCAATTCCTTAGTGAATTAGATGTAATTTGATTGTTAATATAATTATACTCACCAAATCTGATTGTTTGTCTTAGTGTAGTGATTGAATGCTGCAAAAAATATGCAATTCAGACTCAAAATAGTGCAATTCAATGCAAGCACAAATCGCACTCCTGTGAGCCAATCACGTTGCACTATTTCCTAGTGATTTTGAAATAGATATAGTAAATTGATTAAACCTCAATATTGCAACAAATCAAAAACTTTGTGTGACGTCTTACTGCAGTACTCTCTTTTCTATAACAATTTACACAGAATTGAGAGTAACCACATGCGCTCTTTGAGCGACTTTAATTTTAATTGTTGTAGTGTTAATCTCTACTTTGCGTGACAATAGACCGAATCAAAATATGGCGTACTCTTATTGTTCTTGACTGTCTAGCCTCGTGTTCACGTGTGAAAACAATAGAGTTTTCACATGTATGCGAGATTGGGCAGTCAAGAAGAATTGTTATTAAAATTGGCCGCCATATTTCGATTAGGTGTATAGAGAACGTTAATGATATTGACTGTATATATGTTTTAATGATGTAGTCGATGTAGTTCTAAAGTGGGATTCCGAAATACTCCAAAACGAGCTATTCGCATTGGCGCATCAAACAGGTAAAATGTTATAGTAGAGTAAAGCGTGAAACACTAATTACTAAATTGTGCAAAATAGTGCTAATTGAATAAAAGAAAACAAAAGAATCAGTATAAATAGTACAAAATAGTATTAGTATTCACGTGCACTTTCTAATCATTCCATGTGACTTCTATACCATTAAAGTGAACCCTTATTTAACTCATTAATATCTACTCATTTGTATTTCTACACTGATCTACAGTCTTTGCAAGCTGGGCACAGTCATCCATGAGATCGGCCACGCCATTGGTTTCTACCATGAACAAGCTCGACCAGATCGTGATGACTACATTGAAGTGAAAGAGGAAAACATGATAGATAGTAAGAATTAGTTGTTAATTATAACAAATAGAAACAACCTTTTTTAAAAGGGTGTTGTATAGAAACACGATCAATGTGAACATTACAAGTCATTGACAAATATTTTATATTTCATGATAGGAATACCATAAGATCACAGTGTTATATGATACTGATAACCATTTGTTTATTCAAAATAGTTTAAATTTTAAATGATTTTGGAAGAGAAGTCACATAATTATATAACTTGTTGCTAGCTTTAACTAATAATGATAATAAAAATAAAAATAAAGAAGAAAAATTAAGAAGAAGAAGAAGGAGGAGGAGGAGGAGGAGGAGGAGGAGAAGAAGAAGAAGAAGAAGAAGAAGAAGAGAGAATACAAGGAGGTAGAAAGGTTGATGCTTAAATATTTATCAGAGTTGGAAAGGAGTAGTAAGGAAGAACTATCGGCAAGAAAGAAATTACAAAAGATACAATAAAGATTTATTCAAGATGCAACTAAATAGATACATATACAAAATATAAAAGCTGAATAGAGCAAAAACTTGTATTGTCTAAGGAAGTACATGAAAGTGCTTAAGGGATACTTGGAGAATATTTGAAAAATGTGATTGAGTTAGATCAGATCACAGACAATGGGTAAAGCGATAGCAGAGCGAATGGGATTTAAGAGTAAAACCTAAAAAAGAACACAAAAATCAACAAACGGGAACAGAAGAGAAAGAAAGCTCAAAGGTGAAATAAAGCAGCTAAGACAAAAGATAGCAAGAGCGAGTAATGAATTGATTAGAAGAAAAGAAAACGGAAAGGCAACAAAAAAAGGAAAAGAAGTTATTAAAGAACTTGTCACACGACTAGAAGGATCAACAACAATTAAGTGCATCTCTCAGAAAGAATAAGGAAATCTGGTTAGACCAACTAAGGTACAAGAAAGTGAAATTGGAAAAACTAGTGCAGAAAGGAAAAAAGATAAAAGACAAAATACTCTTTGAGAAGGATCAGAGGAACTTTTATAGACAAATGGAAGGCAAGATTACCCACGAAGGGAAAACACCAGGGATGGTAACCGGATGTTTCGCCCCCAGATGTGTCGTCCCCTTCTAGGATGATTCGCCCCATTATTATATTCATTAGATTCACAGTAAAATACTGCAAAACAACTAGCTTTGGCTAATATGACAGTATATTATTAGAAATTTCAGCTTCTTCAGCATTTTTTTAGCTTCAGCTTCTTTAAGATGAGAAAAAAAAAATCAATTTCGAAGCGTAAAAAGTGGTAGCAGTTAGATCAATATCTCGTAGCCTAGCGAAATAAATTTAGGCTTACAAAGTACGGAAGAACGGTTATCCTAGGTAATACCATGATCACCTCGGATTCTTTTGTCTTCCGAGGGGTTTACAAACCCGAATTTTCCTCATGCATACAACACGAGGGGAATTTAGAAGACAAAGTAATTCTTTTGTCTTTTACTAAATTTCCCTCTATATTTAATTTATGCAAGGGAAATTTAGTAAAAGACAAAGGATTTCTTTGTCCTCTAAATTTCCCTCATGTTGTATGCATGAGGAAAATGTAGAAGACTATCCCTCAATGGTCCCTCATTATAACAATCATCGAGACCATTCCTGGATCGCTTCGACCCAGTTGAAAATTCTTAAAATAAAGGACCCTTTATTTACTACACACAAGTCCATACTCTAACACTTGTGGGACTCATTAAGTAACTAGCTATGCGCATGCGTTCATACATTGAAGTATAGTATGTCATGCGTGTTTATGCAAACAATCTATAATGAATGTATGGTGGTATAATTCGGCATAGTTTCATTTAACAAAAGCACTGACTATTTCTAAAAGTATGCCGAAAATCAACAGCTTTGTAAAAGTTTATAATTTATGCTTCTATGAAAACTCTATGTATTTCCTAACAGCAGTTCTATATTCCTCGGTAATCATAATATTACATGCGCCCGAGGGACTTTCACAAATTTTCCCGAGGTATTCGGGGAAATTTAATCACTAATTTCCCTCATGCCATGGTATTACTTATAAAGATACAAAGATTGAGTGTAATTGGAAAGAATCCTGGAAGAAAGTTAAAGTACTTATAAAGAGAGAGATGGAAAATTCTAGAAAGAAGACTTACGAGGAAAAGGGCAACAAATCGTAATATACAAGAACCAACAACAAGAATGTAATATGTGGCACAGCCAGAAGTTAGACCCAAGAAAGACAGCGGAAATAATGAACATGTTAGAAAACAGTGCTAATCGATAGTGAAAGTTTAATCAGAAGAATACTATCGGGACTATAATGAGATAAATATATAGATAAATGAGTAGCATTATATGATACTCTATAATATGAAGGCTACATTGAAGTAGCTATATATGAGTGTACAATAATACTAATAATACTTTATTTATAATGCGCTTATGATCCTTACAATAATAAATAATAAAATATAACATGTAAAATATAATAAAATATATACACCTACTTGCAGTAAGGTTGTCATACAAACATATACATTTGTTATAAAGAAAATAGAACATTTGTGATTTAGTACGATAGGAATTGATTAAAAGACAAAAGAAGATCACTCAAGCTGAACTCTCTCTTTTGTCTTTTAATTAATTCCTTTCGCACTAAATCACAAATGTTCTATTTTCTTTGTGACAGATGTTCTATTTTGTATGACAACCTTACCGCAAGTAGGTGTACAATAAATATTTTAGAAATCGTTTATTGTTTGTTGAACAACTCAGAAACAACTATATAACCGCAAGATGTTTGACTGATGTGTAGTATGGTAAAATTTTTGTAGTTAGAGTTGTTTGTGAGTTGTTCAACGAACAATAAACGATTTCTAAAATATTTCTGAGTGCCCACGGTTTTTTGATTTGCACTGTAAAAATACATTATCTGAAATGATTTAAATTAAAAATATACGAACAAACAAAAAGAATAAAATATATTAGAAAGCTTGTTTAAAAAGATAAGTCTTAAGATTAATTTAATCTGGAACACATTCATGCAAAAGTTTGTTTACCTGATTTTTACAGGCGAAAGGGCAAGAAAGCAGTTTAAGAAGAAAAAAAATTATAAAGTAGACTCTCGTGGTGAAGATTACGACTATGGCAGCATCATGCACTACTCTCATTATCAAGCCAGCAAAAACGGGAAACCTGTTATGCTGCCCAAAGCGCCACATAAAAACGTTGAGTTTGGTCAAAGAGATGGACTGAGTGCTGGAGATATCGCTCAGGCTAAACTTATGTACAAGTGTAACGGTAAGGACACAAAAACCCACATTTAGATCGATTGCTTTGTGTTGTAATACCCTACCTAATATTCTAAATGAGTAGGAATTTTAATCCAAACCATCACATGTCAAAAAATCTTAGGTGTTGATAAGATTTTTTTTCATCGCCAACTATTCCGGACTTCCGCCAGTCATCGAGGCCAGCGGATACCATGTGTAAAATAGAAAGTAAACACCGATTCGGAAATCTAAGATAGAATTAAAATCGATTGTACAAAACTAAGTTAAATACGATTATTTTAGTCATTTTAACACCAAAGGATATTGAAGCAACTATCAAACCGTAATTCTTGAACTTTTGTAGAGTTCAATGTTATAAAATTGGTAATTTACAAGCGACATGTCGACGCACAGGGAGCCCACTCTCAGAGACTTACTGATGATCGGTTTTCTCCACGTTTGTGTGTCAAGATTGAATATTAATTAGATAGTTTTGTCTTCAATAAAATTCCTTCAAAACACAAATGTCTCCTATTTTTCTGCAACTAGACCCTGGCTGCAGGGTTGACTCGTGCCCTTGATCTGGCCCTTATGGAGAGATGATCAATAGCTAGGGACAGTTGATCTTTGTTAGGGACAGATTATCACAGGTATAGTCAGTTTTCATAGTAGCTTTTCATAGTAGCTTTTCATAGTTCGTAGTAGCTTTTTGCTGTTCTAGCTAGCAGTCTGAGTTTGGTTCAGGCTATTACAGCCATGCAGTCCTTTATAACAATTAACTTACTCAGTGTGTATTAAATAAATTATTTTATGGGTGATTTTGTCAAAGATAAGTTAGTGTTTGCGAGTCAGGTGATATACACACTGAGTAAGCAAATTGTTAATTTAATGTCAAGAAAATAATATACGGCCATATAGTTTTGGAAAATGAAATCATTGGAGATTTTAAATCATAAATCATTTGTTATCACTATTGAGACGCGTGTGGTCCCCCAAGGGATTGTCTACTTGTTGGGGTCAGAGATGGTTCTAAGAGCTATGCATAACTTTCCACCCTTGTCTGTATATAAGCCTTTAGGTATTCAACGGAATCTCATGTCATCCTGAAAATTTCGAAGAAATTTTCATATAGGGACATTAAATGATCATCCAAAACATGTATTATTGCAATAAAATAGGAGACATTTGTGTTTTGAAGGAATTTTATTGAAGACAAAACTATCTAATTAATATTCAATCTTGACACACAAACGTGGAGAAAACCGATCATCAGTGAGTCTCTGAGAGTGGGCTCCCTGTGGGCGACGATCTGAGGAAAGCCACAGGGAGCCCAAGCTCGCTCAAGACCGGTCTCGGTGAAACCCAACTTTCTTGCTACGGTTTGCTATTTCTTTAAAAACTATCCCATTAAACTCTATTATAGATAAGAGCTGGGAAAACTAGCTTCATTTTGGTATCAAACATGTCTTAGTTTGCGAAGAACTTCTAAAGTTATCGCATCACAAAGTACCTCTACTTGAAGGAAGGATTGCAAGCATATGGCGTCTTACGAACGTCAATTCAACTTGGAGCTTTTTACTGGGATACCTGTGGTATCACAGTCTTAAAATGTTTTTTTTTTCCTTTTTTTTTTCTCCTGCTCGACAAAATGAAGAAATTGCGTAATAGTACCCAGATGGTCATTGCGGACTCACTATAGCCTCGACACCACAACGCTAATAGATCATGACCTCATCAGACAGACTTTCGTGCCTTAATTGACGTCGATCGAAATCGACCTGTGTTGACTCGTTTAACTTTGATCCCGCTGAAAACAATGGCTATATTTTTGGGACTGATAATCACCAAGACATTCCCTATCATTAGGTGCTGTACAGAGTTGACTTTTTCTAAAAAGACGAGGACAATCGATCTGCCGTTAGCGATGTCTTCTAGCACAAAACAGAAGATGTGCCAGCAGAATTGCATTCGCTACGGCATATTAGCTACCACTTCCAAACAGAAATCTTGAGTTTATATTGATTAATTAATGTGCTATTTTTATTCTTCACAATGTCATGAGAGAACGTGACTTCCTTCACGAAACCTACCAAGCGAACACTGTCAACACGGCCCATGACAACACTCAAATCGGCCTGTCTGAAAACCACTCTCCACAGCTCAAATTGCCTCAAAAATTACACAAATTGCTTTAGTATTTATCTATCTTTCTTGTTCTGACGTTCAACTTTCAAGAACAACTTCATAACAATGTCTCTGAGACAGTTTTGGAACTCTATATCGCATACTCAAATATGAACCTTCGTAGCGACGCTTTGGGGGAGGGGACGGGGTGAAATGTCAACACTTTGTAACACAGGCATCCCGGTACATAGAAATATATGTCGAGCAGATTCAAACAGCCAAAACAAAACCCACACAAATGCCTCAATAACTGTCCATCTTTATTTTCGTGATGTTAATTTCTCAAAAGTTCCTTGTTAATAATGTTTCTGAGGCTTAGTTTTGATTTTCTCAATAAGAACATGATGAAATTTGGGATGAGGACTTTCTTAAAAACATTTTTTTCTATATCAATACTTATGAAAGTGTCCACTAAAATGGAATCTAGGCTTTTCTTTTTGTGAACTGGGAAAATAGGATTTTATGCACTGGTCACCAATCAAATAAAACACACATGGCAATAATTTTTTAGCAAAACATAATTTGAGAGTTATGACACTTTCATGATCAATGATATAAAAACTACTGATTGAGCTACATTGGCATATAAATTCTGGTTTCAAACTCTATAATGAGTAACAGTGTACAGAGAATAAAAATTATGAACTCTACTTTATACAATAATTTCTGGTATCGAGCATTTAGGGCGAGTATATTAGGTCTGACAGGACATTTCTTTTGGTCTAAATATCTTTTTTGGTGGACAATATGAATTACATTGTCTGTATAAGAGAGAAAAATAACATAAGCTCTTGCATGGCGGGACTTGATCCACGCTTTCAGTATAAAGTAGTCCAACGGCAATAGCTCCTAACAAGACCCTGGCCCCAAGGATCCACTGCCATCCAGGTATCCCAGTTCACCCTGCCAACAGGGTCTAGTTCAAAGTTAAAAGGGATCGATAAAACTTCGTTCGATCGACGACAAATTTCACACAAGCAATTTATGATGTATTTAGTTTATGTAACAGCCACGTTAAATGAGGTAACAAATTTTGATTTTGAATAATGATGCTCTGAATATCACACTTTTCGTGTTTTTCTTGCAATAAGTTACAATCTGAATATTCCTGAATACAGAGCATGTATGGAAAGAAAACTAAACTATCGAAAGGAATGGTTTATTTTCAATAAATAAAGCTATGTTTGGTAAAAAATCAAATGCTTTAATGTCATATAATATATTTCCAGTTAGGTAAATAGACAAATCCTTACCGAGAATTTTATAATTCGAAAAGAACTTTGATCAACTATACATTTCTTTGTAAAATCTGATAAAATTATCTACCGCTTTTATGTTGCACCGCTGACCTTGTGAGTGGGCGCATGGCTGGAATAGCTGGCGATGGCTTTTTTATGGTGTTGTTTGTTTGTTTGATATGCAACACACTGATAACTTGACTGAGAAAGTAACGCAGAGGCAGTGAATTTACTAATGATAACAGATGAATATGCAATGTTTTGTTTGGTTAATGTTTATGAGTACTAATTAAAGTGTCAATAATTCTCTTATTAGCCCAAGGCAAGAGCGAACTGGACTATGTGCCATCAGCAGACGATAATGGTGAGTGTATAACTTTGCAACAAAGTCCAAGCACAATATACTTAAAATGATCAAAAATGCTGCCAAAAGTAGTCCTTTGTAAATATGTTGGAATAGTAACTATAAATACGAGTTGTGAATGATAAATATTGATGGAAACAACATTTCTTTTAAGGTGGTCCTGATGAGATTGAAGAATAAAGATGCACCAAAGTCTACAAGAAGTAATTGAATACAAAGTTTATCTAAACAAAGGAAACATAGTTATAGGATATTAAATAAAAATATCAGAACATTAAAAAGTTGTTGGGTAAATTCAATTTAGTTAAGGAAAGGAAACCAAATATGAATTCTGGAATACTTGACAAAAAGCTACGATGAACTAGCATTTGGGAATGGAATGCAAAGCAATGAATCTTTATTTAAAAAAAGATTCAACAGTTTTTAACAGTTTTCACTGATTTAAATGTCGTAACAACAATATCATATGTAAGGACAAGAAAAAGCAAGTTTGTGGAAGAATTTGAATTTTAAAAATAATTTAAAATAGCGATTTGATACATTTCATATATACCCACGACTTGATACCTTTGACCCGCGACTTGATACCTTTGACCCACGACTTGATAACTTTGAACCACGACATGATACCTTTGACCCACGACTTGATACCTTTAACCCACGACTTGATACCTTTAACGCACGACTTGATACCTTTGACCCACGACTTGATACCTTTGACCCACGACTTGATACCTTTAACGCACGACTTGATACCTTTGACCCACGACTTGATACCTTTGACCCACGACTTGATACCTTTGACCCACGACTTGATACCTTTGACCCACGACTTGACACCTTTAACCCACGACTTGATACCTTTGACCCACGACTTGATATCTTTAACCCACGACTTGATACCTTTGACCCACGACTTGATACCTTTAACCCACGACATGATACCTTTGACCCACGACTTGATACCTTTAACCCACGACTTGATACCTTTAACGCACGACTTGATACCTTTGACCCACGACTTGATACCTTTAACCCACGACATGATACCTTTGACCCACGACTTGATATCTTTGACCCACGACTTGATACCTTTAACCCACGACTTGATACCTTTAACGCACGACTTGATACCTTTGACCCACGACTTGATACCTTTAACCCACGACATGATACCTTTGACCCACGACTTGATATCTTTAACCCAAGACTTGATACCTTTAACCCACGACTTGATACCTTTAACGCGCGACTTGATACCTTTGACCCACGACTTGATACCTTTGACCCACGACTTGATACCTTTGACCCAGGACTTGATACCTTTGACCCACGACTTGAAATATTTCATATACATACTATACATCCATCATAATTAGTGAACAATTGTTTTTTTATAGACGGGAGAGAAAAGAACAGAAAAATTCACGGCTATTAAAATTAAACTAGTTAAGAATGATGCAAAGTTTTTGCAATAATTTTGTTTTTCTTTGAAACTATACCAGTTATCTCAAACACTCGATGGGCTATCTAAAACTGCTTCCTAAACGAAATAAGCTGCATCTATCATGCATCTGACATGCATCTAAGCGAACTGATTATTTTTAAATAATATGCCGTCTGCTCAACTGGTTTTTAATACTGGAACGCACATGGCATACTTGCATGTCACACAGTTAACCCATTAGATTATAACGAAAGTATTATTATTAAGAGTATGTCATTAAAAAATGTCCTATTTCATACTGCTTAGAGTTAGTTTAAAAAACATTAAACAGTCATCTGCTACATTTGTGTTTTCTACCATAAATAATATGTACTTATTGAATGAGTGGGAGGGCCGTATTGGAAAGTATTTGCCTCTTGGTCATTTTGACGGACCTCACGCCCGTCCGGCCCGACCTAACTCACTCAATAAGCATTTTATCATATTTTTTTTAAGCGGGTCTGCACGCCTTTTTGAGTGGGCTGGACGGCTTTTTACGGCCGGCTCAACAAAAGAAAGTACGGCTTCCATCACATGAAGACAATTCATGTTTTTGACAGTATTAGGGACGCGCAAGCTGGGAAATACGGTCATATAAAAAACTATATATATTTTTGTTTTTGTTTTTAACAGCTTTATTGGGCACGTATTAATTACAAAAGTATAGACCTACATAGCAGATTTACAAAACATATTTACAAAACAGACTAAATGAAATTGCACAGGACGTGTCACAAACGATTATTAAACGAGCCCACTTTATCTCTAAAACATGATCACAACACTCCTGTCCTTATTGACTTATTGACTGTCATTTCAAGTCTATCTTCGTTCAAGTCCAAACTCAAAACTCATTTTTATTTAAATTAGCTTTTTCATTGTAATCATATCCATTTTTGTATTTTTGTATTCTGTATTTTTATTTTAAGTGCTTAGAACAGATCTGTATAAGCGCTATACAAGCTATATGATGATGATGATGATGATGATGATGATGATGATGATGATGATGATGATGATGATGATGATGATGATGATGATGATGATGATGATGATGATGATGATGATGATGATTATCATTATTATAATTATTATGGGGTTTTCGCGAACGGGACACAGGTCCCATGCGAGGTGCACCCCATTGTAAATAACAATAAAACTAGGAAATACTTATATTAATATTGACAAATTGTAAATAACAATAAAACAAATTGTAAATAACTAAGAAACTAGGATATACATTGATTATAAACTAACTAATGAAACAAATAATACTTATAGTAATAACATAATAAGCTCACTCGTTCCATGGATAATTATTATCCATGCTCGTTCTAAATAATCATATATGTAAAAATAATTATAAATGACGATAAAAATATAATAAACCTAAATTATTTAATTTGAACGAGATTATTGTTAGAAACCAAAACTAATTAGAAATGAAATTAGGATATTTAACTAATAAACTTAAGCCCTATCCCCTATGGCAGGGACAGTCGCGAGAGAAAGACCATGTACAGGAGATATCTATGTCAAAAATATGAATCTTGAAGAAACACTTTGAAAGAGCTTGAACTACGGAAGGTATTGATTGGTGCTAATCTACAAACTGAGTTCCAGAGTTTGACAACTCTATTAAATCAAAGGCCCTATGGCCAACTCGTGGACCACTGTTAGAACATTTTGAAAGCGCTTAGTTTTAAGACCACTTTTAATTTTGACGTTGTTGGATATAATTTAAAAAATCTCAGAACATTATGAAAATAATGAATGTTAGCATATTGAAAAGACAAGGCATTCATTTCAAACAAATAAAACTTTATTTATAATAGATTTAAAATTTATGTATAAATCTTAATTGTCAGGCCTACTCGGGGGCCTAAAATCGCCGTAATATTAGGCGATCTAATGCAATTTTAGCAAAAAGTTCCTAACCTCTAAGAAGATCTTTGGCGATGTTAGGCGATTTTAGCAAAAAGCTCTTAAATTCTTAGGCGATGTTAGGCGATTTAAGGCGTTCTGGGCGATGTTATGAACCGGTATTTTAAGGTAATTCGTCCCCATTCCCCCTCCTAAACGGAGGTTGTTTTTTTAAAGCATCTTACAGGAGTCACAGGGAGATAGTTTCTTTGCCAAAGTATAATTAGTCAACAAACCTATTGGGTCTACATGTTTCGGTCAAAATGTCGCTTCGGCATGATGCGAGCCAAGCCCAAAGAAAATTTGAAATTGGAATAATCCCCCGTGGAATATATTTTGAGGAGTAATAACCCACAAATTGGAACTCAGCATCCAATATTACATAGGAATAGTCAGTTTTCTAAGTTCTAGATATGTGGCAATATGCAAACATTAATTAATTATTTACTTAATTAATTATTTAAGAGTCAATGTCTGTAATGGTCGAGACTCGCCGGACAGCAGTGAAAAAACGAAATTGCTCATATTATGCCTAAATAACCTTTGTGGTAAGACATTTTCAGAAATCCAACTTTTAGTCCTGGGCGCCTTTTATTTCTCGAGAAATCGCTAAAAGTTGATTTTGGGGTCCTGACAGGCTTGGGCACCCTGTGTTGAATAAGATAATGTAGCTTTTTCTCGGCGTTCGTACGGCTTCGTGTTTTATTCTATCTAAACAACTTTTTGTTGTAGCAAAGACACTCTTCCTTATCAACTTAGTGCAAACATTGATTTGCTAATGCACGTTTTTAATAAATTACGGAATTTTCAATGGACCCTATTTTGACGTTTACAAACATTCGTAATTTTTGCTTATATTTAATGTGCCTAAAAGGGTTGTGGTACATGCACCAAAACTAAAAAAATACGACTGTGCTCTAGCATAACCCTTCTAGAATAACATATCCAAAAATTATTGGCGGCACGCAAAACCTCGTTTACTTCAATTAAGCGTTCACTCAATTAAGCGTTACGGCGTTACGCAAAAGCGTTACGCAAATCACATTGAATATGTCTAAATCTCATGCTTTCGGAATTTCAACAATAAAGTTAACATAAAACAACTACATTTCTCACGTTTTAAGTTAGATTGGCAATTAGTTTCTTTTTGACCTCAGAAAATACGATTATTTCACTATTCTCTCATCACTTGATATGGTCACGCAAAGCAAATGAAAACAGGCTTTTTACCCTACGCGTAACTATTACTAAAATACAAACCATACATCTTTATGTAACAGTTTGAAACAAAATATCATATGAAAGAAATCAAATCCAACATAGAACATTTATAATGAACGAAATTATTTGCTTGGATATTTTGGAATACACAACCAACTGATACAGTACGTTATTAAACCAGTTTGTCATCCATTGTCACGCTATTATTCGCTAAGTATAACCAACACTATCAGTTTATATGTGTACCCTGTCCCTATCTGGCAAACACTGCTTAGTCCCACTAAAGAAACGGCTCCCATAGCATTGCTCCAACGCTCTGACGGGGCGGCTCCCATAGCGCTAGCATTGCCCCGACCGAAACACATGTATAATCATAATCTATCTACTTCAGTGATAAGTTTTTAAGACATTAATTTGTGGAGATTTTCAGTTTTGGACTCTCGTCGCCCTCGTGCGATGATGTTAGGTCATTCATGCGTACGTCGTTTAGACCAAATTTTTCCGACGCTCATAGCTGTCTGGGAAAGACCAAAGGAATTTTGAGATTCAGGAGCAATGCCAGGTGATTTATCAAAAATGACCTCAAGTGGTGAAATTAGAGCTGTCTCACCTCGCATTATAGTTTCCTCTAACGATTTAGTCTCTGTGTCTACAAATGTCAATCGAATAGTTAATTTGTTTACCAGTTGCACGAAGAATTCTCTATAGAAATGGTGGTATTATGTCACGTTATCCCACTTATGAAAAAAAAATCATTTGAAGGGTATAATCAGGCAGTCTTGGATTTCAATAAAGGGATTACTCAGGAGTTATCAGGTGTTATTTTAATATATTTATTGATTTAGTCAAATATTCTAGTACAGTAATGAATGAGATTTGTTCACTGTACGCTGTTGCATGATCCTGCGGCCATCACCTGAGGTGTTTGTGCCATTCATGTGCATAACAGCGTTGTCATTCGACGCGCCTCCACTAATCCAGTCCAGGGACAGTTAAGGGGTTTAGTGGACTATCTTATTTCATTACAAACCACATATTATTACATTTGACAGTATCATTTGTGGGGATAGAGCTAGTATGCTGCTATATGGCAATACAGACCTTAATATTAGTACTAATATTATTACATTTGGCAGCGCCATTTGTAGAGATACAGCTAGTATGCTGTCTTATTGCATTACAGATCGTAATATCATTACATTTGGCAGCGCCATTTGTAGAGATACAGCTAGTATGCTGTCTTATTACATTACAGACCTTAATATTATTACATTTGGCAGCGCCATTTGTAGAGATAGTTAGCTAGTATGCTCTCTTATTACATTACATACCTTAATATTAGTACTAATATTATTACATTTGGCAGCGCCATTTGTAGAGATACAGCTAGTATGCTGTCCTATGGTATTACAGATCTTATTATTATTATTACATTTGGCAGCGCCATTTGTACAAAGATAGCTATAGAATCAGTAATTAATTGATAACATGTAATGAATTAATGATTTGATTTACAACAGAATGCCTCCTAGAAATCAAACAATGTCTCATTTTACACGTAGTCACAGCAAACGCCCAGCACCTAGCAGTGATAACAACAATGTGTCAACACAGAGTTCCTCTGCCAGTAAAAGACCAGCACGTCGCACACCTGCAAATGCACCGGATGAACAGAGCAATCCACTTACAGTGAATAGCATCCAAGAAAATAATGCCACAATGAATGCCACAGCCGAAGGAAGCAGCTCTGCCACAGAGAAATCCCACCATCTCTTTGAGCTCTGACGTCCTGGCAGCTATATATACTGCTGTCGCTGAAGCAATGAAGTCAATATCATCCCCGGCACCTCAGGCAGCCACTGGGAGTATCAACCCAACACAAGTTGTCGAGGAATCAGTCCATACAGTGGTCCAGCAGCTCACAGGAGGAGTAACAACCCAGGATCAACCAGACCCACTTAACAGTAAGAATCCATTTGTATCAAATGATGTCCCCTTGGGATCTGTTGTCTCTGATAAAGTTAAGTCAAAAACCTGGAGCAACGAATATATAGACTTGGGTAATTTACTAAATACTCACTTTTCAGACAATGATTATAGAATCAAACTTCAAGAGAATGAGTTAGGGCAAAAGACACTCTCCTTTGTCACTAACCAGAAGCATATCCCCATTAACACAATAGATAGCTGAACCAATGCCTTCCAGATTTATAGCACAATTTACCTAGAGAAAAATCCGGGGGAGGGTTTGCTTAAATATTCATCGGTTATTCGACACATGGCTTCCCACTCAGTTAACTGGAAGTTTTATGATGAGCATTTTAGGCGTCTTTGCCAAAAAAGCACATTATTATCTTGGGACCAGATTCACAGTGAGCTTTGGCTTAGAGCACACCAAGAGGGGAGATCGTATGGTAATGGTGGTTCAAAAAGCACTTTTCGTAGTAGCAACAATTTTCGACCCTCCCTTAGGAGAAACAGTTCTATCCCCTCAGGGTTTTGCTTTAAGTATCACACCGGAACCCACTGCACCGGTTGCTCTTTCAAACATGCCTGTTTCCGATGCATGGGAGTTCACCCGATCTTCTATTGCCACCAAAAAAGCAAAGCCACTGGGGATAGAGCAGGACTTAACGAAACCAGCAAACAGAGTGTGCCCTCTAAGGATGCCTACCCCAGGGTCGATAGATTGGCATTTTATTTACAAGGATATCAACCATCATTACTGAGGGATTTTTTAACATGATTTTCAGAGGGTTTCCATTTAAAGTTTCAAGGAAAACCACAGAGTTTTTCTAGCCCTAATAATTTGCATTCAGCAATTGAGAATTCTGAGATAATTGATGATAAGCTGGGGAAAGAAATTGGTATGGAACGTATTGTGGGTCCATGTGATTTGCCTCCTTTTGCGGATTGTATGATCTCCCCTATTAGTGTAGTACCTAAGAAAGCCAAGGGGCGATATAGAATGGTACAGCACCTTTCATATTCCTATGGCAACTCAGTTAACGACGGGATTCCGAAAGAACTGAGTACTGTCCAGTATGCGACTGTGGATGATGCTGTAGGAATTATCAAAAAACTGGGAAAAGGCTGCGTCATGGCCAAATCTGATGTCCGTAGCGCTTTCAGGATCATACCCGTGCATCCAACCGACTATAATTTACTAGTTTTTCATTGGAGGGATAAATGGCAAGTTGACCGTTGCCTCCCAATGGGATGTTCTAGCTCTTGTAAGTTGTTTAAGGACTTCAGTTCTGCCCTAGAGTGGATTGCACGGGGAAAACTCGGGATTCAAAATATGATTCACATTTTAGATGATTTTTTGATTGTGTCGCAGTGTTTTTCCTCTTGTAAAGAAAGCTTAGAACGATTTTTAGGTGCACGCGACGATATAGGGGTTGCTATGGCTCCTGAGAAAGCAGAAGCAGTACAGTAAAACCCCAAATTTGAGGATCCTTTGACGTCATCAAATCCTTTGTTCTTGCCTAATTTGCATAAATATCCAAAAATTGTAAAATTTATTCATCGAGAAATTCAGCGCCCGTTACGTTTCGTGTCAATGTTCGCTCCAATCTAAACATACATGAATTTTATGAGTTCAAACGTTGAGACAAAGCTTCGAGGGTTACAGCGAGGGGAAGAACTTGTAATTTAAAGCATTTTTCATATAAAAAAAAACTACTTCAAAGTCTCATGACAAAACAAGATGGCGGCCAAAATGGTCTAAAGAAAAGGTATGTAGTACTTTTGATTTGATATTTATTAGTGTTGGACTTTTTTGTTCGAGTTTAGACCATTTTTGTTTTGGACATTGATATCTGTAGAATCTTCTGTTTTAATGCCAGTATGGCCAAGTCTCTAGTTTTAAGGTCAAGTTTCGAAATGTAGGAACAACAATTTTAGTCAGTTTGCTTCGTATCGATCGGCGGAATGTGATCTCATACTGACAGACTCAATATTTGCTTGCTTGATGTAGAAGGCCATGCAGATATGGAAATTAAGGTTAATATTCATGGCAATAGTTAATGATTTTAACAGAAGCAACAATTCAACAACAATAATAATTATACATGCAAGGTTTTTGGAAAAGGGTCTCAAATGTATGCAACTATCAAATGGTAACATGAGTAGAACCACCATTTGTCAATATTTTTAATAAATCATCACCCTTTTGTCATGCGAATCACATCCACAGGTAATTAGACAGACCTAAACATGCTATTCAAGCTCTAACATCATTTTTTCCTGTGCTATCTTTCAATCCAACCACATACACTTGACACCTCGCAACAACAACCTTTCTGAATTAGGTGCATTATAATGATACAATTTGCACATAGAGTGCAGCCAAATAATTAACCCATGAAATATGTAACATTATTTATACATGAATAGCAACAAATCTGTTGGTTTCTATTGACAATTAGTGCTATTCTGTATTAATTAGATCGCTGTACTATTTTCTGGTGTGCATTTGACTTAATAGTAAGAATGTTTTGTGTCA
The DNA here is from genome assembly GCA_949775045.1 of Metridium senile. NCBI lineage: Eukaryota > Metazoa > Cnidaria > Anthozoa > Actiniaria > Metridiidae > Metridium > Metridium senile. The sequence goes on along the minus strand of CATKSA010000077.1, from coordinate 40,955 downwards.
TTTGTATCATGTTGATAAATGCTTTCTTTTCTTTTTGGATAGGTCACTACCTCTTGGGAAGCTGCCAAACAGCAAATAAAGTTATTCTCAATAAAGTTGCAAACTAAAATATTGAAGTATTAATCATTTTTTTAATGCAAATTAATCAGCATGTTAACCAACAACACAATAAAGGCAAAATTTGAAGAATATCACAAAAAATGTTCTTTATAATAGTGAGAGACCAAGAAATTCAATGTGAGGTGAAATCAAATTTATGTGATTATTAGAGCGTATTCGTATAACCCACTTTTAAAATGCAAATGAGAATATGTGTAAAATAATATGTTAATTAGGTGTGCGTGTTATAAAATGCTTCAGTGAGTTGCACTCTCGGCTTCAAATAATCAAAATAAAACATGATATATTGACAACGAAAACGATTATAGATTTACTCGAAACCACTTTTATCAATGTTCTCCACAGTGGCTTGTGGCTCAAAGGAAAAAATAAAAGCAAATAGTTGCACGCACACCTACTGATAAACATGTAGTTCACACATATTCTCATTTGCATTTTAAAAGTGGGTTATACGAATACGCTCTAATATAGAAGTTATAACATGGCAATCTTGTTGTTCAGTTCTAAAATTAACAATGTGATTGTATTTTGATTAAAATTGTTTCACCATCTAACTAGAGGGTCCTGAAGGGGTAAAATGGGAGCTGGGATTGGCCTTTTTTGACTGGGAAAATGGGTTTCTCTAACTAGTAACTATAGTGCAAAATAGCCCAGAAAATCATTGGTTAGACAATAGGAAACAAAAACTTTTAGTGTGAATTAGTACAAGCACTTAGAGTGAAGCCATTTAACCCGTGAAATAGATATTAGACTAATACATGTTCACCTTAGCAGTCTAGAATTCAACTGTTTTCTTTTGTGTCTATTTGACTACTACACTTGAGCAAGCAATTTCTATTTTCACGGGTTAGAGTGAAGTCATTTAGAGTGAAGGCATTTAACCCGTGAAATAGAAATTGCTTGCTAAAGTGTAATAGTCAAATAGACACAAAAGAAAACAATTGAATTATAGACTGCTAAGGTGTATTAGTCTAATATCTATTTCACGGGTTAGAGTGAAGTCATTTAACCCGTGAAATAGATGTTATACTAATACACCTTAGCAGTCTAGAATTCCATTGTTTTCTTTTGAGTCTATTTGACTATTACACTTTAGCAAGCAATTTCTATTTCACAGGTTAAATGCCTTCACTCTAAATGCCTTCACTCTAATATAATTTTTAATAAACAAATTAACCCTTAAGCACTTTGAGCAATATATAGATAGATTTTATTCCACTTATTGCAGGATATGAATTACAAGTGGGGTCAGTATTACATAGTACTTACATTTACAACTAGACAAATTACACAAATATATTAACAATATTAATCGAATGTAGAATAAAAATGTATGTAGCTATAAATAATGAAGATATATACACCTACTTGCAAGAACGTTGTCATACGAAAAAAGAACATTTGTATTTAGTGGATTAGGAATAAATTAAAAGTACAAAAGAAGATCACTGAAGCAGAATTTTTTCTTTTTGTAATTTATTCCTAATGCACTAAATACAAATGTTCTTTTTAATATGACAACGTTCTTGCAATTAGGTGTAAGTGTCAAGTCATAAGCTTATGTATATAAATGCGAGCACATGGAGTTCACATCATTTTCATGCTATAATTCCATCGAAGAAGACTTTGAGTTTGGAATAGTTTTTGGAGAGTGTCACGTTTAATTTACAAGGAATCGTTTCGGTTTACTGCCATATTAATGTTTAAACTTAATTACATACAATTTCTTATCGAGAGAACAAAGAACAATCATATAAACCTATATAAAGTTTATCTAGTTGGCTGATACATCATGAAATGGGTTTGTTTTACGACTGCATTATTAGAACTACAATGGGATACGCGCCGAGGATTTTAAAAGGAGCAAATATGATCACTTCAAATGATTGTAATATGCAATATATATAACAATTTGTCTCGAACCCAAATCCATTTCTATCGTACTGATAACTCTAGGTTCCTTTTGCAAAGAAAACAATATAAAGAAAACACAAGTATTAAACTTAACTCGAAGTGAACACCGATCAGTTATTAGGCATTTTGGAGCGAATTAGAACAGCCTGAAGAGTTAAAAAAGGGACCCGAGTCCCTTCAAAGTCCACATATATGAATTTAGATGCCATCAATACTAGATACATTTCGTATAGTACCTTTATTTCATTGCAAATCTGTCTTGAAACTTAGCCGGCATTCCTTCGTCCGCCATCTTGGTTTTATGTTTGGACACGTGACTTTGTGTTTTGAATATTTCAAAGAACAAAGGATTTGATGACGTCAAAGGGATCCTCAAATTTGGGGTTTTACTGTACTGAGAAGGCCCACCTCACGTATCAGACGATTACAATTATCCAAAGTAATTCATCATAATAACTAACATATGAAAAAAGTGAAAACTACAACAGAATGTATTGAGCTGTTTAACTAATAAGAGGTTATTAACCGAGCGCGAGGTCTGTATGGAAAATATTAGACCGAGGTCTTGACAGTACGGAACGAGCGCAGCGAGGTCCGTACAAAAAAGACCGAGGTCTGATATTTTCCATACAGACCGAGCAAGCGAGGTTAATAACTCATTTATTATATGGCTATTTTAAAGAGAGAAAGTAATATATTTTTTGATGTTTTACGACGCGCGTTGCTTTCGAATGGCTTCCCAGTAGTTTTACTGAAAAAGAGCGAGTTGAAACCTGTTGAAACCGGTTTTCATTCAGCATGCATGTGACGGCTGCTTCAACAAACTTACAGAAATTTTAATGCCAAAATATTTAAATTACTGCAGCTTCCTCCATCATTTCAAATCAAAGATTATTTAAAGACAAAGGGTTTTGTTTATATCTCAACATCAAAGAAAGTCAAGAAACAAAAAACAAGTTTTACAGAGAATTTTAGCTGACATAAGCAAGTGAACCACGATGGATGTTGAAAAGAGTTAAAATTCGTCGGTCTTGTGGACATTTGCATCGAGAAATAGAGCCTACGGAAGCTTATTTTTCGATAAATAATAATAAGAACTTTAATCAAAATCATCGTCAACTGTTGACGGAATTAATTTGTCTGTGTCATAATTTATGAAGAAGATGAAAGCATGAGGATCGCTGGCAGGACTTAGAATCAAGTAAACCGACTTTTTTTTAAGATGTTTGAACCTTTTGTATACAGAAAAAGAAAGACAATAACACTTCCTGACTTCAAAAACGTTGTTAACTTTAGTAGACAAACTTATTGTGAATTTTAAAGCTTTTTAAAAGTGAATGAAAAGCAACGACATATCGGCAACAAAAGATAGCTCAACCCACCGCCGTCGGGTGTTGTTTACAAGGATAGATAAAAACTTAAAGTATACTTTTCAACCATTATTGAGGTATGTGAACAAGCGTTAAGTTCTTTAGAGAATTAAAAACAACTTTTGTGTATTCTTACAACCTTTCGGTATTCTCTCAATAATGTTTTGAATATTTCTTTAATATTTGATTTTCTCAACTTGTCAAAATGCTTGTCAAAATGTTTGCAAAAACTAGGAATGCTCGCCACTTAGCCTTTAATTTTCTCTCAGTCTGTTTTTGTTTATTTTATCGCATTCTGTAAAGACAGAAAGACAACAAAGTTTGAATCTTGCGCGAAAAAAACCCCGAGCTTACTACATCCGGGACACAGGTCCGGCAGATAAAAAATATAGCCCGTGGTCCGTGATACGCAAAATACAGCCCGCGCGCGAGCCAATCACATTGCACGAAATTAACCAGTCGTATAATAATGTTTATTATTAACCAGTTGTGTTAGGTGTCAATGTGATAACTGCACAATTACGGACAGAGAAGAAGAGGGTATATGATGCCAAGAAATAAACGCCATCATTACAACATGTAAGAGTCTCCCAAATGATGGACCCATGTTTGTGAATAAGACAATACCAACCTGTATCACACAGCACCCAGCAAATGGGCATTTTGCAGTGCGCATGCGCGACATCGAATGAGCCTGATCGGCGCGGCCGCGTCAAGTTTTAGCGCCAAATATCAAATCTCAGGTGTAAACAAAACAGAAAAAAATATGGCGTTAATTCATCGAGCAATCATTTTATTCACATTTTCAGTAGTTAATCTCATTTTTCTCAGTTTAGTAGACAGTCATCTATTCCAAGATAAAGAGGGCTGTGTAGTATGTGGGAAAAAATCGCAAAAAAACTCTTTAATTTCAATTTCTTACTCGTCACATTTTCGTTCTGTTTCAACTTAAACTATTTTGGTACTGGAGGAATCATCTGTGAAACTTGCAGACAAGCTGTCCTTGGACACAGAAAAACCGGCAAGGTTTTTTTTATCACGTGAGTGTTGTGTTTTTTTTTTTTGTGAAAGATTTATACATATCTGAAGAAAACTGTTAACTGTTAACGTTCTTCGTCTCTTGATTTCCGAACTTGGAACAATGATAATAAAAAAACATATTTTGTTACATCAAAGTTCGTAGGGAGGAATTTACAGAGGCAGAACGACAGGGAGAGTAAGCAGTGGAAGGGCTACAACGGAAAGGAAAGACAGCAAATTGACAGTCAACCTGCAGCAAGAGATATGGTTTTAATACCAAAAGAAGAGTATAGACTTATGGTGGATAGACTAAAAATTTTTATCTGAAAGTGAGTATAGAAATGCTGCAGTTAAATCGCAAAATAAAATAAAGTCAATACTAATAAATTGTAGCTTTTTAGGGACCAAAAGTTGCTATTACTCAACCAGGCAAACTAAAGTTTCATGCTCATGCTGTCTCCTAATTTTTCTTATTCTCTTTGTTTTGAAGTATTTTGGTTGAGTGATAGAAACTACTGGTTACAAAAACAAATCAAAATGAGACATTAAATTAATTTTATAAATTTTTATTTTCTGCATAGGATGTGATATAACTACTGAGCTTGAAAAAGTCAAAACTGCAATACAGAACAACATTAAATAAAAAAAAAAAAAAAAACCCACCAGTATATGATCCCACCAAATTTAAAGAGCTATGTACTGAGGCAGGTTCCCAAAAGATTTTTGACACCCTCTTGTCTTCTATAACTACTTCAAGAAACTCAAAAGACAGAATCAGATTAAATGAGAAGAGGCTGGTTTCCTTTATTTATCAATTGTGCTACTCCTTAAGTTAGACTTGCAAATCATTTCAAAAAGACCACTCTTTATTTCTAAGAAACAATCAAATAAACCAGGAGAGCCTTGAGACAGAGCATATCATAGGAAGTACTTGTGCTAGGAGAACTATTAATATTATTGAAAATGAATTGTCATTAAAACACCAAAGTCATTTAGAAAATTTCTTCTCACAAGCTAATACTAGTCACTGATGATTACACATCTGTTCATACAAAGAAAAGGCCACAAGATATGAATTGACGGACGCTAAGAACATGTGCACAATTGTTATTAAAGCATTTAAAAACATTGAAGCTATACCAGTAAAAGACGCCCACTTCACGACCCAAATGGAATAGATGTAAATAACTGTGAAACGCTAATAACGTCAGCTACTGTGCTACATGATGTTAGTTTCCGTTATGCATCTGTAATGCCAAACTGGCTAACTACTGCATTCTTTAATCCTGGACTAGAAAGAGAACGACTTAACACACATCAATACTGTGGATAATGACAAAAGTTTGTACTGATTCAACCTGGTGACTGGCCCTGTCAAAATTATATACTCCTCATTACAGAAACACATTAACTACAAAATCACTAGTCCAGTACATGACCAATTCTCAAATGCTGATCACTCATATTGCTTCACTGACACATCAAACTCTGTACCATCCAGTAATAATTCATCTTCTGTTCAGCCATCCATTCTTTCCATTGTCTCAACCATTGGCCCATTGCACATTTCCTTAAATTCAAGAGAACACATTGTTAGTGCCTATTATCCTTTGTTTTAAACAGTGTATGAGAAAATTTTTCCAAAAAGTAAACTTCCTGACACCCCAAAACCATGGCGAATAAGTTTGTGGTGCATGGACTTTAATAAAAAAAATTTAACATTCAAGGACCTGGAATATGGAACCATTTTCAACTTGCTTGACAACAACATACCTCTTGTACTTTCTGTTTACAGTATTTCTTTCAAACTTAACAATTTTCATGAATACTTCAGGGTTCGTGCTGATGTCAGTAAACAAAATCTAAGGAGTTTTCAAGGAGTTTTCAAGGACCAAAAAGTAATTTTTAAGCTCTTTTTGCGACAACTTTGATAGACGAAAATTTACGAATTTACGAAAATGGTGTACAATACTAGAATTTTTACTTAACTTTAATTTGCAATACTAGAATTTTTACCCTACTTTAGCTAGAATTAAGGAGTTTTTAAGGAGTTTTTGCTGGTTTTCTAAAATTCAAGGGCTTTTCAAGTGCCCTTAGAAACGTAAATCAAGTCTAAGGAGTTTTCAAGGAGTTTAAGGAGTAGCACGAACCCTCTCAGAGCAATAATACGTATCTGGATAATGTTCACTTGTTTAAGACGACGGCATTACAACAAGGTCCCACTAGTTTGGCTGAACATGTGCTGTCACTGGGGATGCCATTTTCCTGAAATGTACAATATTTTGCTAAATTATTTAACTATTACAGATGAATATCTAGTAGAGAATACTCATAGTATACTTCGTGCGCAAACTAAACCTTCCGACACATGCAGTAGCTCAACTCGCCAAAAAGGCAAAAACTATCTTTCAGTCAAAAGAAAAACAATGTAACGTTTGATCATACTTCACTTCTCCAAAAAAGTTTTCCTTCTTTCACAAACAACTAAAATATTGAATTAGTGGAGATGATTTACAAAACGATCTATCTAAAGTAACATATACTCACTATGTCATCACACAGTTTTGCCACGCCGGGCATAAATGACCCCAAAATCGGCACCAGTTTGTGTGCCAATTTTAATTTTGGCCGCGCGATGTTTTTATGGGAAACTGGTGACTAGTGTACCCTCCAAATATAGCCCTTCTGTCCGTCCTTCCCATAGGAGAAATTGTCAAGCTAGGAGAAGACAAAGGCGGCAAATCAACACAGCTTTGTCACAGCTTTATTTTGGTACTTCAATCATCGTTCAGTTGTTATGATTACCTCAGATATGTCTTGACGAAGTTTAGAGTTTTTTGAAATCGTTGGAAAGTTGTGTTTCGTTTGGATAACGCTATTTTTCGGCTTCATTCACTTTCGAGATGGTTTAACTTCTTGTCCATTTTATGTAAGTATGAGTAGCACCGATCTTTCAAAAACAATCGTATGTTTTTTGTTTTTTGACTTTCTTCCGTGCGATGGCTATATTTTTGTCTTAAATTGTACAGTTTTTCGTCAGGTCAGTAATGTCTTCACGGAAGAGATCTTACAAACGATTCGCCGTAGGACAGTATATGGCCCTAAAGAAGAAGAAGAAAATTGAAGCAGTCATTCAACATTCAAAAATCGTCCAACAAATCGCCGAACAAAAGAAGAAATTTAAAGCAAAAGCCGTGAAGTTCAAACGAATGAGCAAAAAAGTAAGTAGTAAGACTGGTAATACAGTATTTCTCCTGTTTTATCTTAGTATTTACATATAGGAAAAAAATCAAATTAGGTGTAGTGCGCGGGCGGAGGAATTTCTTTGCAATTATTGACATAATTTGGCTTGTCTAGGTGTCAAAAGAGTTTATTAATTTTCATTCACTAAAACTTTAAATTTGCTTTAATTTATTTTCCGATTTGTAACTGGAATGATAAGTGGTCGGGATCATCGATTATACTGGTATTATTTTATGTTAATTGTTCAGAACGCAACGCACGTATAAATTTGTGAGACTACAATTTTTTTGTTAGCCTGGTGCTTATTATTTTTGTGCTAAGACAACTAAATTGCGATAATTCAGGTAAAAGAGGTAGATACAGAAGTAAGCGATGTACAGAACATAATAGATGAGGAACAGAGTGAGACAGTAAGAAAGAAAGCTAAGTTCATTTCAGATAAGGGATTGGATATTAGGCAGAAGACACCAACAAGGTAAACATGATGATGATGCATGATGTAGGAGGCAGATTATAATTTAGACAAAGGTAATAATATAGACAAAGGTTTTTGAAGGTAAAGGGCTAAATAATAGTATGATCTAAAAATCATCAAGTTGTTTGTTGTTGTTGATATCACCTTATTCCAACTATAAGGGTTATTATGTTGATGTACGTATGCATGTGATGTTGTTTCTAATACTAACTTAATTATATATTCATTAAATCAGATATGAAAACAGTCCATGTGAGAGAGGCCGTAGACGGAGAAAAGCAGAGACATACCTTGCAGCCAAAGAGATCCATGGTGCTAGTGAGAGAAATACAACATCTACTGAAATTGGTCTTACAGAAACTGTTTTAAAAAAATGCAGTGTGCCAGTTATTGCAGAGGAATTCCAAATGAACAAGAGCGTCATGAAGCAAGTCTTCACAAAGGTTTACAAGACAAACTTGAAGTCATTTGAGAGCAGCCAAGAAAACATGACAAGAAGTGTCTCATTATATTATAGGGGGGTATTATGGGGAAAAAGAAGTACCGTTCTGTATATAAAGATACTAGCTATCATTATTTAGGTTCTAAAAGTAAACGCACATTAGTTAGTGGCTGTCCAATTCCTAAGTTAGTGCCATCCCATAAACTTAATGAATTTATTAAGAGTATTGATATTGGTTCTATTTTTAGTGTTAAAGAAACTCTATGTGTGGGTCTTCCTGAGGCAGAACAATATGATGGTGTTTATAGGGATTTACAGGAATTGCTATCGACTATTGCTAAATTCTATCTGTCTCAACAGGAATATGATCTCACCTGGTTCAATGGTGAAACTAACACTTTTTATGCCCTGAAAACTCAGTTGCTGTATCTCGATACATAAAAAAACTCATGTCAGAAATCAACTTTATTGAAAACACATAATTTCCACTCACACTTAATGACAGCACTATAGTAAATGTAAAATGTTTGTTTTCAGAACTGCCAAATGACATGAAAATGTTAGCTTTTCTTGCAGGAGAACTTTCCAACAGCGCCAGGTACTTTTCGACATTTGCTAATGTTAGCACCAAGAATAGTAAGAATCAAACTGGAAAGTTTGGGAGAAGTCCTTCAGATACCTGGAAACCTTGGTCTTACTCCAAGAGGTTAGATGATGCTAAAGACGTGTCAAAGTTTAAGAAAAGCTTGCATACATCTAAGGTCTCCGATTCGACAAAGCGTTAATATCTAATCTGAGCAATTCTTTACAATTTTCACAGGTATCTAAACACTCACCTGTTTTTAAATATATCCATGTTATGAAAACTAAATGTCATCTCAGCAGGCTTTCAAAGAGAGTAATAAAGTGGTTTGATGATGCACGTGGTTCTGGGACACCTTTTGAGTACAGATTTACAGGTAAGGACTCCGGCGTGACCCCCCGAACTGTTATCGATTGAGAAATAGGAATTAATAAAAAAAGCACATGGTTTTAAGAGTGTATGTTAGTGTACAAATTATCATTATTATCGTTACAAATTACGTTTATTTGGAGTGCTGTTGTTGGCAGCGACAGTATTTGCTGGTCCTTCGAGCCGGATGGGGGATTCGGCATGCAAGAAAGTGGATTTTAAGTGGATTTTAAGTGGACTTTTGTTGCCTTTGTGATGTCTTTCGCGAATTAAGCTCGAAGTTAACAACATGTCTGATGCAGACGAAACTTCAAATGACTCAGGTACGATTAAATCAAAGCTAAAAATACAGAGAGCATCGATTAAAAGGAAGATCACTTTACATATGAAAGCTTTATATCAGCTCATAGAGCAAAATGGAAGTAAAACACGAATTCGCCAATTCATGGAACAACTTGAAAACTGTGTCACCGATGTCGAGAAGATAAATATCCAATATATCGCTACTTTGCCAGAACTTGAACGTGAGGAAGCGTATGAGTGGTACGATGTAGAGTTTACTCGCATTAACGAAGTTTTAAGTGAAGCAGCAACACATCTTGATTTGCGAGAGAGTTCGGGAAGGCTCATTAGCTAGCGAAACACCTTCAACTGTGAACAAACCAAATGTCAAATCTCAACTCAAAGCGAAAGCAAAAGCGGCCGAGGAGATAGAAAAACAAAAGGAGACTGAGAACCGAATTCGACTTCAAAGGGAACTATTGAAAGCTCAACAGACAGCCGAGAGTGTTAAGTTTAAACTTGAAATGCAACAGGTTATGTCAGAAGAGGCGGAGAAAACAAGAGAATTAGAAGCGGAGGCGGCTTGCTTGCAAGCAGAGGCGGCTGAATTAGAAAATATCGAACCTAGATTTGATGAGTTAACACAAAGATTAAAAGAATTCGATGAATTTGAGATAATACTACCCCCTCCTGAAGCTTTCAACATCGAGGATAAACCTGTGACTGACTCACCCATGTGCAAAGTCCCAAGTGATTTTTGCCGTACGTTCACCTTAGCCCCAACGGAAGCTTTTAATATTGATGATAAATCTGTGGTTGATAAACCTGAACTCAAACAATCAAAGGAACTGCACCCTATGTTTACCTCTCCAGCTAGACACTTCGATGATGATTATAACCTTCACCCTACGTTTAATTTACCTTCTTCAACTCCGCTGAAAGTGGAACCATCACCACCACGCCCATGTCTGAGATCAGAATCAAAGCCTCATGAATCATGGATTTCACAACTGGTTACAAAGCAAGAAAAGGACATGACCCATACACAAACTCTTTGTAATCCAAACCACAAAAACAAGAGTGTTATCATTCGCTCATCTGATAGTCTTCCCAAATTGAAGCTGGACACATTTGATGGAGACCCACTTAAATGGCCTGATTGGAAGTCAATGTTCCAGTCAATCATACATGAAGCAAATATTTCTCTAAACGCCAAAATGCATCACCTACAGAACTCGGTCACAGGTAGAGCAAAGGACGCGATCGAAGAATATGAATACACGGGTGACTCGTATGTTGTCGCTTTAGGAAAGCTCGAATCGAGATTTGGAAAGACCGAAGTTGTCGTCAAAGCTCACCTCAACCGGTTGCGGAGGTGGAGTAAGCTGAGTGAGGACCGTCTACAAGAAGTGAGGCACTTCTCGGATGCGGTGTCGTCGGCTACAAATACTTTCAAACGCCTTGGCTATGTAGAAGACCTTCATGCCAATCTTAACATGGTCGTTGATAAGTTACCTTTATCGCTTGTTGTCAAATGGAAGGAACACAAGAGAGACAAAGGTCTGTCTAAAGCAAGTCTTGTTGATTTCAGCTGTTGGATCGAGTCACAAGCGGAAGTACATGAGGAGTTGAACCTGAAATCATCACAACAATCTGAAGTCAACACTAGAGTGAGACACAGCTCACATGCTACTACTCGATGGGCTACTCGATGGACATACTAGATGGGCGTCGACAGTGCGTCTTCGTTGGAGCTAAAACTCGCGTAGCCCCTCTAAAACCCCTGAGCATACCTAAGTTGGAACTACAGGCCGCAGTTCTTTGTGCGAGATTGGCAGTCACCGTTAAGAAAGAACACGACTACAAAGTTTCCTCTACTCGGCTTTGGACCGACAGCAGTTCTGTGTTAGGACAAATTCGAGGACGGACCAAACGTCATCCAGCATTCATTGCCAATAGACTTTCTGAGATACTCGACCACTCAGAACCTGAACAGTGGCGCCACTGTCCGGGAAAGCTTAACCCAGCGGATGATGGTAGTCGTGGGCTGGAAGCTTCAGCTATCACCAGTAATTGTCGCTGGCTCAATGGTCCAGCCTTCCTTCTTCTGTCTGAACATCAGTGGCCTGAAGACATACCTACCACCATGGAAACTAGTTGTCTGTCAACACCTTCTGAAGTTGTTAAGGACTCTGCTCCTGTTTTTGATTTGGCTAAGTATTCCTCGTTGACACAGGTCTGCAGAGTGACAGCCTGGATAAAGCGATTTGTTAAGAACTATAGGAGTAGTAAGCACCTAGTTGGCCCGCTTAGTGTTGATGAGCTCAGAGAAGCAAGACAGTATTGGATAAAGCATGCTCAGATGGAGGCCTTTGGAGAGGAAATCAAGATTTTGAAATCTGCTAAGTTTTTGTCTGCTAAAGGACCACTGATTACCCTCACACCGTTTCTAAATGATAGCCAAGTTCTTCGAGTTGGAGGGAGAATCGGCCAAGCTCAAGTAATAATGTAATCATCTCAGTTCTGAATATAATAAGTAATTACTAATTTGTTCTACTGACGTGTTGGAAAAACAGTAGCTTAGTAATCTCTCATTTCTGAATAAATTGAGTAGTTACTAATGTTCTATAAACATGTTGGCAAAACACTTAGTAATTATGTAATAATCTCAGTTCTGAAAATAATAAGTAATTGCTAATTTGTTCTACTGAACATATGTTGGAACAAACACTTAGTAATAATGTAATAATCTCAGTTCTGAATATAATAAGTAATTGCTTATTTGTTCTGCTGAACATATGTTGGAAAAAACGTTTAGTAATAATGTAATCATCTCAGTTCTGAATATACACCTAATTGCAATAACATTGTCATACAAAAAATAAAATTACAAAATAAGAATTAATTAAAAGACAAAAGAAGAAGATCAGCTTGAGTAATCTGCTTTTGTCTTTTAATGAATTCCTATTTTATTTTGTAATTTGTTTTTTATATGACAATGTTATTGCAATTAGGTGTAATTGCTAATTTGTTATACTGAACATGTTGGCAAAAACTTAGAAATATTGTACAATATCAAATTGGTTTGTAACATAGAACTTATTCTTTTGCTACATTAGTGCTACATTAAAGTTATCACTTTAGTTTCTAAAAGGTATGTTGAAGTAATATGCCTATTCTGACCACGTGCAGATTTTAGCAAGTATTTTTGTTTAGAAATTGTATAACTTCATTACTACATATTTCAAATAAATATTACTTCAACATTACAATATATGGTGGAATGGTACTTCTTAAAAAAAATTAAATATTAAGAACTAAGTAATGCTCAACTCTTTCTCTAGTTCTTGTAATAAAATGTGAATAAAAACAATTATTTATCTTGTGGTCTGTAGTTAGTTTTAATTATTATTATTATTTATTATTAATATTTTATTCGTATATTTTATGTATTCTGTCGATTATCAAAAACAAAACCCAGTCCTTTCAAGGTCAATTGATGGTAATGCACTGTCAAGTATCATTTACTTGTACAACTAAACCAACATCATTACATGTATTAGTTCACTTGTTTTTTTTTTAAGGGCAGAATTACTATGATAATTAATAACTATAATATGCCAGAAATGAAACCACAGTGAAATAAGTAAATTCCCTTTATTCTAAATTGAGGTATACATATATATGCAGATAAACCAACAATGTACAGGTAAGGTCATTGTTATGAATATGTAATGACAATGTAATAGCACAACAATTCTTTATCTGCTTGAACCAATTGCAAATACCAATTCTAAGTCCACCTAATCCAGTCTAAAAATTATGTCATGTAATGAATTTCTCAAAATTGCTTTGGTTCAATAGTACTTTTTGTAAATTATACAGATAAACAATTGGTATGAAATGTCAATTTTTACCGAAATCTAGTGGAATGTTGAGGATTGCCAAAAGCATTCCACTCTCCGTAATGAAACTGAACAGAAAACAGTTCACTTCTTTTCTTATACACAAAGGAAAAGTCTTTCACTTCAGAGACAATCACCTTGACTTTACGTTGATATCTGCTTTGGGTGGTAAGAGTTCGACTAAAATACTTCTTTACCTCCTTTACATCCATGCCAGCAAGCAATGAGAACAAATCTAGCACTAATCTTAAGGAAGTGATAGATATGACCTCTCACTTTCGATTACTTGCAATGTAGCAGTCTGGTTCATGAGCTCCAATGTCGCGTAAAACCTGACGAGCTGTCGAAAAGACTCCATACGGTATAGATCTTGTTATTTCACCACGGTAAGGATTTCTCGAGTGCACCTTTCCAACCAATCGCCTGTAAATTGCCTTGAGCCACCTTCTCGACTCCTCATCTAAAACCGACCCTATTGACAGCTTGCTTGTACTTAAACGAATGGTAGCTACAATAATAAAAGTAAATATGTTAGCATATTATGCTTTATTCTAAATGAAAATATTCCCTGACGAAGGGCTATGCTCAAAACGTCATGTATCAAGCTTACTGTCACTTCAAACTAAAAACAACACTAGAGTACTAGGACATTTTAATGTCCATTAAATTTGTTTTTATTTTACTTGACTGTAAGCTTTCACATGCAATTGAACAATGAAATTAAATACATACTATCAAAGAGTAGCTATTTAGGGAAAAGTGGCAGTTATCACTTAAGCAGAAGAATTCAAGACACAAAGGAAAATAAATGAGAAGCCATATAATAATTTACACACATTAAGTATTTTGAATTGTTCTATGTTTTTTATCCTTTTATTTCATCCATTAACACACAGTCATCATAATTAGAGATTAGGTATAGATTACAATTAATAATAATAGAAAAAGCAATATAAGGTTATATCAATATGATAAGGAGAAAAACCAAGGTATGCTAGTTATTTGCCCTTTTTAAAGTTAATTATAAAGATATAAATATTTTTTCGTTTGTAAATTATTATTTAAATTTAATATTTAAAGTACAAGATGATTTCTCCGTGTGTATGTGTTTTTCATTAAACTCGAAGGAATTCAACACGGTAACAAATTTTGATTTGAACAAAGTAGGACATTAAAAGTTCTAATCAAAAAAGCGAAAACATCTTGTATATTTATTCATTGATAAGGTTTTAGGGCATTCAACGCACCTTTCAATTTCACATCCTTCTCCAGTGTGTTCTCAATAGGGAACAAATGGCGAAAAACTGGTAGAAGAACATCCATTGCATTTTCGCGAAAAAAAATGATGGTCGCAGGCCTTTCCAAAGTCAAATGCACTCAAAAATTCCTCTAACTTCACTTTCTGGCTATCTTCCTCATCTATCTCGCTATTTTTCTCCTCATCCTGATCATCTAAGTTATCTACATTGTCCAGAATCTCTTTCAAAACTTCGTCTCTAGTGTACACTTTGCCTCCTTTAGCCGCCATCTTGTTTTCACAATGGTGTATACCGCTGACCGAAAAGAATGGCGAACGATGCCGAATCCACACCCATTTATGCCCGGCGTGTGCAGTTATATAAAATTGAATTATTTTGATTACTAGATGCTTCCTGGTATTCACTTTAATTCAAATGCACTTCTTCCTTCGTCATTGGTACTATAATTATCATCAGCTGCAAGATAAAAAAAACAATATTTATAAGCTTAACTTAAGATATAAGCTTAACTGTTTCTATGAGATAGAAACCTTTGTGTCTTATGCAATTGCAAAAATATTATGTATATAGCTATTCAGAATATAGTTAGTTTTGCACCATAAAAATAAAAATGTAAATAAAATTGAATTGAATTGAAATTGTAGATTACAATTAAAATAATTATTTTATTTACTTTCAATTTACTTTCTTAGATATAATTTAATGCTTTAATCGCTTTCATTGTCGAATACAGACTCCACAACTTCTTGTGTCGACGGTGCTACTGATGGTTGTAAGTCGCAAAATGCATTTAGTTTCATGTGAGATATTTGTGTACGATAATTCACAGGTTTTCCATTGCAAACTGCACAGAAGCCATGAACGTGGACAGCACCACGATCAATACAACGGCGGACAGTCGACCCATTCGCCATCTTTTAATGCTTGGCCAGTTGCTAGACCCAGTCTCAACATAATTATTCACAGGGAACTCAAGCAATAACCTTATGTGACTATGAAAAATAAACGTTTTCAAAAATGGTTAATGTTTATATTTCAGTCTATCCTTCTTAGGAATATATACACCTAATCCAAAAAACGTTGTCTGGTTCGCCGCACAGTCCTCGCGCCAAGACTGTGAAAGATATTGGTTATATCTAATCAGTAATTAATTTATTTTCATGTTCACACTCTAGTGTGGTACTTTTTTCAACGAAATAGTGTTGTGCCTACTTTTATTTTCTTGTTTTATCATTCTCATCAAAATATTCACTGTTTTCCTTCACGGTCTTGGCGCGAGGACTGTGCGGCGGACCTGACAACGTTTTTTGGATTAGGTGTATATTGATATTTAGACACACTTTTTACATTGAGGTTATGGCTGGGTTCCATGTATAATTTAGTCTCTTATGAGCCAGCAATATCTGTTATACAGAGGATACCAGTTTAGGAGAAAAGGCGGGGAAATTAGCCAATCAGAACTCAAAGAGATCAAAATGCACAGGCTTTGACAAGCACATGTGACACTGGTAGATATGGCATCTAGTGCGAAAAAGTTTAGACCAGAGCTTTATCTAAATTGTAGTGGAATTTCTACATTCTTTAAAGTGAGCTGTACCTAAACAGCCCCGCTAGAGTTAATTTATACAATATCGGTCGGCAACAACGCTCTCGGTCGTTCCACACGACTAAGTTCGGGTGAATATTTGCATAACAACTGGGGGTGCACAACATAGTACACAGGAAGCCCTTCGCCTATTTTAAAGTGCTGTCTTCAAATTGCGTTTTTTTTTATAAGTTAAACCAACTATCAAAACTTTAATTATCGAAAATATATATTTTAAATTTGAAATGCTGATATTTTACATAATATGTGTGCTTGTTTCTCAAAGTGTGTCCTATGCTGTCGTTATGTAAATATTCACCCGAGTTTAGTCGTGTGGAACGACCAAGAGTGTTGTTGCCGACCGATATTGTATAAATTAACTCTAGCGGGGTGAGCTGTTTAGAAAATCTAAAAATAAAGTATACCGTTAGAATCTAGGATGATCAAAGTACAAAATATGAAAAATCCAGTGAAATTGACGCTATAGTTTGGCGAAGCGAGAGAATAAAATTGTACAAAATTCGCTCTGAGTTAGTTGGGTTCCACCTCAAATGTTAAAATACAATAAGCCAAATCTGAGTTTCAGAATAGTTTTCAATGTGCATGCGATTTTATCCTGAATTTCTCTCTTTTGAGTTATACAAAAAAAAGTACAAATTCGGAATAGAATCATATGTACACTGAAAATGATTTTGAAACTGAAATTAATATATTATTGTTTTCAGATAATACCATTTTTCCCTCTTTTTGGCTACTCTAAGCTATCAATGACTCATAAAGCATAGAAAATATACAATGAATTTTTTCTCATGTATTTTCAGGTATCTGTGTTGTTGAAAGTGGACATGGCAAATGTCTTGAGTCAGTTGGCTTTGCTGAGTTTTCTTCTCTAGATCGTCTGTTGACTAATGCAGAAAGAAACAGGAAAACAAAAAGAGATAGATCGCTTTATAACACAAAGTAAGTGCAGTACTATTTTCATGTGTATTGTGTATTAATTAATATTCTCTTACTTTAATTGCATGCCACAAATTGCACAGCTTTGTAGGGAGTGAATAGTTGAAAAAAAATGTTCAAATAACCTGCTGATTTCAAGGTCAAAATGCAGTAAATGGTGTTTGCAATATTTTTTTTAAATTATAACTTTTCTTTTTTACCTTCAGGAAAAGAAAAGAAAAATTACTGCATCTAATTACTGCAACGAAATATCGAGCAAAACAAAACCAAAAAATCAAGAGAAGTAGCAGATCAGCTGTCACGGAGTAATGAATATACAAGTGGAAAATTAGGTTTAGGCAGCAATGCCGATATGGGAATGATCAGAAAACACATGGACGGAAGGAGAAGGAAAGAAACTGGATCAAGTACCAATACATCATCTGTATATTCTCTATAATACATCATCTATATATAGAATTAAATTATGGAGAAAAAAATTAATGAATTATTGACCACAAACAATTCACCTTCAACCCCCGATATTTTTTTAACCTCTTTTTAACATTGCAGACCTCAGTCAGATGCGCAACAACGGCAGCACAAAAGTCATCAGTGACAAAGGTATTTAAAGCACATGAAGTTCTTTAAATCTACTCCAGAATGCGATTGTGGTAGCATAATTATCATTAGCAAATGTTAGCAGAGATGACGTTAACGTAAGTCCCCTATAGCTTTTGTGTGGTTTTAACCTAATCAATGTTTCAAAGCTTTCTTTCCCATCTTTTGTACCAAAAAAGTACAATTACACATTTCAACTTCTTTTAATTATTTTTATATTGCAGAACTTACCTTGGACATCTGTGAGACAATCATCATGGCATATACAAACAAAACAAGTGTCGAAGATGTGAAACTAGACAAACACTTGAGACCACTTGCTAAAGAGTTCAACATGAAACATCTTAGAAACATGGATAAGAGCACACACATAAAGACTATTTCCCTTTATCTAGTGCAGAATGGGATGGTGGAAACAAAATCTTTAACAAATCTTAGCAGAGATGATATCAAAATTTGTAAGCAGTGAATCTGACTTAGTTCCTGCAAGTTTGATCAATAATACACTTCTCAGTTAACTGTTGTGTTTGGCATAAAAAAACAGTTACATTCAAGGTAGTTCGGGACTCTTGCTACTGCGCATCACGCTCGCGCACGTTTTTTTTATATTTGTGGGGGGAGGTATCGGGATTTTTATTTGGTAAATTAATTGAAACTTCATCATCGCCGGCGGCCGGAGAAATTTTTAGCTTCCACGTTTATTTCCTAGAAAATGACAGTATTTAAGTCAACAACAGGCAAATTTATTACAAAGAGAAAGCATGGAAAGAAAGTTAATTTTGAAAGTAGTTTCCAAACAAGAGAAAAAAATCTAGCCGACGAAAAAAACCATTCAGACAAAGCGACATCAAAACAAAGTTTTTCTTGGCGAGAAGGACTAAGAATAGTCGAGTTGGGACTTTTATCTGATCAACTGGAGAAAGGTTCCATTTCTGAAACTAAGTCGAATTGAAAGCGAAAATAAGCAGGGTTTTGGTAGCCTTTTATACCTAAAATGCTAGTGCAGCGTTTTGACCAAAATAACAACAGGTAAAACGCACGAAGTCTGCAAGAAAGGCCGTTTTGTTTTCAGTCAGCAAGTCAGCACTGGGCAAGATAGATGCCGAATTAGGAGCAACTCAAGTTCTAAAGCTGGCAACTATTATGAATATTCCAACACGAGACGAGTAAACACTAAAGAGACGTGAAAGAGAAGTGGGCCAGGCTGTTGAAAGTCAAGCGAAATCATCTTGCGACGCGGCGCTTGAAGAGGAAAGAAACTTACCGATAAACGGTAAGACTTATCACTTTATATGAATGTTTTTAATTCTTTTTAAATGACGAATTTTCTTCATATGGAGTTTGTGTGTTTTTATCAAAGTTACACTGAGTTGTGTAGTAATTGTAGGCTAAAAAGAAGTTTGTTTACATACGGTTCTTGTCATTTACTTTTCGCTCGGTGACATGATGTCAGACAGGATGAAGTTTAGCAAAACTCTTATTTCAATCTTACTGATTACAGAGTAAATACATTATTTGTTAATGTATTGTTTTGTCGTCCTCTTGATAGTATATAATTTAATAAAGCAGCAATTTATCATGACAATATTAATATAACAACACCAAACATATTCCAGTGAAAATAATTCCTATTGTTGTTTTGTTTTATTTCTACAATTAAATCATAGTTTGTATTTTATGACAAAATATAAAATATTAATTTTAATAGATTTTTTTTAGATTTTATTAATATTTAAAAATAATTTTGCATCAAATAATATAGTAAATGAATTATCGCGCAAAGGAATGGGTCGAGTTGATGCAATCCACCAAATGCAACCAGGCCTTGCTTACAAGACGCCATTTTTGTTCGATCGTTCACAGTTCTCGCTACAAAGCCTGTAAGTACAAGTAATTGTTTATAGTTTACAATCTGATTCGGTAAAATATATTTCTTGTTTTCTTATTGCTTATTACTTAGCTTTTTTAAAGAAATCTCTTTGTGTAAAGACTTTCATTGTTTTTTTTTTGGTCTTTTTCATTGATCTTATCGTGTTAAAATTTGTTGTTTTTCTCTGGTCTTCTTTTTTGCTTGAGGTGTTTTTTTTTTATCACAGTGCCGTAAGTCGAACTTTTTACAATGAATTGTTTACTGTTTTAGAACATTCTTGATTTATTTAGAAACACCAAGCGTTTCTATTCACTTCAATATTTTGTATTTACATGCTTGCTATTGCCTCGCCACAAAGTTCGACTTATACGGCAATCTTCGACTTAAGGTCAAATAGTATTTTGAGGTAATTTATTGACCGGCAGTTCAGTCGGCCGTGAAATTTGTGTGTGTGTGTGCCATCGCATCATATTCAATATAAGCGCTTGGTGTTTCTAAATAAAACTAGAATGCTTTAGAACAGTAAATACTCTAGATTCCGTGAATTAATTAAAAAAGTTTGACTTACGGTCAAATAGTATTTTAAGGTCATTGAACGGCGGCTGGTCAAATAGACACGGCGTTTTTTTATTATGAATTAAATAAAATAAATAAAATAAAATAAGATGCAAAAGAATGGGACTGTATTTGCTTGATAGATGACTAATGGGTATCACATACCAGATAGAATCGTTGTTGCCTGTTTCTTAATAAAATGATTTTACGTTGATGTACATAAAAAATAGAATTTCTGAGCTATACTTATAATCTTGTACGCTTTCTTTAGAAAATATGTTGACCACAATTAATCAAATTTCAGTCTTAATGGAAAAGAATCCAGCACCTTCTGAAATCACAGAACTGACGAAATACAGCTGTGGCGTATCACAATGCAAACGAACCAACTGTTCTTGTAGAAGGAATGATCTTCCTTTCACCGAGGCCTGTTCATGTATGGCCTATGACGTTTGCAGTAACCAATTAAATGATGTGACGCTCTCAGATAGTGACAGCAGTGACTCTGAAGACACAGAGGAATTGTAGCTTTATTTACAAAAAAAACAAAAAAAAACAAAAAAAAAACAAATCTGGACAACGATCTGATATTGAGAATCGTGATGAGCCAGCGAAGTAGCTATGTTTCACCACAGGCTCCCCACCATCCCAATTCGTTCTGGGCTTCCTGTGGTGGAACGGCTAAAAGCCGTTGGTAAATTCGTTGAAAGTTGGTCATATTTAGCTTCGATATTCATGTTCTTTTTTTTCTTTTAGATTTTACTTTACTGTTCCAAAATAAAGTTTAATGTTTCTTGTTTACGAATTTGTGGTTTATTTTGCCCTGCGATGCGTTTTAAAGCGATCTAAAGCGAGTTATTCGGTAGCCTGCGTAGCTCGGCCCTAGGGAGAAAGGAGCGGAGCGGAGGGGAGGGGAGGGGGTTTGGGGAGAGGAAGGGAAGAAGGGAGGGCCTGCAGCGAAGACCCTTGATTTTCCATAATTTCGCGCACGGATTTTGTGCGCGAAATTCCCATTGGTCGAGAGCGACCAGGTGAAATCTCATTGGCTGTTGTTAGCTGTATTGTGAGCTGTAACGAGTAGCTCTAATTACAAACGGCTATTTCAGGCAAGTGAGATCAAGAAATTTCGATCTATAACATATCTAAAAGCGAGACCTTGGCATCAGAAGTTCAAAACTGATAAATATTTTTGGTTTATTTCACATTGGGTAAGGTGAATACGCTTTCTGACTGAATAAAGCAAGATATGCTGCATTGTTAACTTGACCTTTGAAGGTCATGTAAAATAGACTTGATTTCCGTTTGTGAAGTAAACACGGTCATTTCTTTTGAGTTTTGAGCTTTGGAACTTTATTAGACAAGTTTATAATGATAATTTTGATTGTGAAAATTTGGGACACACATATAATAGTAATATATTTTGAAATACGAAGTTTTTATGTTAGGAAACACTAGTAATGGAGACAATGACAATTATGACAGCTAAACCAGACAACAAACAGTGCTAGGAAGAGGGCGTAATGGAAAATCAAGGGTCTTCGCTGCAGGCCCTCCCTTCTTCCCTTCCTCTCCCCCTCCCCCTCCCCTCCGTCCCCTTTTCCCCCTCTCCCCACCCCCAGGGCCAGCTACGCAGGCTAGTTATTCGGCAGCGAACACACGCTCCCTAATGAAGTAAAAAAAAAACAAAGGCAGGCAACTCTGGCGTCTACGGCCACCAATCACGCTCATATTATCTTCAAAATCTACCCGAAAAATTAATCCTATTCTCCCCAAACTCTGGCACACACATAAACGATAATCACACAGACCTCAGCCAGAGTTTGAAACACAAAGCTCAAATAAAAAGCATTGAAAACAAGCTTCTAACATCGAAATTATGCTTTCGTACTGGGATCTGTCAAGTCTTGTGTCCCTTTGGAATCCCAAGAATGCAAAACGTCAATGAATACGCTATCCAACCCTACCCCCGCCAGCTAAATTTGTCACTTCCTCCCGCTAGCCGGAACTAATTTTGCACCAATCAAATTCTACGCTTGCGAACTTTTCCCTGCTGCTCAGATTACGGATAGGTTTTTCCAAGTTTAAAAACGTAGCATAACGGTTCTGAGTTCCTTTTAATTTGAAAACATATAAATCTATGTAAATGGCGGCTTCAAGAAAAAAACGCAAGATTGACTACGATCAGCGATGGTGGTGAGTATATTTAAGATTAATGTTTCGTCAAAATATTATACAAATCATAACAAACATCGATCGTTAAATATTTAAAATCGTCTCGCTAGGCTGTGGAATAACTTCGAATATCGAATGAATGCATGTACGCCTTTGGAAGATGTGATGGAAAGATTCAATGAAGATAAAGAAAACTTAGAATTTGAGCTTGGAAAACGTGAAGTTATCACTTTGTTTACCGAAATGCTTGGCGAGGTGGTCACAAAGAGGTTAAAACGAGGCGAATCCAAAATAACCGCCATTTACAACGTACAGCCAAGGAGCTCTAGTTCCACACAATTGCCAAGTCAGTGGCTGAAAAGAGATGGAGGCCAAAATTATAGTAAGCTGACTGAGATCTTGGTCAATGGTGGCGAGTATGTAACAAACGTATCATTTGAGCACAGCACCGAGTTAACTATATCAGGTCCCTTTGGTAGAGAAGTGAAAGGCAGCCAAATTGGCTGCAAATTCACAACAAATATACCATTTACACTGGCCTATATTGACCAGTTTACTATATGTGCTGGGATTTCAAGAGAGAAACATGCCAATGTACTTAAACGAAATGACGACAAGTACATCGAGGTTGACATCGGCGTAAAAAGAAAGATAGTATCAAAAGAATGCCTTCAATTTACCACAGAGCAACGGAATGTATGTAAGCATTGCCAAGAACTTGACTACATGCTCACGAAAAGAAAAGTTGAATATAAGGACATAATGATTACAAAGAATCAACTACTAAACGAGCAACAAATTAAAAAGAAAATTGACCAGCACGTCAGAGACAAAAAAAAAACCTCGCCAAAAAAGCTGCTTATTGGAGGCACAAGTTTGAAATAGAGTGCTTTTCAGTAGATGAAGATGATGAAAGGGATTGAAAGGGCAATTATTCGATAATTTAGATGGGAGTAAGATGCCAGAGGATTGTCAGTTACTGATGCAACAGCAGAAAATGGCTCTTATAGCAAAAAATAAAAGAGGGCACAAATGGCATCCAAAGTAAGTTTTTATTTTTCGTATATAGACCAAGATGTATACAGGCCCTACATGCAATAAGGTTGTCATAAAAAAATACAACAATGTCATAATTAAAGAAAAGAAAACATTTGTGATTTATCATGTTCTATTTTCTTTATGACAATGTTGTATTTTTGTATGACAACCTTAATTATTGCAACTAGGTGTACATCATTATATACATCAATCAAATAAATTGATTATTGTGTTTCTATGCTCATGCAAAACTCAGTCATTGTTAGACGATTGAACATGAATATGTACATCTATATATATGTGTGTTAAGTGTCAGTAACAAAATATTTTTAACAATAATTTATGTTAACATAACTTTTACAAAAGAGTCTGTTTGCCTATCTAGGATTATACGAATGTGTATGGACATGTACACCAAATCCCCACAAGCCTATGACACGCTTAAAAAACACCTTGTCCTTCCAAGTAAAAGATTGATAAGGTATGTATAGTTAGTGCTATAATTAATACCGGTACTTCAAGTCTTTGCACTCTGACTTAAAAACACTAAACAAAACTAACATGTACATGCATACACTGCATCACTACATTCAAATTACTCATTTCCATGTCACCTACTTGTCATATCAACTGTATTTCAAAGTTGTATAGTGGTAGTATAAGTGACAAACAAATAGTAAAAGTGAATTAAAGCCAGGTGATAAAGTTATGGCCGATAAGTGCTTCAAGATTCAGGATCTCCATGCTCTTCATGATACAGTTTTGATTGCACCTCCAGTTATGAGGAAAGGTTGTGGGTCTGCCAAAGCAACAACATCAACAAGGCGTGTTGCCACTTCCCGCGTCCACATTGAACGAATGATTAGGCTTTTGAACAATTCCTCTTACTTTAAAACTCTACATATTATATTGTAACAGCTTTTCAAATACCCACTTACAGAGACTTCTCTGTCTTGTAAATATTCTTTCAGTTGCGATACACTCATATTTTTTAAATCTTTCGAGTTGGCTTTACTTTCTATTGCGACAGATTTCTCTATTCTACTTATGAAAGAAGCGCGCGAATGTCCGAACTTTCGGAGCGTGTTTACATTTTAGTCACGTGACATTACACAGGAATCACTAGCGCCCCAAGGGAGAAATATATTGTTTAATTAATCAATCAATAATGAAATTTATATAGCGCATATTCCATTAAATGTTCATATGCGCTGTTTACAATACAAGATTAATGATAAATTAATTAATACAATTATAAAATAAATGGGATAAATATATAAAAATAAAAAAAAACTAATGAAAATCCTGTGTAAAGAAAAAGGCATTTAATTAACACTATTTAGTACTAATTAGTACTTAAGGTAAAATTGTACTCTAGTTATTAATGACAATGTAATTTCATATATTGTAATGTGAAGATTCAATGTAATATTAAAATAATAGTAATTAACTTTTATTTTTCCTTTAGGTCATGCTATCATTATTGGAGCACAAAAAGGCAAGACCATTGCATACGAAACAAGAATAAAGGCATCTAGGGTGTATAGTAGAGAAGAGAAACAAGGGTGCACCATAAAACATACTTGCAGAAAAAACTGTTCGGGGTCAGCGAAAGCCATGGAGGCTGACATGGTGGCATCCATGGTCAAAGAAATCAATAACAAGTAGGATAAATAGTAGGAGATGAAGAGTCGACAGTCATTCCCAAGTGAAGTAGACAACACCATAAAAAAACATTCTGATGAAAATCACATCAAGAACATTCTTGGCAACTAGCTATTTAGTCAAAGAAACAAGCACTACATCTCTGTGAAAACAATAAAATATTTCCCAAAAACTTTTTATGTACATGTGCAAGCAAACCACTGGAAACCCCTCAGCCATACTCAAAGATCTGGATGCCCTATACAGACACCCCTTTCATGACCACACCATATGTGCTCCAGTAATTGGTAAAACACATCAGCAATCGTTCCCGTAAATTCTCATCTCTACCATATGGTAAGGCGCTTGAAGACATACTTTAAAGGAAATATTCTTGAAATACGCATCTCAAACACAAAAGCTATCATCACTGAAGTCAACACAGGTAAATGAGAACTTCAATCGGATTGTTAGTACAATGGACCCCCCAAAACCACCACTACAGTGGCTCTGACAGTTTGGATTGCAGCTGCAGCTGTGACGCAAGTTATGAGCTGTCGCAAGCTGTGAAAACTAGGTCAAGCCACCTGGCCTGTACCTGCTCGTACAATATAGGTACCATGTCGAATAATTGATAGTTAATTACTCCTATTAACCCAATGCATATTTACTTTGGGGGGAGGGGGAGGAAGATAAGTACGGTTCCGATATCATTAGGTTAATAGCAGCTAGGTGCACAGCTAGATCTATAAAAAGTGCAAAGTTTATACATACTTATAGAAATATGGTATGATAAGTTTGGAATTGAGATTTAAATATTAATTACTAATTATATTTCAATTATTAAAGCCGGCAGCCTTTTTTACAGCTTTTGCTAAACGTGTACTTGACAAAGTGTCTGTTTTATAATCATGGAAACACAAAGTACAAGAGAAAAAAGAACAACCATCAATAAAAGAAGACTAGGAGAAGGTACGTCCATGAATGGAAAATAAAAACAGTGTTTTTATTAACCATGTTCCATTCAACTGTAATCTATCCATTGCAGCACGCGCTGTAAGTTTTGTGACTAAATTTTGTTAAATGCATTAAGTTGACTCTATTCCAATATACTTTACGGTACAGATATTTCAATCAGAAAAAGTAGACTTTTCATCAGTCAAAGCAAAAAAATATTGAAATTTGTTCTCGTATCTTGCATTCAAAAGCAAGGTATACTTATATAAAGCATATATCGGACAGAAAATAGCGTGTGTATACCATTCCTTAATGTTTTAGTACAAACTATTTAGTTTATATAAATCGTAGCCAAATTAGAAACAGTACAAATAATTAATGGACTAGCAATTAAATTCAATTTACAATAAAGCAAACATGCCTCCAAATATATTGTGCAACCATCCACGAATGACGATTCGTTGCTTATAAATATATATATAGATTTACGATTCGCTGCGATTGGATAGGTGAAAGAAATGCAACGAATTTTCATTAATTTACTATTGACAATTTTCTTGACTGAATGTATATAGCGGGAAAATATTATTCGCCAAAGCATGCAGAAACTATAGAAACTTATATATTACTGATAAATTGTTTGACAACGTACGGAAGGATTAGTGCCGGGGTGGTCGATTCGTGTTTTACTTTGATATATACCTACAATTTAATTGCTTTTAATTGTCAGATTTAAATTATTCAACACAATTCCAATACTCCAGTTGATAGAACGGAAGTACTTTCAGATTTGTTTGAAATGGCATCACCCAAAAAAATGTAGCAAGTTCTGGCGCAAGGGGCATACCAGATTGGTTGATACACGAAACTTTCAAAGAATCTTTTACTGAAAGTGAGCTTACTGAAAGAGCAAAATTTGACGAAGAAATTGAAAAAGCTGGACTGAAATTCCGCAGTCCACCAAACCCCTAAAGAAGGAAATTGCCTTTTTCATGCTGTTAGCTATCAACTTTGCCGCCTACAAAATGTTACCCTTTCAGCTGATGAACTTCGTGGTCATGTCGATGGTACTCACTTAAAAAACTTTATTGCATATGGTGGATGAGCTACTTAATGAAAATGGGAAAAAGAGGCACTTGGGGAGACTGGGTAGTGCTAATGGGATTAGTCAATATGCTTGATGTCAAAGTAGTTGTTGTGTCTAGCCTCGGTCAAGGTGGCTTACGAATCATCAGCCCTGTGTCACAGTCACACAGTAAAGGAGATGAAGGCAACACTACCAAACGTAGCAAACATCTCGATATTGCTTGGTCACGAGGCAGAAAACCATTTTCATAGTTTGGAGCCAAATAGCTGTGAGACCCCTATGCAACACGATCCTTAAATGTCTGTTAAAGACGTTCTCACTATGAAGTATGGCAAAGGCAGCATAACTGAGCAGTTATGCTCTAAATGCAATAAAAAAGTATCCCTTTACTCAGCTAGGGCCGGTTCCTAGAAAGCCGTATAGCTCTATCCTAGGACAAGTGCTATCCTAGGGATAAATTCTCTATCCGAGGGATAAAAATCGGTTCCTGAAAGCAGTATTTATCTCAGGGATAGTTATCCGTAGGATAGCTTCGCTTCGCTATCCATTGGATAAACCGGGGGGAAAAACGGTTTTTATTATGGCGGGAAAATGAGACGCGGCCGCGCTTCTGTTTACATTGTGTCGGGCTACCTGTGGAGAAAAATGAAACATAATAAAACAAAAATCATTTCTGTCTCATTATTTCATTACGTAGTACCGACAAAACATGGAGGAGAAAACATCGGCAAAACGAAAGAGAAAGCCGAATTTTTCCACGGCAGAAATAAACGTAATAGTAGAAAGTGTCGAAAATTATAAAGACATATTACAAAGCAAACTCACAAATGTTGTCACTAATCAAAAAAAATCCGAGACATGGCAGCTCATAGTTCAAAAGGTCAATGCACTGGGGGTAGCGGAGCGTTCAGTAACCGACATTAAAGACAAATTGATGTCCCTGTTTAGTAATGCAAACAAACAGCACAGCGTAAACAAGAAATCAAAACAAGCGACCGGTGGTGGTCCATATACTAATATATAATTTTTAGATCAAGATTGTAAAATAATATTTTCATATAGTGCATTGATTAAATACATATTTCCTATTATTCACATTCACAGATCCCAACACTATGCACCCTGGTAGGTAGTATTAATGCAGTAAAAAAATTATATTTTGATTGATTACATCATATGCAAATGTATTATATTTTCCATTATTTGTATAAATTTATCCCATAATGCAGATCTATATTGTTTCAACAGGACAAGCAGTGTTTCCAAACATGCACCCTGGTAGGTAGTATTAATGCATAAAAAATATATTTTGATTGATTACATCACATGCAAATGTTTTATATTTTCCATTGTTTGTATTACAGCGCAACGTGTAAAAGTATGGCCACTGATAATGTATTCGCATACTTCTGTCTCGCAATCGAACCAATCAGCGACAAGATAACACAATCCTACAACGCTGATTGGATCGATGGCGAGACAGAAGTATGCGAATACATTATCAGTGACCATACTTTTACGCGTTGCGCTGTAATTTATCCTAAAATGCAGATCTATATTGTTTCAACAGGACAAGCAGTGTTTCCAAACATGCACCCTGGTAGGTAGTATTAATGCAGTAAAAAAATTATATTTTGATTGATTACATCACATACTGTTCACGACAGAACTTTGAACTGACATTATATATTCGTTTAATCATTGTAACTTTTGTTACCCCAAAATCTATAAACGTGAATGGTGTTGAGGTTAAACATCCTCGAGAGATTGCGGAATCGTTTTCGAACTATTTTGCAAACCTGACAGCTGAATTCAAAATCAAAGAACCAGAAACTGACTCTTGCTTTTCGAAGCTTGAAGAATTCATTAAATCAAATCACTCAATAGATGGTCAATTCAACATCCCATTGACTACTGCTGACTTTGTTGAAAAACAACTATGTAAACTCAAGTTGGACACGGCTACTGGTATTGATAACTTCAATGCCAAACTGCTAAGATGTGCTGCCCCTGTCATCGCACCACATGTTGCCAGAATCATTAACATGTCGATTTCAGCCTTTTCAGTTCCGAATCGATGGAAGTGCGCTAAAGTTACACCAGTTTTCAAAGGAGGCGATCGCACTGACAGAAACTGTTATCGACCTATTTCTGTTCTTCCTTTGTTATCTAAAGTACTGGAACGACATGTATATAATGAACTATACAACTACTTCACGATCAATGATTTACTGACCAACCATCAGTCAGGATTTCGACGATTTCACTCTTGTGAACAATGGTCGATCTACGAAAAGCCTTCGACCTTGTTGACCATACCATCCTCTTAAAGAAACTGTACTTGTATGGTTTAAACAAAAACGCACTATCGTGGTTCCAATCTTACCTTGATAACAGACACCTTCAAGTTGTAATCGAAGGAGAGTGTTCCTCGAAAACACCTATACTAGCTGGCGTACCTCAGGGTTCAATACTTGGTCCTCTTCTATTTATCATCCATATGAATGACTTGCCTCAACACATTGACATGTTTGCGAACGATGCAACACAGTACACATCTGGTGCAACACTCCATGATGTTGAAGATCAAATTAACGCAGAAATACAACCTAAAGTCCATTGGAACACAGAAAACAAAATGTTGCTAAACAAGAAGAAAACTAAATCAATGGTTATTGGATCATCACGAAAGATCTCAAAGATGACTGACAGCCACATTAACATCACGGTCAATGGCTCGACCATAGACACAGTTACTTCGGACCGACTACTGGGAGTTCAAATAGACAACACACTAAGTTGGTCTGCTCACATTGATAGCATCAGTAAGAAGATATCACAAAGGCTTGGTATTCTTAGACGAATCAGACACCATCTATCACTAGACGCTCGGCTTTCATTTTATTGCCTCATACTATCAGTAATGGATTATTGCTGTATAGTATGGGGCAATACATCTAAGGATAACCTCGAAAGAATCCATCGCCTGCAGAAAAGAGCAGCACGACTTGTCTTAGATGAAAAATGCAAAGCCCCGTCCCTACCTCTATTTTTAAAACTTGGCTGGCTACCAATCGAATACCGTATACAATATCTAAGAGCCACAACCGTCTACAAAGCATTAAATGGACTAGCGCCATCCTATATTACAGACCTTCTACTACCTTTTAACAAAGTTCATAATATCAATACTCGTGGTTCAACTAATAACTTGAAGCTTCCACTTACGAACTCAAAATCTGGATTGCGAACTTTCAGTTACCTAGCCTCCAGTGAATGGAACTTACTACCTGATACTGTAAAATCATCTACATCACTCTCGTCATTCAAATCTAATTATTTAAATATGTCTTTCAAAAAGCTTGAAAACATGAACTTATCTTAGGTTGTACTTTTTTCAAATTAGGAATTTTCAAATTACATTTAGAAAAGCTTGAAATATGAATTACCTTTTTAAAATTTTTTTGAAATTTTAAAACTGCATTCAGATAGTCTTATATTTTTATCATTTTAATTTACTTATTTGTATTTCTTATTTAAATTTTATGTATGTATGTATATATGTAGGGCCTAGATGAAAATTACTTGTGTAATTCTAGTTACCCTATTGAAATAAAGTGCTTTATTATTATTATCATTATCATTATCATTATCATTATCATTATTATGTTATGCCATTGGGCTACCGGTATGTTATTGTATGGCGTACGGAACCGTTCAAAATTGATCCGGACTATTGTCTATATCGGTTATACAATTATCGATATTGATAATTGTATTGTCAAGGTCTTGGTAATTCAAATGCGAAGATGATTTATTGTCGATGTCGATAATTCTATTATCGAATTGGAGTTTGAAAATCCCGCATTATCGAGGTCTGAAATCGTATTATCGAGGTCAGAAAATAACTACAATCTATTATCGAGGTCTGAGTATTTTCGATATCAATAATACATTTGCGTGGTCTGAAATCGTAATATCGAGGTCAGAAAATAACCTGCATTATATTACCGAGGTCTGAGTATTTTCGATATCGATAATGCATTTGCGAGGTCTGAAATCTTATACTTTTAAGAATTTATTTTTTCACGTTTTTTTTCCCCAAAGCACTCAATAATGCAAAAAAGACCCCCCCCCCCCCCCCCCCCCCTTCTACCTTACAGGTACGGAGCGAAAATCCAAACTGAAAGAAATTTAATAATAATAACACTGGGAAATGCATGGGAGAAGGAATTAAATGACTGCTGCTTTAATACTCCTACATTTGTTTCCGTTTATTCCAATTCTTAAATATCTAAATTTTGAATCAACCTCGTTCCCAGGTTCCTCTCACTTCGCTTTTGGGTGGGGCGCACAAAGAGAAGGGAGAAGGCCCTCAGAATAAAAAAGAGTATTGGAAATAATTTATTTTAGAGAAGAAAAGAAGGGAAAAGGGATTACTGGAAGAGAAGAAATTAGAAAGAGAAACATGACAAAAATCTCTTATTTATCTTTTGTAATGAACACAATTATATTCACACAGACAGTTTTATTTATTCAATTAATATCTATACAAAAATGATATATTGGTTGCTTCACAGGTTATATTGTTTTATGAACAACAATTGCAATTCTCTGCTCCTTTTAGTTTCTCATTCTCTTCTCTTATGCTTGAGATATTGAACTAAAAAAAACATGCTGATGGAGTTGTTATTCCAACTTATAACAAACAGTCTCGATTATAATTTTCATGGTCAATGTCTGACCGGTCAATTCTGCCTTTTCTTCAAGTGTGGCAAGGGGAACATTCTCTCCAAACATTTCCCCTTCCTGCATGCGAAAGGTAGCCAGAGTGATTACTTTGTCAGTTGTTGGGTCGGAGCCTTGTATAACAAATCTAAAGAAGTGTCAAAAATTATAATATTAAAATCAATCACTAATCGGGAAGAAATATTACCCTAACATTCCAGTCATTATGATTATCATTTTTATCACTACCCCCGCCACCATCATCAACCACATTACCATTCCATTACTGTTATCAGCATTGTAACCCTCTTTAGCAAAAAAATCATAATCAATATCATCTTCATCATTCGTAGTATCTATAATTATCATTACATAACTACTTTACCTTATTCCAACTGTTAAACACGAAAGCGCAGACAGAACCTGTAGGTATATGCTGCATGTTGGCTTGAAAAATATAAGTACTCGCCATTTGCTCCCATGCGCAATGAATGTTTCGCTGACGAGAGGTGTTCGTCCTCCATCACTCATCTCCTTCACTCTGACCACCTCTGTTTTGAAATGTGGAATTGTCCACGTGAAGCTTTCAATTTTACCTTTTCTAGGTACCAACGCATGTGTGTTCTATTAAGACAAAAAATACTAATAAAACAATGCATTAACAAATAGACATTTTAAATCTCATTACCATTAATGAAAGGGAACAACAATATACACATTTTCTGTGCATATGAGCTACCGTTGGGTAATGATTAATAATAATAAAAATAATAATAATTCATAGTATTTCATAGTATAACGTTTTTTCAACCAAAATGTTTTTTTATTATTTCCCAAGCTTTCGGGCCTAACAGACCATGATCAGGGTTACAGTCAAAGTTTATAAAACGGTTGAAAAACCACGAATACAATCAAAGGATCTTTATCATCTAAATATATTGATAAAGAAATAAGTGTTAATATGTTTATATATTATAAAAACAAATTATACAGTGGTGAGTTACGTTATGTGAATATAAAAACTATCATTAAAAATATAGAAAGATAAATATCTGTAAAACTAGATTATTATGTTTGGATATGATTACATACTTTTTTCAAAAGAGTGTCCTTAAGTTTTTCCTCGTGGACTTGCAACAGTTTTACGTGGTGTTCAGCACTTTCCTTCGTATGTAGGCTCAACTCTTTTTTCGTCCCCCAGACGTGGCAGCCCTCAACTTGGCACTCCACCCGCCTCTCATCACAGCTCTGAAGGTGCATGTGTACCTCATTCCTAGAGTTTTAAAATCTTTCGTTATCATTCAATATATAACTGAACGATTTATTACGTACGTTTCGTACGTTTTTCTTGTTCCCTTTATATCATTAGCCTGTCTGTCCCCAATAACAAGTCACGCCTTTAACCCCAAAGCATAACCTTACTCCCCCTCCACCCCCTCGAACCTAATCCTAACCTCTCCCCCCCCCCCCCCCCCCATGCCCCATGCCCCATGCCCCATCCCGGCCGTAGAAATATTCTCCCCTCCAGGCCAGTATATCGAAACTTCAATATATTCCTTATTCATATCATGCATACCTTTTTATAAGTGCTGTACATCCTAATGGACAATTGACATCACCTAACGAACATTCGTTTGTGATGTGAACGTCCATGTTAGCTGAGCGGACTTCCTGGCTACATCCCAGGGTACATTTCTTCTTTTGGAAACCACAACAACGGTCATGGGCATCTTTGTTCTTCCTCTTGAAAACAAGCACGCAGCCCTCATTACTGCACCCTTTAATGTCTTCCTCTGGGCAACTATGTGACACCAGTCCGCCCAATTCTCCTTCTGCAAGACACAGTTTGCACTGCGCCTTCACTTGTGCCAGGAGATTTTTGGCGAAAAAGTTCACTTTAAGTAGCTCTGTACTATCAATCGTTGATCGGCAAATAGGACAGTGCCTATTAAGGATACTTCTTTGTATCTTTTGTACACATGTCTTACAAAATGTGTGGTCACATTTTAGCAAACATGGCTCTATCATGACATCGTTGCTGAAATGTAGAATAACTTTAATTAGGAACTCAATCTCTTCAGTTCAATAAGCATACAAACTAACACTCAATTCATTTAAAAGTACTCTTCATAAGAAACTTCTAAATAAACAAATCTTTTTATTGCATTTCAATCTATAATAGTAATTAACGTAACCATAATTTTACGTTACTCTTCAATATAATCAATAACAGTACATATTTTGTAATTCCATCAATTATTGTTTAGTAACAATAGCTTATCAATAAATTATCAATAGTTAGTATATATTTAATAATTTCATCATTTTTGGGAACATTAGTTTTTTAATACATTATCAATAGTTAGTTTCGTGAATATTTGATATATTTTTTGACATGTAAATAGGTTTTTTTTTAAATATATACAGCCGATCTCGAAATAGGCTCAGATTTCAGCCTTTGGGGTTTCGTGCGCCGGCGATACTCTCCCCCGTAAACGGGGGAGAGTATACGTATCGCGGGCGCACGAAACCCCAACGGCTGAAATCTGAGCCTAATCTCGAAAAGGTTGTCCACATGTTAAGACATATATATACTAAAAGAAATATCACGTGACTCATTTTATAATCACTTTCCGAGCGTGTAGAAAGTCAGGTACTTTAGCGAGGGAAGATACTGCTTGTTTGAATTAACTGCCATATTACTTTCAAACGTGCCTGACTTTCTACACGCGTGGAAAGTGAATATATAAGTGAGTCACGTGATATTTCTTTTAGTATATATGTCTTTTCAGTTGGACAACCTTTTCGAGATCGGCTGTATATGTATGTACAATGTATTGTAATTAGATTATTTAGTTTGAGAGCCACAAGTTTACTAGTGTTTTAGCCGAATGTTAAATAAACTCGCAGGAATGTTTTATCAGGATTTAAAACCACGCGGCGAAGCAAAGTGGTTTTAGACCTGATAAAACACGATCTGCGAGTTTATTAAACGGCTTAAAAACTTCAACCTATATTTTGTGTTTTTGTAAAAAAAATCAAGGATTTATGGAAGTTTATTAGAGAAAACTCAGGTTAAAGTTTATGTAAATTAGGGTGAATCTACACTCGTCACGGTTATGATTTCTTTTTAAAAATTTCTCATGATTTACAAATGCCTTTTTTAACACTATTTAGTTATTATTATTATTGATCAACAAAGACGTGCAAGACTTACCAAACATGGCATTGATATTCATTAGGTGTTTCTTCGACGATACGAATGTTTTGCATAGTTGTAGTTGTACTTAAAAACGAGAGCAAAAACTGCGAATGAACAATGAATTCAGAATCACGCGAACCCTTATATTTAATGATACAGGTCGGAAACGGTCATTATTTTGATAAGAAACTATTTACATTTCATGTGCAGCATTATCTTTCAATCAACAAAAGTGAGAGAGGCAGTAATTTATGAGCAATGATTTTATTGACTAATATTTCTTGTACTAATATATCTTGAGATAATTTGTTTACATTGCATATAAGTGATTATATAGTGGTTAGAGTTATGGTACATTGCACTGCTTATTTCTTCTCTGAGCTCTTCACAACAGGCGTCTGGTATATTGACACTGATAATTGGGACAGTGACATTGTTATCAGTATCATCTCTACTTTCATCAGAGTAGTCTTCTGCACTCGGGATATCCACGCCATAATTATCCACGTCATCTATCTCACCTCGTTCCCGAAATTCTTTCACGCTACGGTAATTAGAACCAAAGTTTTGTAACATTCCTAGTATGTACAACTGATTTGGACTTTTACCTACTTCAGTTGAGAGTTTGTGATTGTTCCAAGCTTCTTTAAATTTACTTAGTGCTAGGTTAATTTTCTGATGATAAACATAATGTAAACAAAATAAATCGACTTCATCAGTTGGATCTAACAAATTCTGTTCTTCCATAAAATAAAACAGTTTCCTATAGTATTCTACGACCATTTTTCGTACATCTCTCCATAACCTTTCTATTCGTTGATTATGAACAGAACTTCCCAAAATGATACTTCCACGTCCGGCACCGTGTTTAGATAACATGAGCCTTGCCACTTCACCGTTCTCTACACCTTTATCTGCTCTAACACGCGATGGCCAGCAGTATTCGTCGACAGCCAAACAAAACAAATTTCCAACTGTTTCGGCTCTGTTGTTGCTCGAGCAATGGATGTACACAGCCATGCGTGAGTAGCCATCAATTCCTGCGTGGATTACAAAACGCCACCTGCGGACAAATTTACACTATTAAATAAACGGAGGCTGTAATAACGGGGACATAATATATATATATCCTCAGCACAAACATCCTACATATTAGACACCGTTGTTCTGGTCGCGTAATAGGATAAACTAATAAGATATATAAACTCCTCTGGTGTGTAAGTTGCATGGTCATAACATCAATAACATCACTTTATTGACGTCGGGAATTTTGAAATAATAAAAGTAAACGCTGAGCTGTTTTAGAAAAACGTTTAGTTGTGCTTTTGTTTAAAACCGGTTATACGTCTAAGTCAGGATATATTTCTCTTTGACGATCACAAAACTCTGATTATTATATATCTTTAGCATATATTAGATTAGATATTAAGAGAGACTGATGTGCCGGAAAACAAATGTATATTTTTCTTGCCTTATCAACTTGTGGTTTCCATCAATGTGCCATAAACTGTTGGGGCCTAAAAGAGATAGAAGGAAAGAAAAATGGGAAGTTACTAACTAATTTGTTAATGCATACATGTATGTCAAATGTGCACGGTGTTCTCTTCAAATTGTTCAGTGGCGTTACATATAGAAATATTTTTGCTCAACATATAATTTCTCAACCTGGTACTGAGTAAGGAACCCTTGGTATTTGTTCGTTCCATCTCAATATAGATCCTATTGGATCCATTGCACGGAGAGTTTCTGCAATCTCATCACGTGTGCTGTATAGTTTCGCACTTCTCAGATATCCCTCCACCATTCTTATTCCGATGCCTGGAGTAGTCTCTTGAAGTTGCTCTATGAATTGTTTTAATTCTGTTTGATTCAGACGACGCTGCCTACGCCTTGGCTCTATATCATACGATACTCTTCTCCTCCATATTGTTGCGAGAGACACACCTAATGATTGAAGTTAAAGATAAAAGGAATACGTAAAGAATGATAAAAGCTAAAAAATCTTCAAAAACTAGTAATATATTAGAGTTAGGGTACATTGTACTGCTTATTTGTTATTATTTGTTATTATTTTGCAATCTCGGGGTCCGAACACTGACACACCTTTCTTAGGGTTAAAGGGTTAAATTTTTTACCCCGATAATTAACCTGTGTATGGGTGGGCGAAACTAGCATTGATTTACTACAATTTGCTTTTTCCCATTAATTGGAAGAATATTTCGTGATTGTTTTAACATACCCAAGGCCTTAGCTATATCTATCCATTTCAATCCATATCGACGCATCATTTCTAGTTGCTCTTTTGTTACCAGAACGGCTGGTCGTCCTATACAGCCAGTTACCATTGTCGGGGCTTTGTAACCTTGTTCTTCAGATAGAAACGATGCTGCATTGCTCAACAATTGAATCATATTGCCCACTCTTCTTTCCATCGTTGATAAATGGTTAATTATATTGGTAATCAGATGGCCACTACATGGCTTTGTTGTTCTTAAAAACCACTGAATTCTCTTGAGGTGTATTGCTGCTGCCTCAAGGCCAACACGGTTTCTCGAGAGCTCAGCAGGTGAAACGTTTGTATTCCCTAAATCCGAAGAAGCCTTGATATATCGGCGAAATACTTCTCTAGTAAATGTTTCGATAGTGTTTGCATCATAGCAAGACCCTTAAATTCAATTAAAACATAATCAAGTGTCAACAGTTTAAAGTAAATAACGTGTATATCTGTTACAAACTAATGTCCATTTTACAAAACAAGTATTTTTACCTTGGTTAAAGTATAACACGAAAATTCCTACAAAGAAAAAGTGTATTGCGTGTGTCATAATTGCTGTTGTCGCGTGATGTGATACTGGTTTCCGCTAATCGACCATGCCACTCATAAAATCCATCAAGTTCCATTGTTGTTTCAAATGCGATCACGCGATTAAAGTTAAAAACTGCGCTTCAAAAGTTGAGTTTTGATCGATAGCGATATATTTAGAAAATATTTTACATATAGTGGCGTAGGTGTATAAATCTCATGGTTAAATTAGTTAGTATACATAGCATAGTGTTTTGTTAATGTTAATATTTGTTAAACTGCAACGTTTTAACACTATATCAACATTGACTGATCACATTATATATATAGTCTCTGCAACTACGAATATTTGAAAATATAATATCCATATAATTTGGTTTGCAAAAAGGTGCTTTTTGTTCTACGTTTCATACAGTTGAACATATCAGTTGTTTATTCATGCGCCCATGTCAATATAATGCCAGATCTGTCAGTAATGGTCATCCAGGAGATGACAGAATTTGATAACGTTTAAATGAATGCCTTACTTCTGTAACAAAAAATCTATATTGAATGCCATTAGTACTCTGGCTTTCCTTTCCTAAATAGACAAACGCTTTTGTTTGACAACGACCTTAACTGGACATTTCCTGCCCTATTCAGTTGATAAAATGCTCCTATAACTAGTTGTTCGTGCGTTTTTGTGGTTATCGTTTTCCCTTGTTTATCCAAGTATAAACTGATACTATTGGAATGTCACACAATAGCAATCTTTTAAACCCATGAGGGCTAGAAGGTGAACACATACGCTATGGAAGGAATGGACGACACATCATTTCAAGGCCTCCAAATGTCCCTAGAGGAGATGAATCGCCAGTTACGGGAAGACATGGAAACCGACACGGCCGAGAGTATTGGAAATGTGGGGTCGCTGTTTTCACCTGCGCGTACCACTGGAAGCCCCGTTCGTCGACCGAGAGGAAACCGCCCATCCAGAAATTTTTGCAATCTCGGAACGTCCAACCCAGTGAATTTTGACCGTCTCGCCGATTATGCAATGGAAAAAATAAAGTTCCCCTCAACCTCCAACTCTGAAGAGATACGGAACCTTTTGAGGCGGAACTTTCAAGGCATTTCAACAACTTCAAGGTTAGTAAACAGCCAGTTTTAACGCGAGTTTTCAACACAATATTTAGTGTATATATTTTGTATTTTAATTCTTTTTACAACGTCATATTTACAACGGAATTTAAAATATTGAATTCCAGTCCATAATGTCGAGGAAGAGCATAGATATAAAAAAACTATTTGAATGAGTTAATCTGCATGAGTGTATGAGTCTATCCATAGACAGGCATCACTTTGATTATACATATATGTTAGTTTTTAATTTGCTTATCATGTAATAAAACATGAAAACTATTTTTGAAGTTTGATGAATATTTCGATTACATTTCACAGTATCGTATTTTACAAGTCAACCAGCACTGGAAACCACTCTTTACACCGTGTTGGTACAAACCTTGACGGAAAGCAGCTAATAACTATATTCAAGTATTCAACCACTCGGATATACTTTAGCGTGCAGCAGCAAAGCACTGGTACCTCGACGACCACAAGTAGTCAACCAGCACGAACAGCGACGTCCACTCCTACTAGTACTGAAACAACAACCTCAGTACTACCAAGCACAGCCACTGTACTCGATTTGACATCGGATCAGTTTGATTTTTTAAACGATGATGTCGACGACGACGACTTATTAATAAGTGCTATGCCAACCACTGTAAGCACAAGTGCTCAAGGTAAAATCTTAAGTTTTTGTAAAATGTCCAAAGACAAGTTGTCAATATTTGATACTCGAGCCCGAGACGAAACGTTTATAAACTTTAGACGTCACTGATTACAATTAGTTATATCAATTAAAAATATTGAAAACAAAGTGTTTTTTTTTTAGTTATCTGCTCCAGCGGAAACAAGGACACTGTAAAAGGTGCGTTATAATCAGAATATGGAATATGTTGACCTCACAACTACAAGCTCTGAGAATGAATGAATGAATAAATGAATGGATGAATGAATGAATGAATGAATAGATGGATGAATGAATAGATGGATGAATGAATGAATGAGTAAATAAGTGAGTGAATAAATGAAAGATGAAAAGTATTTATGAATGGAAAATGAAAGAACAAAATTGATAAATAAATGAAACAATGAAAAGGTTGCTCAGTAAATACACAATAAAATTATTTTTTTGTTCACTTTAAAAACTGTTCATAAAAAGACTAAAATGAATATTTTTTTTCTAGTTTTCTAGAGTGGCAAATTTACTTGTATTAAAGGGAACTTTAGTGACTTATGTCTGTTATGAAAAATAAGTCATGTTGTCCAAATTGTGATACGAATTAATGAAACACCGTATTATATTCACATGCACGTTCATTTATGAATACGTGTATGTTGTTGGCTAACAACCAATTTCAAAACAAAAAAGGATTACAAACCTGGATATAATAATTATTGACTAATTTCAAAAATTTAAGTCAACATGATTATATTGTGAAGCCCTTTTCATGCGCCACCACGCTATAACGCTTACAATTTTATAAAAATAATTTGTGTTACATTTAGGGAAACCAGGACCTGATTACACGTCTGACGGCGTTAGAGGTAATTGCGTATTTTATTTATCTACCGATTTATTTTCCATTGATGCTGAACATTGCTAATACCCATACCCATCACCATATTTTGGTTATTGGTGAGAACCCCCCCCCCCCCCCCTTCCGGGGG
>CATKSA010000076.1:0-20885 GCA_949775045.1 Metridium senile | reverse complement strand
CCTTTGTTCATAGGTGAACAAAGGTCCCTAATGTAACTTTGTGATCCCTTTTGTAACCTTACCATGTGTGCAAAAGCGAAAAACGATCCCTTATGTAACCTTTGTTCATAAGTGAACAAAGGTCCCTAATGTAACCTTGTGATCCCTTTTGTAACCTTACCATGTGTGCAAAAGGGAAAAACGATCCCTTATGTAACCTTTGTTCATAGGTGAACAAAGGTCCCTAATGTAACTTTGTGATCCCTTTTGTAACCTTACCATGTGTGCAAAAGGGAAAAACGATCCCTTATGTAACCTTTGTTCATAGGTGAACAAAGGTCCCTAATGTAACTTTGTGATCCCTTTTGTAACCTTACCATGTGTGCAAAAGGGAAAAACGATCCCTTATGTAACCTTTGTTCATAGGTGAACAAAGGTCCCTAATGTAACCTTGTGATCCCTTTTGTAACCTTACCATGTGTGCTAAAGGAAAAAACGATCCCTTATGTAACCTTTGTTCATATGTGAACAAAGGTCCCTAATGTAACCTTGTGATCCCTTTTGTAACCTTACCATGTGTGCAAAAGGGAAAAAACGATCCCTTATGTAACCTTTGTTCATAGGTGAACAAAGGTCCCTAATGTAACTTTGTGATCCCTTTTGTAACCTTACCATGTGTGCAAAAGCAAAAAACGATCCCTTATGTAACCTTTGTTCATAGGTGAACAAAGGTCCCTAATGTAACCTTGTGATCCCTTTTGTAACCTTACCATGTGTGCAAAAGCAAAAAACGATCCCTTATGTAACCTTTGTTCATAGGTGAATAAAGGTCCCTAATGTAACTTTGTGATCCCTTTTGTAACCTTACCATGTGTGCAAAAGGGAAAAAACGATCCCTTATGTAACCTTTGTTCATAGTTGAACAAAGGTTCCTAATGTAACCTTGTGATCCCTTTTGTAACCTTACCATGTGTGCAAAAGGGAAAAACGATCCCTTATGTAACCTTTGTTCATAGGTGAACAAAGGTCCCTAATGTAACCTTGTGATCCCTTTTGTAACCTTACCATGTGTGCTAAAGGAAAAAACGATCCCTTATGTAACCTTTGTTCATATGTGAACAAAGGTCCCTAATGTAACCTTGTGATCCCTTTTGTAACCTTACCATGTGTGCAAAAGGGAAAAACGATCCCTTATGTAACCTTTGTTCATAGGTGAACAAAGGTCCCTAATGTAACTTTGTGATCCCTTTTGTAACCTTACCATGTGTGCAAAAGCAAAAAACGATCCCTTATGTAACCTTTGTTCATAGGTGAACAAAGGTCCCTAATGTAACCTTG
Organism: Metridium senile; assembly: GCA_949775045.1. Taxonomy (NCBI): domain Eukaryota; kingdom Metazoa; phylum Cnidaria; class Anthozoa; order Actiniaria; family Metridiidae; genus Metridium; species Metridium senile. The sequence goes on along the minus strand of CATKSA010000076.1, from coordinate 19,568 downwards.
TGATCCCTTTTGTAACCTTACCATGTGTGCAAAAGCAAAAAACGATCCCTTATGTAACCTTTGTTCATAGGTGAATAAAGGTCCCTAATGTAACTTTGTGATCCCTTTTGTAACCTTACCATGTGTGCAAAAGGGAAAAACGATCCCTTATGTAACCTTTGTTCATAGTTGAACAAAGGTTCCTAATGTAACCTTGTGATCCCTTTTGTAACCTTACCATGTGTGCAAAAGGGAAAAACGATCCCTTATGTAACCTTTGTTCATAGGTGAACAAAGGTCCCTAATGTAACTTTGTGATCCCTTTTGTAACCTTACCATGTGTGCAAAAGCAAAAAAAGATCCCTTATGTAACCTTTGTTCATAGGTGAACAAAGGTCCCTAATGTAACTTTGTGATCCCTTTTGTAACCTTACCATGTGTGCAAAAGGGAAAAACGATCCCTTATGTAACCTTTGTTCATAGGTGAACAAAGGTCCCTAATGTAACCTTGTGATCCCTTTTGTAACCTTACCATGTGTGCAAAAGCAAAAAACGATCCCTTATGTAACCTTTGTTCATAGGTGAACAAAGGTCCCTAATGTAACTTTGTGATCCCTTTTGTAACCTTACCATGTGTGCAAAAGGGAAAAACGATCCCTTCTGTAACCTTTGTTCATAGGTGAACAAAGGTCCCTAATATAACGTTGTGATCCCTTTTGTAACCTTACCATGTGTGCAAAAGGGAAAAACGATCCCTTATGTAACCTTTGTTCATAGTTGAACAAAGGTCCCTAATGTAACCTTGTGATCCCTTTTGTAACCTTACCATGTGTGCAAAAGGGAAAAACGATCCCTTATGTAACCTTTGTTCATAGTTGAACAAAGGTCCCTAATGTAACCTTGTGATCCCTTTTGTAACCTTACCATGTGTGCAAAAGGGAAAAACGATCCCTTATGTAACCTTTGTTCATAGGTGAACAAAGGTCCCTAATGTAACTTTGTGATCCCTTTTGTAACCTTACCATGTGTGCAAAAGCAAAAAAAGATCCCTTATGTAACCTTTGTTCATAGGTGAACAAAGGTCCCTAATGTAACTTTGTGATCCCTTTTGTAACCTTACCATGTGTGTAAAAGCGAAAAACGATCCCTTATGTAACCTTTGTTCATAGGTGAACAAAGGTCCCTAATGTAACTTTGTGATCCCTTTTGTAACCTTACCATGTGTTCAAAAGGGAAAAACGATCCCTTATGTAACCTTTGTTCATAGGTGAACAAAGGTCCCTAATGTAACTTTGTGATCCCTTTTGTAACCTTACCATGTGTGCAAAAGGGAAAAACGATCCCTTATGTAACCTTTGTTCATAGGTGAACAAAGGTCCCTAATGTAATCTTGTGATCCCTTTTGTAACCTTACCATGTGTGCAAAAGGGAAAAACGATCCCTTATGTAACCTTTGTTCATAGGTGAACAAAGGTCCCTAATGTAACCTTGTGATCCCTTTTGTAACCTTACCATGTGTGCAAAAGGGAAAAACGATCCCTTATGTAACCTTTGTTCATAGGTGAACAAAGGTCCCTAATGTAACTTTGTGATCCCTTTTGTAACCTTACCATGTGTGCAAAAGGGAAAAACGATCCCTTATGTAACCTTTGTTCATAGGTGAACAAAGGTCCCTAATGTAATCTTGTGATCCCTTTTGTAACCTTACCATGTGTGCAAAAGGGAAAAACGATCCCTTATGTAACCTTTGTTCATAGGTGAACAAAGGTCCCTAATGTAACCTTGTGATCCCTTTTGTAACCTTACCATGTGTGCAAAAGGGAAAAACGATCCCTTATGTAACCTTTGTTCATAGGTGAACAAAGGTCCCTAATGTAACTTTGTGATCCCTTTTGTAACCTTACCATGTGTGCAAAAGCAAAAAACGATCCCTTATGTAACCTTTGTTCATAGGTGAACAAAGGTCCCTAATGTAACCTTGTGATCCCTTTTGTAACCTTACCATGTGTGCAAAAGGGAAAAAACGATCCCTTATGTAACCTTTGTTCATAGGTGAACAAAGGTCCCTAATGTAACTTTGTGATCCCTTTTGTAACCTTACCATGTGTGCAAAAGCAAAAAACGATCCCTTATGTAACCTTTGTTCATAGGTGAACAAAGGTCCCTAATGTAACTTTGTGATCCCTTTTGTAACCTTACCATGTGTGCAAAAGGGAAAAACGATCCCTTATGTAACCTTTGTTCATAGGTGAACAAAGGTCCCTAATGTAACTTTGTGATCCCTTTTGTAACCTTACCATGTGTGCAAAAGGGAAAAACGATCCCTTATGTAACCTTTGTTCATAGGTGAACAAAGGTCCCTAATGTAACCTTGTGATCCCTTTTGTAACCTTACCATGTGTGCAAAAGCAAAAAACGATCCCTTATGTAACCTTTGTTCATGGGTGAACAAAGGTCCCTAATGTAACTTTGTGATCCCTTTTGTAACCTTACCATGTGTGCAAAAGGGAAAAACGATCCCTTATGTAACCTTTGTTCATAGGTGAACAAAGGTCCCTAATGTAATCTTGTGATCCCTTTTGTAACCTTACCATGTGTGCAAAAGGGAAAAACGATCCCTTATGTAACCTTTGTTCATAGGTGAACAAAGGTCCCTAATGTAACCTTGTGATCCCTTTTGTAACCTTACCATGTGTGCAAAAGGGAAAAACGATCCCTTATGTAACCTTTGTTCATAGGTGAACAAAGGTCCCTAATGTAACTTTGTGATCCCTTTTGTAACCTTACCATGTGTGCAAAAGGGAAAAACGATCCCTTATGTAACCTTTGTTCATAGGTGAACAAAGGTCCCTAATGTAATCTTGTGATCCCTTTTGTAACCTTACCATGTGTGCAAAAGGGAAAAACGATCCCTTATGTAACCTTTGTTCATAGGTGAACAAAGGTCCCTAATGTAACCTTGTGATCCCTTTTGTAACCTTACCATGTGTGCAAAAGGGAAAAACGATCCCTTATGTAACCTTTGTTCATAGGTGAACAAAGGTCCCTAATGTAACTTTGTGATCCCTTTTGTAACCTTACCATGTGTGCAAAAGCAAAAAACGATCCCTTATGTAACCTTTGTTCATAGGTGAACAAAGGTCCCTAATGTAACCTTGTGATCCCTTTTGTAACCTTACCATGTGTGCAAAAGGGAAAAACGATCCCTTATGTAACCTTTGTTCATAGGTGAACAAAGGTCCCTAATGTAACTTTGTGATCCCTTTTGTAACCTTACCATGTGTGCAAAAGCAAAAAACGATCCCTTATGTAACCTTTGTTCATAGGTGAACAAAGGTCCCTAATGTAACTTTGTGATCCCTTTTGTAACCTTACCATGTGTGCAAAAGGGAAAAACGATCCCTTATGTAACCTTTGTTCATAGGTGAACAAAGGTCCCTAATGTAACTTTGTGATCCCTTTTGTAACCTTACCATGTGTGCAAAAGGGAAAAACGATCCCTTATGTAACCTTTGTTCATAGGTGAACAAAGGTCCCTAATGTAACCTTGTGATCCCTTTTGTAACCTTACCATGTGTGCAAAAGCAAAAAAACGATCCCTTATGTAACCTTTGTTCATGGGTGAACAAAGGTCCCTAATGTAACTTTGTGATCCCTTTTGTAACCTTACCATGTGTGCAAAAGGGAAAAACGATCCCTTATGTAACCTTTGTTCATAGGTGAACAAAGGTCCCTAATATAACGTTGTGATCCCTTTTGTAACCTTACCATGTGTGCAAAAGGGAAAAACGATCCCTTATGTAACCTTTGTTCATAGGTGAACAAAGGTCCATAATGTAACCTTGTGATCCCTTTTGTAACCTTACCATGTGTGCAAAAGGGAAAAACGATCCCTTATGTAACCTTTGTTCATAGGTGAACAAAGGTCCCTAATGTAACCTTGTGATCCCTTTTGTAACCTTACCATGTGTGCAAAAGCAAAAAAACGATCCCTTATGTAACTTTTGTTCATAGGTGAACAAAGGTCCCTAATGTAACTTTGTGATCCCTCTTGTAACCTTACCATGTGTGCAAAAGGGAAAAACGATCCCTTATGTAACCTTTGTTCATAGGTGAACAAAGGTCCCTAATGTAGCTTTGTGATCCCTTTTGTAACCTTACCATGTGTGCAAAAGGGAAAAACGATCCCTTATGTAACCTTTGTTCATAGGTGAACAAAGGTCCTTAATGTAACCTTGTGATCCCTTTTGTAACCTTACCATGTGTGCAAAAGGGAAAAACGATCCCTTATGTAACCTTTGTTCATAGGTGAACAAAGGTCCCTAATGTAACCTTGTGATCCCTTTTGTAACCTTACCATGTGTGCAAAAGGGAAAAACGATCCCTTATGTAACCTTTGTTCATAGGTGAACAAAGGTCCCTAATGTAACTTTGTGATCCCTTTTGTAACCTTACCATGTGTGCAAAAGCAAAAAAAGATCCCTTATGTAACCTTTGTTCATAGGTGAACAAAGGTCCCTAATGTAACTTTGTGATCCCTTTTGTAACCTTACCATGTGTGCAAAAGCGAAAAACGATCCCTTATGTAACCTTTGTTCATAGGTGAACAAAGGTCCCTAATGTAACTTTGTGATCCCTTTTGTAACCTTACCATGTGTTCAAAAGGGAAAAAACGATCCCTTATGTAACCTTTGTTCATAGGTGAACAAAGGTCCCTAATGTAACTTTGTGATCCCTTTTGTAACCTTACCATGTGTGCAAAAGGGAAAAACGATCCCTTATGTAACCTTTGTTCATAGGTGAACAAAGGTCCCTAATGTAACTTTGTGATCCCTTTTGTAACCTTACCATGTGTGCAAAAGCAAAAAACGATCCCTTATGTAACCTTTGTTCATAGGTGAACAAAGGTCCCTAATGTAACTTTGTGATCCCTTTTGTAACCTTACCATGTGTGCAAAAGGGAAAAAACGATCCCTTATGTAACCTTTGTTCATAGGTGAACAAAGGTCCCTAATGTAACCTTGTGATCCCTTTTGTAACCTTACCATGTGTGCAAAAGCAAAAAACGATCCCTTATGTAACATTTGTTCATAGGTGAACAAAGGTCCCTAATGTAACTTTGTGATCCCTTTTGTAACCTTACCATGTGTGCAAAAGGGAAAAACGATCCCTTATGTAACCTTTGTTCATAGGTGAACAAAGGTCCCTAATATAACGTTGTGATCCCTTTTGTAACCTTACCATGTGTGCAAAAGGGAAAAACGATCCCTTATGTAACCTTTGTTCATAGGTGAACAAAGGTCCCTAATGTAACCTTGTGATCCCTTTTGTAACCTTACCATGTGTGCAAAAGGAAAAAAACGATCCCTTATTTAACCTTTGTTCATAGGTGAACAAAGGTCCCTAATGTAACCTTGTGATCCCTTTTGTAACCTTACCATGTGTGCAAAAGCAAAAAACGATCCCTTATGTAACCTTTGTTCATAGGTGAATAAAGGTCCCTAATGTAACTTTGTGATCCCTTTTGTAACCTTACCATGTGTGCAAAAGGGAAAAAACGATCCCTTATGTAACCTTTGTTCATAGGTGAACAAAGGTCCCTAATGTAACTTTGTGATCCCTTTTGTAACCTTACCATGTGTGCAAAAGGGAAAAAACGATCCCTTATGTAACCTTTGTTCATAGGTGAACAAAGGTCCCTAATGTAACCTTGTGATCCCTTTTGTAACCTTACCATGTGTGCAAAAGCAAAAAACGATCCCTTATGTAACCTTTGTTCATGAGTGAACAAAGGTCCCTAATGTAACTTTGTGATCCCTTTTGTAACCTTACCATGTGTGCAAAAGGGAAAAACGATCCCTTATGTAACCTTTGTTCATAGGTGAACAAAGGTCCCTAATATAACGTTGTGATCCCTTTTGTAACCTTACCATGTGTGCAAAAGGGAAAAACGATCCCTTATGTAACCTTTGTTCATAGGTGAACAAAGGTCCCTAATGTAACCTTGTGATCCCTTTTGTAACCTTACCATGTGTGCAAAAGGGAAAAACGATCCCTTATGTAACCTTTGTTCATAGGTGAACAAAGGTCCCTAATGTAACCTTGTGATCCCTTTTGTAACCTTACCATGTGTGCAAAAGCAAAAAAACGATCCCTTATGTAACTTTTGTTCATAGGTGAACAAAGGTCCCTAATGTAACTTTGTGATCCCTCTTGTAACCTTACCATGTGTGCAAAAGCGAAAAACGATCCCTTATGTAACCTTTGTTCATAGGTGAACAAAGGTCCCTAATGTAACTTTGTGATCCCTTTTGTAACCTTACCATGTGTGCAAAAGGGAAAAACGATACCTTATGTAACCTTTGTTCATAGGTGAACAAAGGTCCCTAATGTAACTTTGTGATCCCTTTTGTAACCTTACCATGTGTGCAAAAGGGAAAAACGATCCCTTATGTAACCTTTGTTCATAGGTGAACAAAGGTCCCTAATGTAACTTTGTGATCCCTTTTGTAACCTTACCATGTGTGCAAAAGCAAAAAACTATCCCTTATGTAACCTTTGTTCATAGGTGAACAAAGGTCCCTAATGTAACTTTGTGATCCCTTTTGTAACCTTACCATGTGTGCAAAAGGGAAAAACGATCCCTTATGTAACCTTTGTTCATAGGTGAACAAAGGTCCCTAATATAACGTTGTGATCCCTTTTGTAACCTTACCATGTGTGCAAAAGGGAAAAACGATCCGTTATGTAACCTTTGTTCATAGGTGAACAAAGGTCCCTAATGTAACCTTGTGATCCCTTTTGTAACCTTACCATGTGTGCAAAAGGAAAAAACGATCCCTTATTTAACCTTTGTTCATAGGTGAACAAAGGTCCCTAATGTAACCTTGTGATCCCTTTTGTAACCTTACCATGTGTGCAAAAGCAAAAAACGATCCCTTATGTAACCTTTGTTCATAGGTGAATAAAGGTTCCTAATGTAACTTTGTGATCCCTTTTGTAACCTTACCATGTGTGCAAAAGGGGAAAAACGATCCCTTATGTAACCTTTGTTCATAGGTGAACAAAGGTCCCTAATGTAACTTTGTGATCCCTTTTGTAACCTTACCATGTGTTCAAAAGGGAAAAACGATCCCTTATGTAACCTTTGTTCATAGGTGAACAAAGGTCCCTAATGTAACTTTGTGATCCCTTTTGTAACCTTACCATGTGTGCAAAAGGGAAAAACGATCCCTTATGTAACCTTTGTTCATAGGTGAACAAAGGTCCCTAATGTAACTTTGTGATCCCTTTTGTAACCTTACCATGTGTGCAAAAGGGAAAAACGATCCCTTATGTAACCTTTGTTCATAGGTGAACAAAGGTCCCTAATGTAACTTTGTGATCCCTTTTGTAACCTTACCATGTGTGCAAAAAAAAAAAACGATCCCTTATTTAACCTTTGTTCATAGGTGAACAAAGGTCCCTAATGTAACCTTGTGATCCCTTTTGTAACCTTACCATGTGTGCAAAAGCAAAAAACGATCCCTTATGTAACCTTTGTTCATAGGTGAATAAAGGTCCCTAATGTAACTTTGTGATCCCTTTTGTAACCTTACCATGTGTGCAAAAGGGGAAAAACGATCCCTTATGTAACCTTTGTTCATAGGTGAACAAAGGTCCCTAATGTAACTTTGTGATCCCTTTTGTAACCTTACCATGTGTTCAAAAGGGAAAAACGATCCCTTATGTAACCTTTGTTCATATGTGAACAAAGGTCCCTAATGTAACTTTGTGATCCCTTTTGTAACCTTACCATGTGTGCAAAAAAAAAAAACGATCCCTTATTTAACCTTTGTTCATAGGTGAACAAAGGTCCCTAATGTAACCTTGTGATCCCTTTTGTAACCTTACCATGTGTGCAAAAGCAAAAAACGATCCCTTATGTAACCTTTGTTCATAGGTGAATAAAGGTCCCTAATGTAACTTTGTGATCCCTTTTGTAACCTTACCATGTGTGCAAAAGGGGAAAAACGATCCCTTATGTAACCTTTGTTCATAGGTGAACAAAGGTCCCTAATGTAACTTTGTGATCCCTTTTGTAACCTTACCATGTGTGCAAAAGGGAAAAACGATCCCTTATGTAACCTTTGTTCATAGGTGAACAAAGGTCCCTAATGTAACTTTGTGATCCCTTTTGTAACCTTACCATGTGTGCAAAAGCAAAAAAAGATCCCTTATGTAACCTTTGTTCATAGGTGAACAAAGGTCCCTAATGTAACTTTGTGATCCCTTTTGTAACCTTACCATGTGTGCAAAAGCGAAAAACGATCCCTTATGTAACCTTTGTTCATAGGTGAACAAAGGTCCCTAATGTAACTTTGTGATCCCTTTTGTAACCTTACCATGTGTTCAAAAGGGAAAAACGATCCCTTATGTAACCTTTGTTCATAGGTGAACAAAGGTCCCTAATGTAACTTTGTGATCCCTTTTGTAACCTTACCATGTGTGCAAAAGGGAAAAACGATCCCTTATGTAACCTTTGTTCATAGGTGAACAAAGGTTCCTAATGTAACTTTGTGATCCCTTTTGTAACCTTACCATGTGTGCAAAAGCAAAAAACGATCCCTTATGTAACCTTTGTTCATAGGTGAACAAAGGTCCCTAATGTAACTTTGTGATCCCTTTTGTAACCTTACCATGTGTGCAAAAGGGAAAAACGATCCCTTATGTAACCTTTGTTCATAGGTGAACAAAGGTCCCTAATGTAACCTTGTGATCCCTTTTGTAACCTTACCATGTGTGCAAAAGCAAAAAACGATCCCTTATGTAACATTTGTTCATAGGTGAACAAAGGTCCCTAATGTAACTTTGTGATCCCTTTTGTAACCTTACCATGTGTGCAAAAGGGAAAAACGATCCCTTATGTAACCTTTGTTCATAGGTGAACAAAGGTCCCTAATATAACGTTGTGATCCCTTTTGTAACCTTACCATGTGTGCAAAAGGGAAAAACGATCCCTTATGTAACCTTTGTTCATAGGTGAACAAAGGTCCCTAATGTAACCTTGTGATCCCTTTTGTAACCTTACCATGTGTGCAAAAGGAAAAAACGATCCCTTATTTAACCTTTGTTCATAGGTGAACAAAGGTCCCTAATGTAACCTTGTGATCCCTTTTGTAACCTTACCATGTGTGCAAAAGCAAAAAACGATCCCTTATGTAACCTTTGTTCATAGGTGAATAAAGGTCCCTAATGTAACTTTGTGATCCCTTTTGTAACCTTACCATGTGTGCAAAAGCAAAAAACGATCCCTTATGTAACCTTTGTTCATAGGTGAACAAAGGTCCCTAATGTAACCTTGTGATCCCTTTTGTAACCTTACCATGTGTGCAAAAGGGAAAAACGATCCCTTATGTAACCTTTGTTCATAGGTGAACAAAGGTCCCTAATGTAACTTTGTGATCCCTTTTGTAACCTTACCATGTGTGCAAAAGCAAAAAACGATCCCTTATGTAACCTTTGTTCATAGGTGAACAAAGGTCCCTAATGTAACTTTGTGATCCCTTTTGTAACCTTACCATGTGTGCAAAAGGGAAAAACGATCCCTTATGTAACCTTTGTTCATAGGTGAACAAAGGTCCCTAATGTAACTTTGTGATCCCTTTTGTAAGCTTACCATGTGTGCAAAAGGGAAAAACGATCCCTTATGTAACCTTTGTTCATAGGTGAACAAAGGTCCCTAATGTAACCTTGTGATCCCTTTTGTAACCTTACCATGTGTGCAAAAGCAAAAAACGATCCCTTATGTAACCTTTGTTCATGAGTGAACAAAGGTCCCTAATGTAACTTTGTGATCCCTTTTGTAACCTTACCATGTGTGCAAAAGGGAAAAACGATCCCTTATGTAACCTTTGTTCATAGGTGAACAAAGGTCCCTAATATAACGTTGTGATCCCTTTTGTAACCTTACCATGTGTGCAAAAGGGAAAAACGATCCCTTATGTAACCTTTGTTCATAGGTGAACAAAGGTCCCTAATGTAACCTTGTGATCCCTTTTGTAACCTTACCATGTGTGCAAAAGGGAAAAACGATCCCTTATGTAACCTTTGTTCATAGGTGAACAAAGGTCCCTAATGTAACCTTGTGATCCCTTTTGTAACCTTACCATGTGTGCAAAAGCAAAAAAACGATCCCTTATGTAACTTTTGTTCATAGGTGAACAAAGGTCCCTAATGTAACTTTGTGATCCCTCTTGTAACCTTACCATGTGTGCAAAAGCGAAAAACGATCCCTTATGTAACCTTTGTTCATAGGTGAACAAAGGTCCCTAATGTAACTTTGTGATCCCTTTTGTAACCTTACCATGTGTGCAAAAGGGAAAAACGATCCCTTATGTAACCTTTGTTCATAGGTGAACAAAGGTCCCTAATGTAACTTTGTGATCCCTTTTGTAACCTTACCATGTGTGCAAAAGGGAAAAACGATCCCTTATGTAACCTTTGTTCATAGGTGAACAAAGGTCCCTAATGTAACTTTGTGATCCCTTTTGTAACCTTACCATGTGTGCAAAAGCAAAAAACTATCCCTTATGTAACCTTTGTTCATAGGTGAACAAAGGTCCCTAATGTAACTTTGTGATCCCTTTTGTAACCTTACCATGTGTGCAAAAGGGAAAAACGATCCCTTATGTAACCTTTGTTCATAGGTGAACAAAGGTCCCTAATATAACGTTGTGATCCCTTTTGTAACCTTACCATGTGTGCAAAAGGGAAAAACGATCCGTTATGTAACCTTTGTTCATAGGTGAACAAAGGTCCCTAATGTAACCTTGTGATCCCTTTTGTAACCTTACCATGTGTGCAAAAGGAAAAAACGATCCCTTATTTAACCTTTGTTCATAGGTGAACAAAGGTCCCTAATGTAACCTTGTGATCCCTTTTGTAACCTTACCATGTGTGCAAAAGCAAAAAACGATCCCTTATGTAACCTTTGTTCATAGGTGAATAAAGGTTCCTAATGTAACTTTGTGATCCCTTTTGTAACCTTACCATGTGTGCAAAAGGGGAAAAACGATCCCTTATGTAACCTTTGTTCATAGGTGAACAAAGGTCCCTAATGTAACTTTGTGATCCCTTTTGTAACCTTACCATGTGTTCAAAAGGGAAAAACGATCCCTTATGTAACCTTTGTTCATAGGTGAACAAAGGTCCCTAATGTAACTTTGTGATCCCTTTTGTAACCTTACCATGTGTGCAAAAGGGAAAAACGATCCCTTATGTAACCTTTGTTCATAGGTGAACAAAGGTCCCTAATGTAACTTTGTGATCCCTTTTGTAACCTTACCATGTGTGCAAAAGGGAAAAACGATCCCTTATGTAACCTTTGTTCATAGGTGAACAAAGGTCCCTAATGTAACCTTGTGATCCCTTTTGTAACCTTACCATGTGTGCAAAAGCAAAAAACGATCCCTTATGTAACATTTGTTCATAGGTGAACAAAGGTCCCTAATGTAACTTTGTGATCCCTTTTGTAACCTTACCATGTGTGCAAAAGGGAAAAACGATCCCTTATGTAACCTTTGTTCATAGGTGAACAAAGGTCCCTAATATAACGTTGTGATCCCTTTTGTAACCTTACCATGTGTGCAAAAGGGAAAAACGATCCCTTATGTAACCTTTGTTCATAGGTGAACAAAGGTCCCTAATATAACGTTGTGATCCCTTTTGTAACCTTACCATGTGTGCAAAAGGGAAAAACGATCCGTTATGTAACCTTTGTTCATAGGTGAACAAAGGTCCCTAATGTAACCTTGTGATCCCTTTTGTAACCTTACCATGTGTGCAAAAGGAAAAAACGATCCCTTATTTAACCTTTGTTCATAGGTGAACAAAGGTCCCTAATGTAACCTTGTGATCCCTTTTGTAACCTTACCATGTGTGCAAAAGCAAAAAACGATCCCTTATGTAACCTTTGTTCATAGGTGAATAAAGGTTCCTAATGTAACTTTGTGATCCCTTTTGTAACCTTACCATGTGTGCAAAAGGGGAAAAACGATCCCTTATGTAACCTTTGTTCATAGGTGAACAAAGGTCCCTAATGTAACTTTGTGATCCCTTTTGTAACCTTACCATGTGTTCAAAAGGGAAAAACGATCCCTTATGTAACCTTTGTTCATAGGTGAACAAAGGTCCCTAATGTAACTTTGTGATCCCTTTTGTAACCTTACCATGTGTGCAAAAGGGAAAAACGATCCCTTATGTAACCTTTGTTCATAGGTGAACAAAGGTCCCTAATGTAACTTTGTGATCCCTTTTGTAACCTTACCATGTGTGCAAAAGGGAAAAACGATCCCTTATGTAACCTTTGTTCATAGGTGAACAAAGGTCCCTAATGTAACCTTGTGATCCCTTTTGTAACCTTACCATGTGTGCAAAAGCAAAAAACGATCCCTTATGTAACATTTGTTCATAGGTGAACAAAGGTCCCTAATGTAACTTTGTGATCCCTTTTGTAACCTTACCATGTGTGCAAAAGGGAAAAACGATCCCTTATGTAACCTTTGTTCATAGGTGAACAAAGGTCCCTAATATAACGTTGTGATCCCTTTTGTAACCTTACCATGTGTGCAAAAGGGAAAAACGATCCCTTATGTAACCTTTGTTCATAGGTGAACAAAGGTCCCTAATGTAACTTTGTGATCCCTTTTGTAACCTTACCATGTGTGCAAAAAAAAAAAACGATCCCTTATTTAACCTTTGTTCATAGGTGAACAAAGGTCCCTAATGTAACCTTGTGATCCCTTTTGTAACCTTACCATGTGTGCAAAAGCAAAAAACGATCCCTTATGTAACCTTTGTTCATAGGTGAATAAAGGTCCCTAATGTAACTTTGTGATCCCTTTTGTAACCTTACCATGTGTGCAAAAGGGGAAAAACGATCCCTTATGTAACCTTTGTTCATAGGTGAACAAAGGTCCCTAATGTAACTTTGTGATCCCTTTTGTAACCTTACCATGTGTTCAAAAGGGAAAAACGATCCCTTATGTAACCTTTGTTCATATGTGAACAAAGGTCCCTAATGTAACTTTGTGATCCCTTTTGTAACCTTACCATGTGTGCAAAAGGGAAAAACGATCCCTTATGTAACCTTTGTTCATAGGTGAACAAAGGTCCCTAATGTAACCTTGTGATCCCTTTTGTAACCTTACCATGTGTGCAAAAGGGAAAAACGATCCCTTATGTAACCTTTGTTCATAGGTGAACAAAGGTCCCTAATGTAATCTTGTGATCCCTTTTGTAACCTTACCATGTGTGCAAAAGGGAAAAACGATCCCTTATGTAACCTTTGTTCATAGGTGAACAAAGGTCCCTAATGTAACCTTGTGATCCCTTTTGTAACCTTACCATGTGTGCAAAAGGGAAAAACGATCCCTTATGTAACCTTTGTTCATAGGTGAACAAAGGTCCCTAATGTAACTTTGTGATCCCTTTTGTAACCTTACCATGTGTGCAAAAGCAAAAAACGATCCCTTATGTAACCTTTGTTCATAGGTGAACAAAGGTCCCTAATGTAACTTTGTGATCCCTTTTGTAACCTTACCATGTGTGCAAAAGGGAAAAACGATCCCTTATGTAACCTTTGTTCATAGGTGAACAAAGGTCCCTAATGTAACCTTGTGATCCCTTTTGTAACCTTACCATGTGTGCAAAAGCAAAAAACGATCCCTTATGTAACCTTTGTTCATAGGTGAACAAAGGTCCCTAATGTAACTTTGTGATCCCTTTTGTAACCTTACCATGTGTGCAAAAGGGAAAAACGATCCCTTATGTAACCTTTGTTCATAGGTGAACAAAGGTCCCTAATATAACGTTGTGATCCCTTTTGTAACCTTACCATGTGTGCAAAAGGGAAAAACGATCCCTTATGTAACCTTTGTTCATAGGTGAACAAAGGTCCCTAATGTAACTTTGTGATCCCTTTTGTAACCTTACCATGTGTGCAAAAGCAAAAAACGATCCCTTATGTAACCTTTGTTCATAGGTGAACAAAGGTCCCTAATGTAACTTTGTGATCCCTTTTGTAACCTTACCATGTGTGCAAAAGGGAAAAACGATCCCTTATGTAACCTTTGTTCATAGGTGAACAAAGGTCCCTAATGTAACCTTGTGATCCCTTTTGTAACCTTACCATGTGTGCAAAAGCAAAAAACGATCCCTTATGTAACCTTTGTTCATAGGTGAACAAAGGTCCCTAATGTAACTTTGTGATCCCTTTTGTAACCTTACCATGTGTGCAAAAGGGAAAAACGATCCCTTATGTAACCTTTGTTCATAGGTGAACAAAGGTCCCTAATATAACGTTGTGATCCCTTTTGTAACCTTACCATGTGTGCAAAAGGGAAAAACGATCCCTTATGTAACCTTTGTTCATAGGTGAACAAAGGTCCCAAATGTAACCTTGTGATCCCTTTTGTAACCTTACTATGTGTGCAAAAGGGAAAAACGATCCCTTATGTAACCTTTGTTCATAGGTGAACAAAGGTCCCTAATGTAACCTTGTGATCCCTTTTGTAACCTTACCATGTGTGCAAAAGCAAAAAACGATCCCTTATGTAACCTTTGTTCATAGGTGAATAAAGGTCCCTAATGTAACCTTGTGATCCCTTTTGTAACCTTACCATGTGTGCAAAAGCAAAAAACGATCCCTTATGTAACCTTGGTTCATAGGTGAAAAAAGGTCCCTAATGTAATTTTGTGATCCCTTTTGTAACCTTACCATGTGTGCAAAAGGGAAAAACGATCCCTTATGTAACCTTTGTTCATAGGTGAACAAAGGTCCCTAATGTAACTTTGTGATCCCTTTTGTAACCTTACCATGTGTGCAAAAGCAAAAAACGATCCCTTATGTAACCTTTGTTCATAGGTGAACAAAGGTCCCTAATGTAACCTTGTGATCCCTTTTGTAACCTTACCATGTGTGCAAAAGGGAAAAACGATCCCTTATGTAACCTTTGTTCATAGGTGAACAAAGGTCCCTAATGTAACCTTGTGATCCCTTTTGTAACCTTAGCATGTGTGCAAAAGGAAAAAACGATCCCTTATGTAACCTTTGTTCATAGGTGAACAAAGGTCCCTAATGTAACCTTGTGATCCCTTTTGTAACCTTACTATGTGTGCAAAAGGGAAAAACGATCCCTTATGTAACCTTTGTTCATAGGTGAACAAAGGTCCCTAATGTAACCTTGTGATCCCTTTTGTAACCTTACCATGTGTGCAAAAGCAAAAAACGATCCCTTATGTAACCTTTGTTCATAGGTGAATAAAGGTCCCTAATGTAACCTTGTGATCCCTTTTGTAACCTTACCATGTGTGCAAAAGCAAAAAACGATCCCTTATGTAACCTTGGTTCATAGGTGAAAAAAGGTCCCTAATGTAATTTTGTGATCCCTTTTGTAACCTTACCATGTGTGCAAAAGGGAAAAACGATCCCTTATGTAACCTTTGTTCATAGGTGAACAAAGGTCCCTAATATAACGTTGTGATCCCTTTTGTAACCTTACCATGTGTGCAAAAGGGAAAAACGATCCCTTATGTAACCTTTGTTCATAGGTGAACAAAGGTCCCTAATGTAACCTTGTGATCCCTTTTGTAACCTTACTATGTGTGCAAAAGGGAAAAACGATCCCTTATGTAACCTTTGTTCATAGGTGAACAAAGGTCCCTAATGTAACCT
Source organism: Metridium senile (assembly GCA_949775045.1). Lineage (NCBI taxonomy): Eukaryota > Metazoa > Cnidaria > Anthozoa > Actiniaria > Metridiidae > Metridium > Metridium senile. Next base: position 3,874 of record CATKSA010000076.1, on the reverse strand, counting down.
TGTGATCCCTTTTGTAACCTTACCATGTGTGCAAAAGCAAAAAACGATCCCTTATGTAACCTTTGTTCATAGGTGAATAAAGGTCCCTAATGTAACCTTGTGATCCCTTTTGTAACCTTACCATGTGTGCAAAAGCAAAAAACGATCCCTTATGTAACCTTGGTTCATAGGTGAAAAAAGGTCCCTAATGTAATTTTGTGATCCCTTTTGTAACCTTACCATGTGTGCAAAAGGGAAAAACGATCCCTTATGTAACCTTTGTTCATAGGTGAACAAAGGTCCCTAATGTAACTTTGTGATCCCTTTTGTAACCTTACCATGTGTGCAAAAGCAAAAAACGATCCCTTATGTAACCTTTGTTCATAGGTGAACAAAGGTCCCTAATGTAACCTTGTGATCCCTTTTGTAACCTTACCATGTGTGCAAAAGGGAAAAACGATCCCTTATGTAACCTTTGTTCATAGGTGAACAAAGGTCCCTAATGTAACCTTGTGATCCCTTTTGTAACCTTAGCATGTGTGCAAAAGGAAAAAACGATCCCTTATGTAACCTTTGTTCATAGGTGAACAAAGGTCCCTAATGTAACCTTGTGATCCCTTTTGTAACCTTACTATGTGTGCAAAAGGGAAAAACGATCCCTTATGTAACCTTTGTTCATAGGTGAACAAAGGTCCCTAATGTAACCTTGTGATCCCTTTTGTAACCTTACCATGTGTGCAAAAGCAAAAAACGATCCCTTATGTAACCTTTGTTCATAGGTGAATAAAGGTCCCTAATGTAACCTTGTGATCCCTTTTGTAACCTTACCATGTGTGCAAAAGCAAAAAACGATCCCTTATGTAACCTTGGTTCATAGGTGAAAAAAGGTCCCTAATGTAATTTTGTGATCCCTTTTGTAACCTTACCATGTGTGCAAAAGGGAAAAACGATCCCTTATGTAACCTTTGTTCATAGGTGAACAAAGGTCCCTAATGTAACTTTGTGATCCCTTTTGTAACCTTACCATGTGTGCAAAAGCAAAAAACGATCCCTTATGTAACCTTTGTTCATAGGTGAACAAAGGTCCCTAATGTAACCTTGTGATCCCTTTTGTAACCTTACCATGTGTGCAAAAGGGAAAAACGATCCCTTATGTAACCTTTGTTCATAGGTGAACAAAGGTCCCTAATGTAACCTTGTGATCCCTTTTGTAACCTTAGCATGTGTGCAAAAGGAAAAAACGATCCCTTATGTAACCTTTGTTCATAGGTGAACAAAGGTCCCTAATGTAACGTTGTGATCCCTTTTGTAACCTTACCATGTGTGCAAAAGGGAAAAACGATCCCTTATGTAACCTTTGTTCATAGGTGAACAAAGGTCCCTAATGTAACCTTGTGATCCCTTTTGTAACCTTACCATGTGTGCAAAAGGGAAAAACGATCCCTTATGTAACCTTTGTTCATAGGTGAACAAAGGTCCCTAATGTAACCTTGTGATCCCTTTTGTAACCTTACCATGTGTGCAAAAGGGAAAAACGATCCCTTATGTAACCTTTGTTCATAGGTGAACAAAGGTCCCTAATGTAACTTTGTGATCCCTTTTGTAACCTTACCATGTGTGCAAAAGGGAAAAACGATCCCTTATGTAACCTTTGTTCATAGGTGAACAAAGGTCCCTAATGTAACCTTGTGATCCCTTTTGTAACCTTACCATGTGTGCAAAAGCAAAAAACGATCCCTTATGTAACCTTTGTTCATAGGTGAACAAAGGTCCCTAATGTAACTTTGTGATCCCTTTTGTAACCTTACCATGTGTGCAAAAGGGAAAAACGATCCCTTATGTAACCTTTGTTCATAGGTGAACAAAGGTCCCTAATATAACGTTGTGATCCCTTTTGTAACCTTACCATGTGTGCAAAAGGGAAAAACGATCCCTTATGTAACCTTTGTTCATAGGTGAACAAAGGTCCCTAATGTAACCTTGTGATCCCTTTTGTAACCTTACCATGTGTGCAAAAAGGAAAAACGATCCCTTATGTAACCTTTGTTCATAGGTGAACAAAGGTCCCTAATGTAACCTTGTGATCCCTTTTGTAACCTTACCATGTGTGCAAAAGCAAAAAACGATCCCTTATGTAACCTTTGTTCATAGGTGAATAAAGGTCCCTAATGTAACTTTGTGATCCCTTTTGTAACCTTACCATGTGTGCAAAAGGGGAAAAACGATCCCTTATGTAACCTTTGTTCATAGGTGAAAAAAGGTCCCTAATGTAACTTTGTGATCCCTTTTGTAACCTTACCATGTGTTCAAAAGGGAAAAACGATCCCTTATGTAACCTTTGTTCATAGGTGAACAAAGGTCCCTAATGTAACTTTGTGATCCCTTTTGTAACCTTACCATGTGTGCAAAAGGGAAAAACGATCCCTTATGTAACCTTTGTTCATAGGTGAACAAAGGTCCCTAATGTAACTTTGTGATCCCTTTTGTAACCTTACCATGTGTGCAAAAGGGAAAAACGATCCCTTATGTAACCTTTGTTCATAGGTGAACAAAGGTCCCTAATGTAACCTTGTGATCCCTTTTGTAACCTTACCATGTGTGCAAAAGCAAAAAACGATCCCTTATGTAACCTTTGTTCATAGGTGAACAAAGGTCCCTAATGTAACCTTGTGATCCCTTTTGTAACCTTACCATGTGTGCAAAAGGGAAAAACGATCCCTTATGTAACCTTTGTTCATAGGTGAACAAAGGTCCCTAATGTAACCTTGTGATCCCTTTTGTAACCTTACCATGTGTGCAAAAGCAAAAAACGATCCCTTATGTAACCTTGGTTCATAGGTGAACAAAGGTCCCTAATGTAATCTTGTGATCCCTTTTGAAACCTTACCATGTGTGCAAAAGGGAAAAACGATCCCTTATGTAACCTTTGTTCATAGGTGAACAAAGGTCCCTAATGTAACCTTGTGATCCCTTTTGTAGCCTTACCATGTGTGCAAAAGGGAAAAACGATCCCTTATGTAACCTTTGTTCATAGGTGAACAAAGGTCCCTAATGTAACTTTGTGATCCCTTTTGTAACCTTACCATGTGTGCAAAAGCAAAAAACGATCCCTTATGTAACCTTTGTTCATAGGTGAACAAAGGTCCCTAATGTAACTTTGTGATCCCTTTTGTAACCTTACCATGTGTGCAAAAGGGAAAAACGATCCCTTATGTAACCTTTGTTCATAGGTGAACAAAGGTCCCTAATGTAACCTTGTGATCCCTTTTGTAACCTTACCATGTGTGCAAAAGCAAAAAACGATCCCTTATGTAACCTTTGTTCATAGGTGAACAAAGGTCCCTAATGTAACTTTGTGATCCCTTTTGTAACCTTACCATGTGTTCAAAAGGGAAAAACGATCCCTTCTGTAACCTTTGTTCATAGGTGAACAAAGGTCCCTAATATAACGTTGTGATCCCTTTTGTAACCTTACCATGTGTGCAAAAGGGAAAAACGATCCCTTATGTAACCTTTGTTCATAGGTGAACAAAGGTCCCTAATGTAACCTTGTGATCCCTCTTGTAACCTTACCATGTGTGCAAAAGGGAAAAACGATCCCTTATGTAACCTTTGTTCATAGGTGAACAAAGGTCCCTAATGTAACCTTGTGATCCCTTTTGTAACCTTACCATGTGTGCAAAAGCAAAAAACGATCCCTTATGTAACCTTTGTTCATAGGTGAATAAAGGTCCCTAATGTAACTTTGTGATCCCTTTTGTAACCTTACCATGTGTGCAAAAGGGAAAAACGATCCCTTATGTAACCTTTGTTCATAGTTGAACAAAGGTCCCTAATGTAACCTTGTGATCCCTTTTGTAACCTTACCATGTGTGCAAAAGGGAAAAACGATCCC
>CATKSA010000075.1:0-19363 GCA_949775045.1 Metridium senile | reverse complement strand
AATCAACACATCTTATAAAATATGTATCTGCCTGCACACGCAAAGTTTGAAAATTTACGTCGATATTCAGTAGAGCATGCACTCAGTAGAGCATGCGTTAAAAAGTAGCACAATAACTTGGAAGGTGTCAATAAATGATTTTCAAAACAATAATCCTAAAACCGTATCCCGAATACCGGCAAATGCTTGAACCAATCATAGTTGATACCGATTTTTATCTGTATTTGTATTCTATTATTTAAATGATATTCTCATAAAATAATCCAGTGATTTTGCAGCATTTTCGGACTTCTTTTGTTTGCACTTCCATATATGGACGACAGTAGCCTTAAAAAGGCATTTCCAAGAGTTCCCTTATTTAAAATTACAAGACTAGAATTAAAACGACTTAAACAAGAAAAATATGAAACGCTCCGGCTGACTAATATTTTCTGTAAATTCTTGAGAAATTCTGAGTACTCATTTTTCTCTACTAAAATATAGTGGTAGTGAGTGTAATCTAGTGATAGTCAGTGTAATGTAGTGGTAGTCAGTGTAATGTAGTGGTAGTCAGTGTAATGTAGTGGTAGTCAGTGTAATATAGTGGTAGTCAGTGTAATGTAGTGGTAGTCAGTGTAATGTAGTGGTAGTCAGTATAATGTAGTGGTAGTCAGTGTAATGTAGTGGTAGTCAGTGTAATGTAGTGGTAGTCAGTGTAATGTAGTGGTAGTCAGTGTAATGTAGTGGTAGTCAGTGTAATGTAGTGGTAGTCAGTTTAATATAGTGGTAGTCAGTGTAATGTAGTGGTAGTCAGTGTAATGTAGTGGTAGTCAGTAAAATGTAGTGGTAGTCAGTGTAATGTAGTGGTAGTCAGTGTAATGTAGTGGTAGTCAGTGTAATGTAGTGGTAGTCAGTGTAATGTAGTGGTAGTCAGTTTAATATAGTGGTAGTCAGTGTAATGTAGTGGTAGTCAGTGTAATGTAGTGGTAGTCAGTAAAATGTAGTGGTAGTCAGTGTAATGTAGTGGTAGTCAGTGTAATGTAGTGGTAGTCAGTGTAATGTAGTGGCAGTCAGTGTAATGTAGTGGTAGTCAGTGTAATGTAGTGGCAATCGGTATAATGCAGTGGTAGTCAGTGTAATGTAGTGGTAGTCAGTGTAATGTAGTGGTAGTCAGTGTAATGTAGTGCTAGTCAGTGTAATGTAGTGGCAATCAGTATAATGTAGTGGTAGTGGTAGTGGTAGTCAGTGTAATATAGTGATAGCTAGCCTTACTAATTCTAACATGTACACTTCGTCGGTCTTTGTTTTGTTTTTTGTGAGAAAACCTTCTCAAGTGTGAAATAAATTAGTTACATATCTCAAATGTTTGGCTATAAGCCTATATATCCCTTGGGCCTGCAACCCGCGGGTTATATATGGCTTATAGCCTCCATTCTCGGTATGTAACGCTTACTTCTATTACGTATCGTTTATATCAAACACCGACGCAGCCTATACTAGTTTACTCGCTAGTTTCCATTTATAATAGTATTACCTTAATGACTGTTCTTGACTGAGTTCTTCTGCGAGTCTGATATGCTCGCGATACGCATATATAAAGGTATTGCTGTTATATATTATGGGATGTTGCTTTCAAAGAGGTGAGTAACATAATGTTGTCGGTCACTTTTACAAATCATTTATGAATAAATTTCGGAATTTTTCAAAGCCAAACAAGTTTTTAACAATTTTCATCAAAATTGGCCAAAATTCGTATATCATACCACCTTAAAGGAGTGATTAGCTAATAGCTACTTTAATATAAAGTTGGGCCTAATTAAAAACTAGTTAGATTACTTAGATAATCTAAGTGAAAATGTTTGATAAATATTAAAATTCGAATTTGTAGTTTAATTGCAAACTGAATTAACAGCTAATTTACTATTTCGCAACTAACTATCAATTTGTAGTTTTTAATTAGGCCCAACTTTTGCTATATTAAATTAGCTATTAACTAATCACTCCTTTAAGGTGGTATGATATACGAATTTTGGCCAAAAAGTTGTTTGGCTTTCAAAAATTCAGAAATTTATTCATTGGTAAATCAATTTTATGATTCGTTTTAATATAAATTGTTATACGATTCGTTTTAATTTAAATTGTTATATGATAATTTTAGGGCCCTAACGGTAACAATTAATTTTGTATTTTATGTAATATTAGTGAAAGAACCTACCCTCTTTGAATAAAGATATCTATATATCTAGCTATAGATACCGTCCGAATGCAGCAAATCTAAAACAATATTTTGTATAATAGTTTAAGGTAATGATATACCTTTTTCTTGATGAGCGTGGCCCGAACACTGTCATGTGAAGACATTAAATGGGATTATGATAGAAAAATACATATAGTCCTGATCATACTTGTTTAGATCCATTGCTTAGTCTTATAACCATAGAAAATAGGGCAATCTAGCACCAAATCGAAATATCGTTCACGATTGGTTTAAAAAACAATAGAGTCTTTCCAAACAATTGCCCTAAACCTAACCAAACAATAGCGGTACTGTATTAGGGGACCAACCAAAACGCAGATTTTGGCTGATGCTGTATTACTGATAAAAAATATATTCAATTCTAATTGATATTTTTATAGCTCTTTTTGTTATACAGCTTTAGTTGTTGAGATTGTTGAGCTAGGGAGCACGTTTTTGGAGTGTGTCCCGGTTTCTATGGAAACTGATTGGTTTAACTAAGAGTGTGAAACATTTTGTGTATCGAGTAAAATTATATTAAAAATATTAAAACCCAAACAACTACTTGCTTTAAAATGTTGCATAGCCAACTTATTAAACAAATCTTTTTATTATAATAGATGGGTAAATTATCTATCATTTGGATTACTATTGCTAATACTACTATTAAGCAATCTAGAAACAAGTTCATTCCTTTCTTCCTTTCTTTCTTCCTTTCTTCCTTTCTTTCTTTCTTTCTTTCTTTCGTTTTTCCTTCCTTCCTTCCTTCCTTCCTAGTTTTCTTGCTTTATTTCATGCATGATTTCATGATTTTTCTTCTTTTTATCTCTTCCTCTATTATAAAGTATATCCTCACAATTCGGCAGTTGCATAAAGCCGCTAACCCTTTATCCCAAAAATCATAAAGTCTCTTACTTAATTCCTAATAAACTCCCGTTTCCAACACGGAAATGCTCACAGTGCTTTTTTACGGAAGGCAGTAAAGAATAACGAGTATTTCGTTATCATCAGTTTGTCACTCAAAAACCTTTTTAAAAAACCTTGTATCTCTAGAGTCGATCGGAAACGGCCAGCCACGTAAAATGCCACAACTCTGGAACGTGTTCACTAATGAACTTAATTCTCTAACTTTTAATTTGGAAACAGTTTCTTTCAAGCAAGGCATAGCCTGATTTATTAATGCACCAATTGACATAAGGGATGTCCAAGGCAAAATGTAATTCCAAGAACGAAATGTATGCCATAGAGCTACGAACAAATGAATAATGCATGAAATAATTATTATCGTTAAGAAAATGGAGGTTATTGTTGGGATATTCAGTTTTGTTAATGAAAATATTGAAATATTAGTTTCATTATTCTCGTAGGAACTCAGTTATAATTCTAGATATTTGATTTTTCTCAAAGCCAAAAAAAATGTTAAACAACTTTTTGAAATAAATACTGTCGTTAAGAAAATGGAGGTTATTGTTGGGATATAAAGTGATGTCAGTGAAAACATTGGTATATATATTTTTATCATTCCCGTGAGGAACTTAGCTTCGATTCTAGATATTTCATTTTTCTCAAAGTCAAAAAATATTTAAAACAACTTTTTCAAAGATACTCACGTAACCTGGCCTTCCTATCAACTTTAAAGAAACATTCTACGAATTCTTACAGGAATTTTCGTCTTTGAATTAAAACAAATTGAAAATGAAAAAACGCTTCCCTGGCTACCAGAGGTTATATTACTATCTATCTAGCAGGCTGGTGTTTATAATTCATGCGTGTAATATTTTATACGGTCATAAAGACAAACGCTTTTAAAAACAATTTATAAGAATCAAGAAAATCCTCTGATTTACAGAAAACGCGGTTTTTGAACAGATATAACAATCCCATTTCTTTTTTTCTTTATCATGCATTTATTCAATCATGCATTTATCATGTTCATTCATTTGCTCATTCGTTTATTCAAGACAAACGCTTTCACAAACAATTTACATAAACCGAGAAAGCCCGCTGTATTACAGAAAACGTGGTTTTTGAACAGAAGATTTCCACCTCAATTTTAATTGTCAAAGACGAAAAATCATTTTGAGAAATCTTAAAATGGAAAAATGCCGAAACACTTTGGAAGTCATTAAATATAAACTCTAGACTGTACACTTAAGTAAGTCTAACATACTAATGTGTCCAATCTACAATAATCCTAGTTTAATATTACTCTGCCATTTCCTCTCTATCGAAGTAAAGTAGCTCAAGTCGTTAAGTTACGCGATAGCTATATGGGTCTCTTGATTGTAACTTTTAAAAGAAATACCGCCACGCTAACAGCTGTGGGTTATTCATAATTAGTACAAGAGAATAAAGCCTTTTCTAGATTATTATCCCTGTACTGGACCGACTATATTTACTTGAATAAGAGCCGTCCCCGAATAAGCACCGCACTTTAACGCTACAATGTTACTCTAGAACACTATTGAAAATCGTTTTTAAACACGGTATCCTTTACAAGCAGTACATGCAAAGTGTTAAGGTGAATGAGAACATCGATGTACAATAAAGACTTTTTTAATTATTAGCAAGATAATTCTTTTTTTATACTTATGGTGGAATATTAAGAACTACAGTTTATAATCACAAGCATGTACGTCCTATCTGATCAATGCAGACCATTAGCGAATGGGGGTGGGGGGAGAGGGGGGAGTTTATAATCGCAAGCATGTACGTCCTATCTGATCATTGCAGACCATTAACGAGGGGGGGGGGGGGGGGGGGGAAATGATTGGTCGCAATATAAAAAAAGAAATATTACAAATCAGATTTAACAAAAACCTAAGAAAAGAACCCGAGCCCGAGAGTCGAAGCTGGATCACAGCGGTGAGCCGAGGCGCGCAGTAAAACACCACGCCACCCATGCCACCCATGCCACCCATAAATATGTTAATAGTAATGCTTCGTGACGAGGGTCCACTAGTAGCTTAGTGTGTAATGCGTTTGACCATAGCCAGTATTCAGAAGGACATGAATCAATTTCCTACCTGGGGAACTAAAAATAACTTGTTTTCGTATCCCATACCAATTGTAATAATAATATCAAGAGTGCAAAAAATAATCCTTAGTTTTTGGGAATCGTGGCATTTCACAATCCGGATTAGAAGTTTAAAAATTTTCAAAGATTTTCAACTGAAAAAGTTAATAGTTTCAATTTTCAAAACTTATTCTACGGATAACACTAGAGAAACTCTTGTGATATGGGATTATCATTAACTGTTGCAAATTAGAAAATATCTGTCAAGAACATAACAAGATAGGGTTTTGGGGTATGTTATATTTATTTTAAATGATGTACAAACTTGGACAAAAAATGTTGACAAAATGTGAAAAAAAAAAACGGCACAAAAACGTATTTTGGTCTAAAAAATCGTCCCCATTATTTTTATTTCTAATTTTCGTTAGATCAAGACATAGCTTTAACTAGTTTAACCGCTAGTTATCACCCATTTTCCTTTTCTTATAAACACCGACGTTGCCCACACTTGTAGGGCCTCTGATATCGTACTTCGTTACTCCATTTGTTTTCTTAGAAACTATGACACACGGGTTTACACGCAAGTTATCGTACGATTTAACAATTTCTGTTTTAGTCGAAATAAAGACAAAGCTCATACCAATTTAGCCGCTAGTTATAGTGCGTGTTTACTGCTATTGCTTTACTAGAAATACTAGTTGTTCTAACGCATCCCACACTAGTTTAAATCTAGTAATTATACATTTTTACTCCAGCTGTTTTCTTAGAAATACTTAATACAAATATGTCTACACTAATTTAAGTGAACTAATTAAATTTTATCTTTACTCCAATTGTTTCTTTTAGAAACATTAACTCTGTCCATGCTTATATTGTACATTTTCACACCCATAGTTTTTAGAAACATCGACTCTGTCTAAACTAGTCAAACCGCTTGTTATTGTACATTGTTATTTAGTTCATTTATACTTCAATTGTTTTCTTAGAAACATCGACTCAGGCCCCGTTTACACGAATCCGGATACTTTTGAAACCGCATACTTTTTGATGCGAATCGGCCTATCTTCCACACGAATCCATTGAATCCGGTCACCGAAACCGCATACTTTTACTTGAATCCTCCGGATACGCGGATTCGTGTGGACGCAAATATTTCTATGCGGTTTCAGCCGGATCGGATTCGTATAGACGAGGCCTCAATCCGCACTAGCTTAACGGCTAGTAATTATACATTTATACTCCAATTGCTTTCTTAGAAATATCCAGGAGGAGCCAACGATCAGCTGGGACAATTATAACTGTTCTTACATCCCAGCCAGATATGAGTCAATTTGAGTCCCAGGAAACGTTTGGGTTGGCCCAAGAATGTTTCCCAGGAAAATAATTTTTTTAGAACCAAAAAAAAAGAACGCTTAGCAGTGTTTTCAAATATATAGATTGCGTGAATAATGTTTCCCAGGAAAATATTTTTTTAGAACCAAAAAAAAAAACGCTTAGTAGTGTTTTCAAAAATATAGAGGTGAATAGAATAATGGTCCCGGGTAAAATTTTAAAACCAAGAAAAATGGTTGTTTAAGTGTTGTTTTATAATTATAAACAAAACATCAGTGTTTGAGATTGGTACGAGAAACGGGGCTACCCGAAAATTTACGTTTTCCAGGTAATTTCAGAATGACAGGATGTATATAATGAAAAACGTGAGAGCGTAGAATAGTCAAGGTACAGAATTTAATTCCCAGGAACTTACTTATAAGAACAGTTTTTTTAAAGAACACCCCCGTTGGCTCCTCCTGAATATCGACTCAATCCGCGACTTAACGGCTAGTAATTATACATTTATACTCCAATTGCTTTCTTAGACATATCGACTCTGTCCACACTAGTTAAACAGCTAGTAATTGTAGATTTTCACTCCATTAAGTTTTCCACGTCGATTTGTCGCATCCCACAGATGTTAAAATTGCTATTATTATTATTGCTATTATTATCAATCAATTAAAGAAAGAAAGAAAAAATTAAAAAAATAATTATGAAGACTAGCCAGGAGCATGCAGCCGGAGCGTCTCGGTCCAAACCTTCGATGAACTATAACCTTTAATGATTGTAGATATTTTTATTTGATAAATAATTAACTATAAAAATGTGACTCACCTAGTACAAGTTGTTCAGTCTAACTCTTTTACTCCGACGAAGGGTTCGAAACGTCAGTAAAGTTAACTCAACATTTTTACGGTGTTACAAATTTCATTATATTAGCTATCGCTTATATCAAACACCGACGCAGCCTATACTAGTTTACTCGCTAGTTTCCATTTATAAAAGTTGTGTTAATTTATGTTTTGCTTGTGTGTTTCTAGCGTGAAAATACTAGCTTTTTCGATAAAATACAATACAATAAACTTAATTTAAATTGGAATTTAAAAATATATTTTGACTTAAGTTTACTGACGTTTCGACAAAGGGCTAAAGCTCGAAACGTCAGTAAAGTTAAGGCGGGCCAACATTTTTTACGGTGTTACAAATTTCATTATATTACCTATCTTTTAAAAATAGAAAAGGTTGAAATTTTTCATTGCTTCTAAACTTGATGAAAAAGAGCCAACACTGTTTGCATGCAAGTAAAAAAAAACTGGAAAAATAATGAAATAGAAATCAAAATACATATAATGACGAATAAAAAATGCACGAAAAAAGGCGAAATACACACACAAACAAAATCAATAATAGTATAAATGAGTAGCATGTTATTCGTGTCTCACGAATGGTTTAGACCGCGACATTTCGACTGCTAGTTCTAGTGCTAGTCTTCATCAAGCGATGGGTAGACTGGAATGAGAGATAGATCTTATACCTGTCGTCGCATAACTGTTTTAAAAATGGGCTATAATGGATCAATTAATAAGTAAAATATAATAACAATAAAATAGCTGACAAAAATGTAGTGCAAATTTAAAAATCAGCATTAATTTAACAAAACAAAAAAAGAAATAACATCACACTGTTTATCAAAGTGAAAAGAACGAAATAATTGTACAAATATAATACTAATTATAAAACTACGTACAAACATGAAAATCGACAAAAATTCTTAATAGAAATAAGCATTTGCGCAACCGAAATGTCTTTGTGAAATAATGGTCTTACTCAGCTAAATGCTTTAAAAAGTACCCAAAAAGGAAACGAAACTTGCTGTAATGAAATACTAAGCAATTATAGAATTTACTTACTAAATTAGCTAATAGATCCTAAAACACTGACTTACCCTTTAGGCAGCTAGTTCGTCCAATTGTGTCTATGTTATTTCGCGGGTGCTTTAATACAACCGATTCTCTTTGTTAAATGAAATGAATGACATATATAGAGTTCGCGATTTGAGTGGCTTTGTTAGTTATTTGTCAGAATCCTTCCTAATTCAATCAAAACTCTTAAGAAAAGCCCACTAGCGTACAGGTTTTTTCTGATCAGGAATAAAAGATTCATTTCCTCATCGGAAGCGTGAGATGATGATTTTATTTCGACATGTATTGACTTTGTTCATTGAAATTTGTACTCTGTTACCCAAAAGACTCCCGTATCAAGCAAATCATGATTTTATCTGACTTCTTTTAATTCAGAACTTTACTTTTACAATGTTAAAATTACATACACCTAATTCAAAAAAGGTTGACGGAGCGAACGGCGATTGGCGATTGAAATTCGTATTGTCCACAGTCGTGGACAATACGAATTTCAATCGCCAATCGCCGTTCGCCCCGTCAACCTTTTTTGAATTAGGTGTATACTAACTATCATTATTGCTTTGTCAGTTTATAAACTATAGAACGTCTGCCAAACGCTTAGATACTGGCTCATTGTTTCGGCGAACAAACATTTGTGTTCCGTTTTAGCGTATCAAACATCAAACAGTGTACACTAACAAATCAATTTTGAGACAATGAAATGCGTATATGTTTATATAAACATCTTTATCACCACATTTGTGTGAAACAAAAATATAAATAAAAAAAATTAAATATTAATTTCTCCAAATACAAAAGCAGCAACTTCACGATAAATTTATCCTTGATAAGTTTTCTTTGTCAATCCTACTTAGTAAATCCATTTTATTCTGAACATGTATAGCTTAACCTGGTTGACGAAAAACTCTAAAGGAAGCACTCTGGTTGTACTAAGAATATTGGGATAACACAACAATTGTCAAGGAAACTTGTACGAGGACTCGTTTTTGTCAAGAAAGATTTGTCAAGAAAAACTTCACGTGCAATAATTATAAATATAAATTTTCAAAGATATCTTGTTTAGAAAAATTGCTGATCGTCTTCCGAGCAATGAATATAAATTTTTCAAAGATAACTTTTCAAGCAAACTTGCTGATCGTGTTCACGAGCAATGACTATAAATATGAAAAGATAACTTTTCAAGCAAACTTGCTGATCGTGTTCCCGAGAAATAGATATAAATATTCAAATATAGCTTGTCAAGAAAACTGATTGCTGATCGTCTTCACGAGCAACGAATTTAAGTCAACAAAATCTATAAAAAAAACTTATGAAGGAAAATCAAAATTACAATGTAATTGTATTTATTTTTTCTAAAACATGTCACTCTTTAACATTATAGTAAAAAGTGGTGACTGAGCTAATTTTACTACGACAAGGTTGAAGTACAAAAAACGTACTGTTTTAAGTTTGCCTTTTTATTTTATATCGTAGATTCAAACAAATAGGACGACAATAAACTTGTGTCTCACATGTTAACAAAATGATTTTATGTTGATGTAAATAATGATATCGTTCACACTTAGTGAACACTTTAAACTACAATTGTTCCTTTGCTAGGAAGAATTTGTGAAGCCTATACACTAGTACATTTTACTCAATTGCTTCCTAACAAACAGGAGGAGCCAACGATCTGCTGGGACAATTATAACTGTTCTTACATCCCAGCCAGATATGAGTCAATTTGAGTCCCAGGAAACGTTTGGGTTGGCCCAAGAATGTTTCCCAGGAAAATAATTTTTTTAGAACCAAAAAAAAGAACGCTTAGCAGTGTTTTCAAATATATAGATTGCGTGAATAATGTTTCCCAGGAAAATATTTTTTTTAGAACCAAAAAAAAAAAGGATCTTAGCAGTGTTTTCAAATATATAGAGGTGAATAGAATAATGGTCCCGGGTAAAATTTTAAAACCAAGAAAAATGGTTGTTTAAGTGTTGTTTTATAATTATAAACAAAACATCAGTGTTTGAGATTGGTACGAGAAACGGGGCTACCCGAAAATTTACGTTTTCCAGGTAATATCAGAATGACAGGATGTATATAATGAAAAACGTGAGAGCGTAGAATAGTCAAGGTACAGAATTTAATTCCCAGGAACTTACTTATAAGAACAGTTTTTTTAAAGAACACCCCCGTTGGCTCCTCCTGAACAAGCAGAAGGGCAGTTACACATCTAATTACAGACATATTACTCCAAAAATACCCAGTCTATACTAGTTTATTCGCTATCGTTTAAAGACTTGTATTTTTTACTCCAATTGTTCCCTTAAAAACACAGACACAGTACAGACTACAATCATTGCCAAAATGTGTTGGCACGATCACATTTCGGACACTTTTTTGTGGGTCTATCATTTTTTTCATTTATGAGGATAAGTTTGTCTACCCCCCTCCCCCAATACAATGTTGCTGTTTTTCATGAAAGAGTACAAGAGTTGGAAATGTTTCCCGCGATTGACAAGGTTCATATACCCCTCCAGCAACATTGACAGGGGGAGGGGGGGTATTACAGATATAGGAACATAACAAAATCAACAATCGTGCCAACAGTTTTGTCAATGATTGTCTGAGACACATATGACTTAAAACGCCATTGATATTGTTGTGGAAATGATATGAAATTTTCAGGACACAAAGTACATAGTGTACCGATTTGAACAGTAGCAAATTTTTTTCCAGAAAGAAGTTAATACTATCATGTGACGTCACTTTTGTTTAAAGTGCTTTAAATGAATGTAAAATTTACATGACAAGACACTTATATGCTCTATATTCGATAACACCCGTGTTCAAAATAAATGTTCTAAGGTAATAAGCAGTCCTTAACACATATATGCTTCGTAGTTGATATATTTATACTATATCTCGCGCAAAATTGGATAACCATAGTAACGCCCAAAAATGCACGCGCTTAAGGCGTACGCAACAATACACGTCATTGTGAAGATATCAACGTTTGGAGAGGGTGAAAATGGTCTTCAAAGGCAAGATTAATGCCTATTAATGTGCCAGAGCGTATGTTCTGTTTAGAAAAAACACATACTCTCTTTCGGAAATAGCAGAGATGTGTTCTATATCAAAAAGCAGTGTAAGAAGAATTGGTTTAAACAAAATGAAGCGGAATTCAAAACAACCCGACAAGAAAAGTAAGTTGGGAAGAAAGACTAACTTAACTGACAGAGAAAGAAGAATTCTATCCAGGGGAATCAAAAGGATCAGGAAAGAGGACGTAAATTTTACAGTGAAATCTTTAATAGAGTATTGCGGGCTTTCGCAGCGGAAAACAAGCTACCGGACTTACCTCAGAGAAATACAAAGATTAGGGTACAAGAGTTTACAGACTTGAAGAAAGGGACTAATCAGTGAATCTGACAGAAAGAAAAGACTTAAATTTGCAAAAGACAATGTAAAAACATTGAAAACTACACCAAACTATTGGACGGAGGACATGGTATTTTATCTTGACGGAGTTTCTTTTATTCATAAGTACAATCCGAAAGCAAATGCAATGAGTCCTAAAGGGAGGGTTTGGAGAAAAAGAAATGAGGGATTACAAATAACATCTAAGGGTTCGAAGAGTCTAGCAGGAGGAAGAAGGCTCCACCTTTTGGTTCTTATTAGTTATAGACAAGGTGCTATTTTTATTGAACAATACCACAAAATAGATGGCGAGTATTTCGCTGACTTTATTACTAGAAATTTTGAAAACATTTTCAAAAAGTTTTCAAAAACCAAAGCCAGAAAATTTGTTATGGACAACGATCCTAGTCAAAATAGCTCATTAGCTAAAAAAGCACTAAAAAAATCAAAGGCTACAATGGTGTGTATTCCTGCAAGGTCTCCAGACCTAAATCCGATTGAAAATATTTTTAATTTAGTTAAAAGAAAAATAAATAATGATGCTATAGAGCAAAATATTCTTAAAGAGAATTTTGAAACTTTTAAAGAACGTGTTATTGATACTTTATATTCGTTTGATACAACTGTCATAGACAAAACTATTCAAAGCATTCCCAAAAGACTTGAAGATATTATTAAATCCAAGGGATTTAGAACTAAATATTAGATTTACTACCTTGTATTAGTACATCCATTTTGCCTTTAAAGACCATTTTCACTCTCTTCACTGTCTTATGAAATTGATATTTTCACAATCACATTGTTGTCACGTAATCAGTATTTATATAGTGTGCAGTGTCTTCTGTGCAGAACACGGTACTCCATTGTAAAATCGTAATGATTCACTAAGTGCAACAATAAAAAGAGCTTAGACCTTGATCAATGTTTTATTGATGTTTATTCTAACTATTTCCTACAGAAATTATATTCAAAAAGCCTAACATGCCCATTTTATCAACGGTACTCCACACAAAACTTGTATTAATTGTTTTGAACATGTCTTCATCTTTTTATAAGTGATTCAACGTGGAGTACCGTTGGTTTTGAGTTAAATACTACAATTTGAAATATAAACTAAACGTCAGACAATTAAAGAATATATACAAACCCTATTGTTGAAAAAATTGGAGGGATATTTGTTTAATTTGGGGAGTAATCTATTATTTAACAGTGGAGAACCGTTGCTATTTCACGGACAACTATATACAAGCGCACATGGTGTTGAATGACACATTACAGACGTCATGTCTATACAAACAATGTTTTCTTTAATGTATTATCTCTGTATAGAGATAATAAATATATTTATATCTATAGTATAAGTATAGATATATATATATATATATATATATATATATATATATATATATATATATATATATATATATATATATATATATATATATATATATATATATATATATATATCTATGTAGTATAGATATAAAGATATTTATATTTATTACACATATATTATATATATATATATATATAAATATATATATATATATATATATATATATATATATATATATATATATATATATATATATATATATATATATATATATATATATATATATATATAATTATAGATATAAATATATAGAGACAGACAGACAGACAGACAGACAGACAAAAATGTATGTACACAAATTTATTAGCAAAAATGTATGTACAAAAATTTATTAGCATACATACATATTCTTTGTTCATTTATTTATTAGTTAAAATAAGTTCTGAGAAACAACGTGCGCATGGTTTCAATGCACATTGCTCAACTTCTGGTATTTGTCTCCAAAATTCGAAATAATGCCAGCGTACTCTCATCATATCAGTATTAATTCGATCTATTGATCCTCCCTTTATCATAACGAGTGGGGCATCTGCAGTCGCGAAAAAGGGTGAGTCCTTGTCGAAGAGAATGTCTTGTTGTACAAAACTTTTAGGTGCGGCTAAGTGCATAGTATCCCCTTCAAGCATTTGAAGGAAATCAGACCATGCGATTATAGAAGGCGACCATCTAAAGTCATTGAGGATTATTACTTCTGACTCCTCTGCACCCCCACCCACGCAAAACCACCAGTTGCCGGGTTCACAAAGGCATGGTAAATAGCTTTCAGAGGTGAAATCATGAATGTTTTACCTGAGTTTGCCGGTCCATATATATATATGTTTCGATATTTTGCACGTCCATAGTGAAGTGCTGAGTAAATTGCGCTAGCATAGACATGCACATTTATTTCATTTCGGTGAAGTATCTGTAGTGCGGCCGCTAGCCATTTCTTTTCACATCCTTCTATACAGTGTTTTTCACCTTCCTCTACTAGTAGTTCTATGCGACTTTTATTCAAGCGTTCTTGTTTCTTTTCAGCATCTTGCAGTTGTGAAGATATAGATAATGCTTCATTTACTACTCTGATCCCTCTATTCGCTATAAATTGTGCAAGATCTTTTTTCCCCTTTTTCTCCTGTTTTGCTGCATAGGCCATTAGATCGAGCCGAGTCTTGATATTATTGTTTCGAATAATAGTGGTTACTTCGTAGACGCTTAGCATTCGTTTTCTTTTCTTCTTTTGCTTCTTCTTGGGGCCACTGCCTTGGCCATCAGCTCGACGAGATGTTGTAGCTGCAGAGGCTGCAGTAGTTCTCGGTTCGTCCTCTAAGCTTGGATGGTCGGGCGATAAAAACGGTGTTGTATCTTCTTTTGTGCAGTAGCGATAAGCACTATAATAGTTACTGTGATTGTTGCTGAAATTGACTTGAATTCCAAACCTTGCATCTAATGTATCACGAACTAGAAGCCATCTACTTCTTTTGTTGAGCTTTAGAGCCATATGGTAGTGATATACTTTGTCGGACAGGTCGTTGTTTGTATCGTTGTGATTATGCTCTTCTTTAGCGACTATAAACTGTACAATACGCGATGTCGTTGATGTACCCCATGCATTACGAACAATATTTGCAAACGATTCACGAGAATGGACTTTTTCGGGATCTGCTCGACTGTATGTAACTAAATAGACCAAACGTTGCGAACGATTCGGCATTGCCTCTGCCATGATCACAATGTGAACTTCAAATAGACGTTTTCTGCTCAGTTGTATAATGTTCTTTATGTATAACGCTTTGAAGTATGAGATTTATTTTACAAATGCACAACTTTTATAATGTACCAAACCAGTGACGTGCATCTTTTGCAATATGTGACGTTTGCGCTATTACGTACAAAATGTAGCAATTTTGAGGCGCGTCAATTATAGCATATACGTCAAAAGTAACTTCACATTCGTAGGTATTTACATAAGATGTAGTTGATAAGAAAATCATTGTTTAAAGAGAACGTGGTTATTATTGGATTAACTGTGAAGGTGATGATATCTTTTCTGATAATTACTTCATTCTATTAAGTAAGAGACCTTTTAAAATATTTTTTTGGTGTATCCCCTTGTTACGTTGGCATAATTTCGCACTTAAATATAAGGGTTGCTACGGCAAAATGACATTTCCACTAGTTTTCATGTCGTTAGGGGTCGGATATACACATATTACATATCAATCTTTTCCTTTCGAGGCATAGCTTGTAATTAGGAACGCTGCTGACCTCTTACTCGTTTATTTTTAATGAAATTCCACAATATGTCCCTCAGACAATCATTGCCAAAATGTGTTGGCACGATCACATTTCGGACACTTTTTTGTGGGTCTATCATTTTTTTCATTTATGAGGATAAGTTTGTCTACCCCCCTCCCCCAATACAATGTTGCTGTTTTTCATGAAAGAGTACAAGAGTTGGAAATGTTTCCCGCGATTGACAAGGTTCATATACCCCTCCAGCAACATTGACAGGGGGAGGGGGGGTATTACAGATATAGGAACATAACAAAATCAACAATCGTGCCAACAGTTTTGTCAATGATTGTCTGAGACACATATGACTTAAAACGCCATTGATATTGTTGTGGAAATGATATGAAATTTTCAGGACACAAAGTACATAGTGTACCGATTTGAACTAGCAAATTTTTTTCCAGAAAGAAGTTAATACTATCATGTGACGTCACTTTTGTTTAAAGTGCTTTAAATGAATGTAAAATTTACATGACAAGACACTTATATGCTCTATATTCGATAACACCCGTGTTCAAAATAAATGTTCTAAGGTAATAAGCAGTCCTTAACACATATATGCTTCGTAGTTGATATATTTATACTATATCTCGCGCAAAATTGGATAACCATAGTAACGCCCAAAAATGCACGCGCTTAAGGCGTACGCAACAATACACGTCATTGTGAAGATATCAACGTTTGGAGAGGGTGAAAATGGTCTTCAAAGGCAAGATTAATGCCTATTAATGTGCCAGAGCGTATGTTCTGTTTAGAAAAAACACATACTCTCTTTCGGAAATAGCAGAGATGTGTTCTATATCAAAAAGCAGTGTAAGAAGAATTGGTTTAAACAAAATGAAGCGGAATTCAAAACAACCCGACAAGAAAAGTAAGTTGGAAGAAAGACTAACTTAACTGACAGAGAAAGAAGAATTCTATCCAGGGGAATCAAAAGGATCAGGAAAGAGGACGTAAATTTTACAGTGAAATCTTTAATAGAGTATTGCGGGCTTTCGCAGCGGAAAACAAGCTACCGGACTTACCTCAGAGAAATACAAAGATTAGGGTACAAGAGTTTACAGACTTGAAGAAAGGGACTAATCAGTGAATCTGACAGAAAGAAAAGACTTAAATTTGCAAAAGACAATGTAAAAACATTGAAAACTACACCAAACTATTGGACGGAGGACATGGTATTTTATCTTGACGGAGTTTCTTTTATTCATAAGTACAATCCGAAAGCAAATGCAATGAGTCCTAAAGGGAGGGTTTGGAGAAAAAGAAATGAGGGATTACAAATAACATCTAAGGGTTCGAAGAGTCTAGCAGGAGGAAGAAGGCTCCACCTTTTGGTTCTTATTAGTTATAGACAAGGTGCTATTTTTATTGAACAATACCACAAAATAGATGGCGAGTATTTCGCTGACTTTATTACTAGAAATTTTGAAAACATTTTCAAAAAGTTTTCAAAAACCAAAGCCAGAAAATTTGTTATGGACAACGATCCTAGTCAAAATAGCTCATTAGCTAAAAAAGCACTAAAAAAATCAAAGGCTACAATGGTGTGTATTCCTGCAAGGTCTCCAGACCTAAATCCGATTGAAAATATTTTTAATTTAGTTAAAGAAAAATAAATAATGATGCTATAGAGCAAAATATTCTTAAAGAGAATTTTGAAACTTTTAAAGAACGTGTTATTGATACTTTATATTCGTTTGATACAACTGTCATAGACAAAACTATTCAAAGCATTCCCAAAAGACTTGAAGATATTATTAAATCCAAGGGATTTAGAACTAAATATTAGATTTACTACCTTGTATTAGTACATCCATTTTGCCTTTAAAGACCATTTTCACTCTCTTCACTGTCTTATGAAATTGATATTTTCACAATCACATTGTTGTCACGTAATCAGTATTTATATAGTGTGCAGTGTCTTCTGTGCAGAACACGGTACTCCATTGTAAAATCGTAATGATTCACTAAGTGCAACAATAAAAAGAGCTTAGACCTTGATCAATGTTTTATTGATGTTTATTCTAACTATTTCCTACAGAAATTATATTCAAAAAGCCTAACATGCCCATTTTATCAACGGTACTCCACACAAAACTTGTATTAATTGTTTTGAACATGTCTTCATCTTTTTATAAGTGATTCAACGTGGAGTACCGTTGGTTTTGAGTTAAATACTACAATTTGAAATATAAACTAAACGTCAGACAATTAAAGAATATATACAAACCCTATTGTTGAAAAAATTGGAGGGATATTTGTTTAATTTGGGGAGTAATCTATTATTTAACAGTGGAGAACCGTTGCTATTTCACGGACAACTATATACAAGCGCACATGGTGTTGAATGACACATTACAGACGTCATGTCTATACAAACAATGTTTTCTTTAATGTATTATCTCTGTATAGAGATAATAAATATATTTATATCTATAGTATAAGTATAGATATATATATATATATATATATATATATATATATATACTATATATATATATATATATATATATATATATATATATATATATATATATATATATATCTATGTAGTATAGATATAAAGATATTTATATTTATTACACATATATTATATATATATATATATATAAATATATATATATATATATATATATATATATATATATATATATATATATATATATATATATATATATATATATATATATATATATATATATATATATATAATTATAGATATAAATATATAGAGACAGACAGACAGACAGACAGACAGACAAAAATGTATGTACACAAATTTATTAGCAAAAATGTATGTACAAAAATTTATTAGCATACATACATATTCTTTGTTCATTTATTTATTAGTTAAAATAAGTTCTGAGAAACAACGTGCGCATGGTTTCAATGCACATTGCTCAACTTCTGGTATTTGTCTCCAAAATTCGAAATAATGCCAGCGTACTCTCATCATATCAGTATTAATTCGATCTATTGATCCTCCCCCTTTATCATAACGAGTGGGGCATCTGCAGTCGCGAAAAAGGGTGAGTCCTTGTCGAAGAGAATGTCTTGTTGTACAAAACTTTTAGGTGCGGCTAAGTGCATAGTATCCCCTTCAAGCATTTGAAGGAAATCAGACCATGCGATTATAGAAGGCGACCATCTAAAGTCATTGAGGATTATTACTTCTGACTCCTCTGCACCCACCCACGCAAAACCACCAGTTGCCGGGTTCACAAAGGCATGGTAAATAGCTTTCAGAGGTGAAATCATGAATGTTTTACCTGAGTTTGCCGGTCCATATATATATATGTTTCGATATTTTGCACGTCCATAGTGAAGTGCTGAGTAAATTGCGCTAGCATAGACATGCACATTTATTTCATTTCGGTGAAGTATCTGTAGTGCGGCCGCTAGCCATTTCTTTTCACATCCTTCTATACAGTGTTTTTCACCTTCCTCTACTAGTAGTTCTATGCGACTTTTATTCAAGCGTTCTTGTTTCTTTTCAGCATCTTGCAGTTGTGAAGATATAGATAATGCTTCATTTACTACTCTGATCCCTCTATTCGCTATAAATTGTGCAAGATCTTTTTTTCCCTTTTTCTCCTGTTTTGCTGCATAGGCCATTAGATCGAGCCGAGTCTTGATATTATTGTTTCGAATAATAGTGGTTACTTCGTAGACGCTTAGCATTCGTTTTCTTTTCTTCTTTTGCTTCTTCTTGGGGCCACTGCCTTGGCCATCAGCTCGACGAGATGTTGTAGCTGCAGAGGCTGCAGTAGTTCTCGGTTCGTCCTCTAAGCTTGGATGGTCGGGCGATAAAAACGGTGTTGTAT
>CATKSA010000073.1:0-18906 GCA_949775045.1 Metridium senile | reverse complement strand
TATACTTCCGGGAACGATAACCACATTTTCAGCAAGTTTTGGTATGTTTAAATACAGAGTCTCCCCAGGGTTTGCAGATGAGGGGTTCAACGTGATTCGATTAAGTGAAGATTCCGCCTTCAAACCGAAAGGTTCTCGCGGGATTCTGTTTGGATTAAGTTTTTCTGAAATAGCTTGTGACATAATTATTTTAAGAGAAGGATAGATAATCTTTAAATGAATAACGACGAAAGCAGGTTATCAAAAATATACTACAGTACTAGGGGGTACTGGAAAGGCTATGAAGCTATCAATAAATTGGCGGATGCTGCTAAAGTGGGTCAATCTACATCTAAGAAGTGGCTTGAGAAACAGGCGTTGTGGCAAATCTATTTACCACCTCCAAGATATATTCCAAGACCACATTGGGTCGTTGTCAAAACAAACTATATCCACCAGGCTGATTTATTGTTCTTAACTCACGATACTGTAAAACGAAAGACCTACAAATATGCGCTGTTAGTGGTGGATGTTGCTTCAAGGTATGTTGATGCTGAAGCGCTAACGAGTAAAGATTCATGTGGAATTGCTAAAGCGTTTGAAAGAATCTATTCAAGGAAACTCAAGTGGCCAAATACGGTGATTGTCGACCCTGGCACAGAATTTATGGGTGATGTTACAAAACTCATGAAAAAGAAGGGTGTTCGAATTCAACGAAGTGAGGCTAAAAACCATAAAGCTCAATCTGTGGTAGAACGCGCAAATCGAACTTTGTCTGAAAGATTTTATAGCCATCAATATGCTCAAGAGATGTTATTAGAAAATGAAAGGTCAAGAGAATGGGTGAAGAGGTTGCCAAAAGTTTTGGAAGCAATCAATAGTAAGCCAAGACGCATCACTGGGAAAGAACCTGATAAAGCTGTGAGACTCAAAGAAGTTGATGTTAAACCCGTCGAATACAAGCGGCCTGTCGGACTTGACGAAGTGAGACTACCTCCTGCTGTTAAAGTAAGATATTTGCTTGCTCCAGGAGAAGACGAAGGAGGTGATAACCGTCGTGCGACGGATCCGGTCTGGAGTTTGGATATCTATGATTTATCACGGAGTGTTGTTTCGGTTGGACAGCCTGTGTTGTACTATCTATCGGAGGGTGCGCCAAGGAGATCGTTCGTTAGAGAGGAACTTCAAATCGTTCCTGAAGATACTGAGTTACCTCCTAATTCTGTGTTAGAATAATGCCCATGAGCAAAAGTATGTACACCATCTTCACAAATGATTCGCTTGTCATCCTCATGAGATAGGGCGACCTTGTTAACCGTTTCAGTGTAAACTTCGTGCTTATGACTTCTAATAACATTCATTTTCCTCATCTGTGGCTGTTCATTGAATAGACAATCTTTGTAATCATTGAAACTGATGCACTTCTTAACGACCGCTCTCTTCACGCCCTTGCATTTCTTTTCTTCCTCTCCTTCATCCATTTTGTATGCGTAGAGCTTGGCCCGCAGACCTACAAATTCGGTTATCTGCTTACCACCTGCTTCGTCTTTGAACTTACCGATGACTTTCTTGTTCACACCTGTCTCAATACAAGATGGATGATCCTTTGAATAGTTGCTTGTGTCAAACATAGATTTCACATCAGGGCTGATGTCCTTGTAGAAATCTTCTGTTTCAATTTCATACATCAAACTGTCTGTATCAGTAAATAAGAGCTTTGCCTTTTCACCATATTTAGGCTTGATGTAATTGTAATGAAAATCATACATTAGCGTCTTACTTAGATCCAGAATGGACATACCCAAGTAAACAGGTTTATCAAAGACTAATCTTGTTTTCTTCATGTGAATAGCAGCTAGATTCTCGCAAAAGATGGTTCGGTGCTGATAGTTTGGCTTTGATATTAATTTTTTCGCATCTTTTTCAGTCGTAACCAGTTGAATGTCGACCCTGTTTCTGATGTTCTCCATGGTCTTGCCAAAGACTGAGTTATTCATCAACTTGAAAAAGTCTTTCTCAAAATCGTTGGCTGCTTTTGCCCTTAGGTTGGTATTCAAGTCGATGTATGGCTTTAGCCAATCAGACTCTTCGAATGTGATGCCCCTATGAATCTTGGTGACTTTTAGTCCGAGGCTTTCGTAAAGTTTCAGAGTCTCATGATGAACTACGTACTTTGTTTTGTTGTTAAGGTTTGGGATTAACTTGTCTACTTTGTCGACCTTAATAGACTCTGGAGCTAATGGATAGTCGTTGTGTAAGTCATGAAGGTGTTGAGAATACTCCAAGTTAACCTCAATTATGCACGGTCGGTTTTTCCAGTCCGTAAGCTCTTGCTCTGCCATCCATCTAAAACCGTGAGTAGGTAGCGCTTTACTCATTGCCCAACCGTAAAGATTATTTGCGTCAAGATATGTGATATATTTAGTGAGTTGGTTGGGGTCATATTTGTCCATGTATGGGTTGTTAGCTTTACCGTATCTAGTAGATATCATAGACACACCCCCACGAATTCCTTTCTCAATCATTAGTAACATGTCAGGATCAGTTAGCAGCTCTAACTTTACTTTGGTAATTTTCAAGGCTGCATCCCAAGCTAGTCCAGGTGCTGTGTAGTACCATGCGGGGTCTAACCCATAGTTCTCAAAACAAACATCTCTGAAGTTCTCGAAGACATCGGCTAATAGTAGTACATCTGTCTTGAGATATAAGTCGTGATATTCCTTCATTGTTTTCATCTCAAAGGTTTCCCACACCTTTTGGGCGCGTTGATAGTCGTCATCTGTTATGTCGGTGTCGTTGAGTCTAGAATAGAACGCATCTTTAGGTGGTAATTGGGTTGCGCTGAGTTTATCAAAGCCATCAAACCAATCGTATGGGAAGACACCCTTTCTCAACAACAGTTGTAATTGTTCTCCTTCATAGAAGCTCGTGAGGTTTTTGAAAGACTCTTTTGGTAGATTATTAACTAAACTGTCAAGACTGGCTGTCATAAATTTGAAGCTGTCAATGAATCTTATGTCGCGCTTCACATCAACCTGCTTACCTTCTTTGTTCGTAAAACGGTCAACTACAATCTGTTTCGTGAAAGAAATATACTTTTCCTCATTATTAGGTATACAGTTTATTTTACCTTTTGACGTGCCAAGGTTCTTGATAAATAAGTGTGAGTCATATCCAGACAGATTATGAAAAATGACTGGAAAGAACTTAGGAATCCTGTATTGAAGGTTGCATTCATTATGAGCTGCGCCTCTATACTTTCCTGTAAGGTGACAGTGGTCCAAAACTTTGTCTTTTTCCAGGTCACCATCACAGATGTGACATTGAGTGGCTTTGCTATAGGCGATTTTATCCCTCGGAGTCATCTTAACCTTCTTAGGGAACTTGAACTTATTGTAAATGTCCTTAATGTTTGACTCTAGAGACTCAACAAACATCTGTGGGATATCTTCGTTTGGAGATGTAGCTGTATATCTTACAAACTCGGATGAAAATATGTTGTCATCAAAGCACTTGATAAAATAGCAGAAGCCTGATGGTTTGTGCTTCTGGTATTGCTTAGTAAAGCTTTTTCTTTCATCCGGGGAACAGGTGTCTATGTTCTCTGTAAAGCTTTCAAAGTCGGCATAGACAACAAAGGGGACTCGCATTGTTCTATTGAAATTCTTGAATGTTATATAAAGAGGATTTCCATCCTTATCTTTTGGCATTTCAATCTTAACTTCTTCATTTTTAGAGCAGTATTCAGAATGTTTTTCTAAAGCGGTCTCCGACCGAAATGAGTTCAGACATCTATAGCATAAAAATCGAGTATGATGAAATTTATCAATTTGAGTAGATACTAATCTTATCATATTCTTTATCCAGCAGTAGTGGTTTGTTTCATCGTTTGATATTAGGAGTAAGTTGATCACTTGAGCTTCATGTTTCTTACTTATTTTTAGAGGGTATACCTCACCTTCATAACCGTAAACGTTAATCGCGTAGGGGTTTTGCTTTTCAAACTTATCAATCTGTTTTAGTGAGACGGGGAACTCTATTCCTGACCAGTCAAAATTCTCAGAGTTCTCTTTCATTTGTTTATTGAGTCTTTCAGGATGTGTTTTCTTAGGAAACACGGCAGAGGTTACCGCCCACTTGAAACATTCATGATCCTTCTCGTTCTTAACATTGATGATTGCTTTCTTGGATGCTAATTTTGATGGTAGTGGTATATAGGAAGTTCCAGAAATCGGTTCAAAGGGGTCGATGTTGATATCAAAGTATTCGACTTGGTCGAATTTCCACCCAGAGCCTTTGTTTTGAAATTGCCCAATCAATTCAAGTAGACGATTTGTCATTGTATTGAACAAGTCGGAGAAATCGGTTGATTCTGTTATGGTTTCCACGGTTGAGTGAAAGTATCCTGAATTTTCATCAATCTGCTCAGTGGCTGGGTTCTCTTTTATGAATTTACAGGTAAAGATGAACTTTACTTTGATTGGTTTCTTTTGCTGCTTAATGAGATCTATAACTTTTGGTTTTATATTAGTGATGAACGTCTCGGGGTCATACCCTTTTTGTCCATCTATCCTATGGGTTTTCAGATACCCCCTTAATGCTGTTTGTTGTTCTTTGGGTGTGAACTGTTCAACTCTCTTGAATATACGGTTCACTTTGTCCTTTAGACTGCTCACTCGTATATTTACAGTCTTTTTGATAGGCTCTGGGACATAAGATAATACCCAATCTGCAAACTTGTTCAACTCTTTCTTTACGGAGTTGGCCGCTCTGTTTGCTAAATGTTTGAGTGGTTGGACATGGGAATTTCGAGGGGGATGGGAAGTTTTGAGAATGGGAACATTAATCTCAGGTATCGATTCATCAAAAATATTCGATGAAGCTTTAGATGGAATAATACGAGGTGGCGGTTCCAATCCTCTGATGATTCGACTGCGTAGTTGACTTTGACGTCTTTGAAAAAGCTCGCGTCGTTTCGCTGATTGTTTCTCCATTTTATATTATAATATCTAATTCTTTAAGCCGTTTTCAATTTTTTAGGTTAGGGTCAGGTATCGCTAATTTAATAGGGAGGGGTGGGTGTAAAAATATTTGACGTTGGATGCTCTATGATTTCAATTTGTCTTCGTGTGATTTTCAATTTGTCCCAGTGGCGCCAAAATGCAACTACTCAACCAAAAATGGACAATCTTTACTCGACGAATTCACAAACTCCATGTCGGATTCTATCTGAAAGTAAAGCGTTAGTACAAAAAGAAATGATTCAATAGATTGTGTGTTGTCCTCGTTCGGATTCTATCTGAAAGTGAAAGCGTTAGTACTGAAATGAAATGATTCAATAAGCTTGTTTTTTTTCCTCGTTTTTCACTCTCATCTGCGTAGTCAACTACCTAGATTATTGTAGAGCTATTGTTCTGCAATTACCCAGAATTCCAAGATGAAATTATACCATAATTCCATTCGGGAACCCTGTGTAAAACAAGTAGTCTGCAATTACCCAGAATTCCAAGATGAAATTATACCATAATTCCATTAGGGAACCCTGTGTAAAACAAGTAGTCTGTAATTACCCACAATTCCAAGATGAAATTATACCATAATTCCATTCGGGAACCCTGTGTAAAACAAGTAGTCTGCAATTACCCAGAATTCCAAGATGAAATTATACCATAATTCCATTAGGGAACCCTGTGTAAAACAAGTAGTCTGTAATTACCCACAATTCCAAGATGAAATTATACCATAATTCCATTAGGGAACCCTGTGTAAAACAAGTAGTCTGTAATTACCCACAATTCCAAGATGAAATTATACCATAATTCCATTCGGGAACCCTGTGTAAAACAATAACACGTTGGGTTCAGTGTGTTTGATCGTACCGTCACGGTTTCTTTGCAAAAATTTTTTAACAGCAAATATGTGACCTGATACTTTATCGTCCTTTATCATTGGAAGTTATTAATATCAATGTGAATTGTATAGTTAGTAAGCTGGAAATACTAAATATATCGATGTTCGTGGAATGCCAAGATGGCGGACATGCTTGAATTCAGGTAAGCATTTAGATTCCAAGTCTATTTAGTATGTATTTTGTATAAATACGGTTAGTTTGTTAAAGTATATACTCGAAGGTATCTCTCTGCTCACACACGTTGTGTAACTTGTAAAAGTGTTTCATTAACTTGATCTACAAGAATTGTCAATAAACGGAATGCCAATTCCTATTTTATATAATGTGTTCTAGTGTAATGGAATTACGTTAGAAAATATTTTATGTTCTAATATATAATATAATATATATTAGTTGAACGTGATGATGTCCAACACTAGTTAATTCACATAATGAGAATCTTACAGTATGATCAATTTTGAACTGCATGTTTGTTTATACATATATTCGACAACTAGCTGGTTCAAAGTGGCCAGCTCTGATTTTAACTTGTCTTTTGCTTGCAGCGTCAATGGGTTTGGCCAGTCGCATGCCGTATAAATGGCACGTGTTTAAGCATATACGGCAGGTAAGGATCACTGTGATTAATGGATATTATACTGTAGACAGCTAGTTCTGTTTAGTAATAATTATGATATAGTGCAGTCTGTATTTTTGTTTTGGCACGACGTGTTGAATCATTGCAGGTAATGAATGAATTATATTATACTGTAGACCTGCAGGTCTGTTTAGTAATGATTATGATGTCAAAGTTTCTCTATGTATAGTGCAGTCTGTATGGTTTGTTTTTTCTGTTTGAACTAGCTGTGGGGAATTGGAAAACAGAGCGATCTGTGATCAATTGGCCCTAGTTAATCAATTGACTAAATGCTAAAATGGACTGTTTCAGAATGTTTTAAACTCTCACGTCTGGGGCTGTGCACAGGACTTCAGCGTGCAATTGCGGCCTTGCCTTGGAGGTGTGGGCCATTAGAACTGCTTGCAGTGGCAGTGTTTGACAGCTTGGATTTTAACTTTGCTTAAATTGCTTTTCAGCGTCAATTGGTGTTCACGACAGTACAGTGCAGTTGCATGCCGTACGACGTGTTGAATCATTGCAGGTAATGAATGAATTAAATTATACTGTAGACCTGCAGGTCTGTTTAGTAATGATTATGATGTCAAAGTTTCTCTATGTATAGTGCAGTCTGTATGGTTTGTTTTTTTCTGTTTGAACTAGCTGTGGGGAATTGGAAAACAGAGCGATCTGTGATCAATTGGCCCTAGTTAATCAATTGACTAAATGCTAAAATGGACTGTTTCAGAATGTTTTAAACTCTCACGTCTGGGGCTGTGCACAGGACTTCAGCGTGCAATTGCGGCCTTGCCTTGGAGGTGTGGGCCATTAGAACTGCTTGCAGTGGCAGTGTTTGACAGCTTGGATTTTAACTTTGCTTAAATTGCTTTTCAGCGTCAATTGGTGTTCACGACAGTACAGTGCAGTTGCATGCCGTACGACGTGTTGAATCATTGCAGGTAATGAATGAATTATATTATACTGTAGACCTGCAGGTCTGTTTAGTAATGATTATGATGTCAAAGTTTCTCTATGTATAGTGCAGTCTGTATGGTTTGTTTTTTCTGTTTGAACTAGCTGTGGGGAATTGGAAAACAGAGCGATCTGTGATCAATTGGCCCTAGTTAATCAATTGACTAAATGCTAAAATGGACTGTTTCAGAATGTTTTAAACTCTCACGTCTGGGGCTGTGCACAGGACTTCAGCGTGCAATTGCGGCCTTGCCTTGGAGGTGTGGGCCATTAGAACTGCTTGCAGTGGCAGTGTTTGACAGCTTGGATTTTAACTTTGCTTAAATTGCTTTTCAGCGTCAATTGGTGTTCACGACAGTACAGTGCAGTTGCATGCCGTACGACGTGTTGAATCATTGCAGGTAATGAATGAATTAAATTATACTGTAGACCTGCAGGTCTGTTTAGTAATGATTATGATGTCAAAGTTTCTCTATGTATAGTGCAGTCTGTATGGTTTGTTTTTTTCTGTTTGAACTAGCTGTGGGGAATTGGAAAACAGAGCGATCTGTGATCAATTGGCCCTAGTTAATCAATTGACTAAATGCTAAAATGGACTGTTTCAGAATGTTTTAAACTCTCACGTCTGGGGCTGTGCACAGGACTTCAGCGTGCAATTGCGGCCTTGCCTTGGAGGTGTGGGCCATTAGAACTGCTTGCAGTGGCAGTGTTTGACAGCTTGGATTTTAACTTTGCTTAAATTGCTTTTCAGCGTCAATTGGTGTTCACGACAGTACAGTGCAGTTGCATGCCGTACGACGTGTTGAATCATTGCAGGTAATGAATGAATTATATTATACTGTAGACCTGCAGGTCTGTTTAGTAATGATTATGATGTCAAAGTTTCTCTATGTATAGTGCAGTCTGTATGGTTTGTTTTTTCTGTTTGAACTAGCTGTGGGGAATTGGAAAACAGAGCGATCTGTGATCAATTGGCCCTAGTTAATCAATTGACTAAATGCTAAAATGGACTGTTTCAGAATGTTTTAAACTCTCACGTCTGGGGCTGTGCACAGGACTTCAGCGTGCAATTGCGGCCTTGCCTTGGAGGTGTGGGCCATTAGAACTGCTTGCAGTGGCAGTGTTTGACAGCTTGGATTTTAACTTTGCTTAAATTGCTTTTCAGCGTCAATTGGTGTTCACGACAGTACAGTGCAGTTGCATGCCGTACGACGTGTTGAATCATTGCAGGTAATGAATGAATTATATTATACTGTAGACCTGCAGGTCTGTTTAGTAATGATTATGATGTCAAAGTTTCTCTATGTATAGTGCAGTCTGTATGGTTTGTTTTTTTCTGTTTGAACTAGCTGTGGGGAATTGGAAAACAGAGCGATCTGTGATCAATTGGCCCTAGTTAATCAATTGACTAAATGCTAAAATGGACTGTTTCAGAATGTTTTAAACTCTCACGTCTGGGGCTGTGCACAGGACTTCAGCGTGCAATTGCGGCCTTGCCTTGGAGGTGTGGGCCATTAGAACTGCTTGCAGTGGCAGTGTTTGACAGCTTGGATTTTAACTTTGCTTAAATTGCTTTTCAGCGTCAATTGGTGTTCACGACAGTACAGTGCAGTTGCATGCCGTACGACGTGTTGAATCATTGCAGGTAATGAATGAATTATATTATACTGTAGACCTGCAGGTCTGTTTAGTAATGATTATGATGTCAAAGTTTCTCTATGTATAGTGCAGTCTGTATGGTTTGTTTTTTCTGTTTGAACTAGCTGTGGGGAATTGGAAAACAGAGCGATCTGTGATCAATTGGCCCTAGTTAATCAATTGACTAAATGCTAAAATGGACTGTTTCAGAATGTTTTAAACTCTCACGTCTGGGGCTGTGCACAGGACTTCAGCGTGCAATTGCGGCCTTGCCTTGGAGGTGTGGGCCATTAGAACTGCTTGCAGTGGCAGTGTTTGACAGCTTGGATTTTAACTTTGCTTAAATTGCTTTTCAGCGTCAATTGGTGTTCACGACAGTACAGTGCAGTTGCATGCCGTACGACGTGTTGAATCATTGCAGGTAATGAATGAATTATATTATACTGTAGACCTGCAGGTCTGTTTAGTAATGATTATGATGTCAAAGTTTCTCTATGTATAGTGCAGTCTGTATGGTTTGTTTTTTCTGTTTGAACTAGCTGTGGGGAATTGGAAAACAGAGCGATCTGTGATCAATTGGCCCTAGTTAATCAATTGACTAAATGCTAAAATGGACTGTTTCAGAATGTTTTAAACTCTCACGTCTGGGGCTGTGCACAGGACTTCAGCGTGCAATTGCGGCCTTGCCTTGGAGGTGTGGGCCATTAGAACTGCTTGCAGTGGCAGTGTTTGACAGCTTGGATTTTAACTTTGCTTAAATTGCTTTTCAGCGTCAATTGGTGTTCACGACAGTACAGTGCAGTTGCATGCCGTACGACGTGTTGAATCATTGCAGGTAATGAATGAATTATATTATACTGTAGACCTGCAGGTCTGTTTAGTAATGATTATGATGTCAAAGTTTCTCTATGTATAGTGCAGTCTGTATGGTTTGTTTTTTCTGTTTGAACTAGCTGTGGGGAATTGGAAAACAGAGCGATCTGTGATCAATTGGCCCTAGTTAATCAATTGACTAAATGCTAAAATGGACTGTTTCAGAATGTTTTAAACTCTCACGTCTGGGGCTGTGCACAGGACTTCAGCGTGCAATTGCGGCCTTGCCTTGGAGGTGTGGGCCATTAGAACTGCTTGCAGTGGCAGTGTTTGACAGCTTGGATTTTAACTTTGCTTAAATTGCTTTTCAGCGTCAATTGGTGTTCACGACAGTACAGTGCAGTTGCATGCCGTACGACGTGTTGAATCATTGCAGGTAATGAATGAATTATATTATACTGTAGACCTGCAGGTCTGTTTAGTAATGATTATGATGTCAAAGTTTCTCTATGTATAGTGCAGTCTGTATGGTTTGTTTTTTCTGTTTGAACTAGCTGTGGGGAATTGGAAAACAGAGCGATCTGTGATCAATTGGCCCTAGTTAATCAATTGACTAAATGCTAAAATGGACTGTTTCAGAATGTTTTAAACTCTCACGTCTGGGGCTGTGCACAGGACTTCAGCGTGCAATTGCGGCCTTGCCTTGGAGGTGTGGGCCATTAGAACTGCTTGCAGTGGCAGTGTTTGACAGCTTGGATTTTAACTTTGCTTAAATTGCTTTTCAGCGTCAATTGGTGTTCACGACAGTACAGTGCAGTTGCATGCCGTACGACGTGTTGAATCATTGCAGGTAATGAATGAATTATATTATACTGTAGACCTGCAGGTCTGTTTAGTAATGATTATGATGTCAAAGTTTCTCTATGTATAGTGCAGTCTGTATGGTTTGTTTTTTCTGTTTGAACTAGCTGTGGGGAATTGGAAAACAGAGCGATCTGTGATCAATTGGCCCTAGTTAATCAATTGACTAAATGCTAAAATGGACTGTTTCAGAATGTTTTAAACTCTCACGTCTGGGGCTGTGCACAGGACTTCAGCGTGCAATTGCGGCCTTGCCTTGGAGGTGTGGGCCATTAGAACTGCTTGCAGTGGCAGTGTTTGACAGCTTGGATTTTAACTTTGCTTAAATTGCTTTTCAGCGTCAATTGGTGTTCACGACAGTACAGTGCAGTTGCATGCCGTACGACGTGTTGAATCATTGCAGGTAATGAATGAATTATATTATACTGTAGACCTGCAGGTCTGTTTAGTAATGATTATGATGTCAAAGTTTCTCTATGTATAGTGCAGTCTGTATGGTTTGTTTTTTCTGTTTGAACTAGCTGTGGGGAATTGGAAAACAGAGCGATCTGTGATCAATTGGCCCTAGTTAATCAATTGACTAAATGCTAAAATGGACTGTTTCAGAATGTTTTAAACTCTCACGTCTGGGGCTGTGCACAGGACTTCAGCGTGCAATTGCGGCCTTGCCTTGGAGGTGTGGGCCATTAGAACTGCTTGCAGTGGCAGTGTTTGACAGCTTGGATTTTAACTTTGCTTAAATTGCTTTTCAGCGTCAATTGGTGTTCACGACAGTACAGTGCAGTTGCATGCCGTACGACGTGTTGAATCATTGCAGGTAATGAATGAATTATATTATACTGTAGACCTGCAGGTCTGTTTAGTAATGATTATGATGTCAAAGTTTCTCTATGTATAGTGCAGTCTGTATGGTTTGTTTTTTCTGTTTGAACTAGCTGTGGGGAATTGGAAAACAGAGCGATCTGTGATCAATTGGCCCTAGTTAATCAATTGACTAAATGCTAAAATGGACTGTTTCAGAATGTTTTAAACTCTCACGTCTGGGGCTGTGCACAGGACTTCAGCGTGCAATTGCGGCCTTGCCTTGGAGGTGTGGGCCATTAGAACTGCTTGCAGTGGCAGTGTTTGACAGCTTGGATTTTAACTTTGCTTAAATTGCTTTTCAGCGTCAATTGGTGTTCACGACAGTACAGTGCAGTTGCATGCCGTACGACGTGTTGAATCATTGCAGGTAATGAATGAATTATATTATACTGTAGACCTGCAGGTCTGTTTAGTAATGATTATGATGTCAAAGTTTCTCTATGTATAGTGCAGTCTGTATGGTTTGTTTTTTTCTGTTTGAACTAGCTGTGGGGAATTGGAAAACAGAGCGATCTGTGATCAATTGGCCCTAGTTAATCAATTGACTAAATGCTAAAATGGACTGTTTCAGAATGTTTTAAACTCTCACGTCTGGGGCTGTGCACAGGACTTCAGCGTGCAATTGCGGCCTTGCCTTGGAGGTGTGGGCCATTAGAACTGCTTGCAGTGGCAGTGTTTGACAGCTTGGATTTTAACTTTGCTTAAATTGCTTTTCAGCGTCAATTGGTGTTCACGACAGTACAGTGCAGTTGCATGCCGTACGACGTGTTGAATCATTGCAGGTAATGAATGAATTATATTATACTGTAGACCTGCAGGTCTGTTTAGTAATGATTATGATGTCAAAGTTTCTCTATGTATAGTGCAGTCTGTATGGTTTGTTTTTTTCTGTTTGAACTAGCTGTGGGGAATTGGAAAACAGAGCGATCTGTGATCAATTGGCCCTAGTTAATCAATTGACTAAATGCTAAAATGGACTGTTTCAGAATGTTTTAAACTCTCACGTCTGGGGCTGTGCACAGGACTTCAGCGTGCAATTGCGGCCTTGCCTTGGAGGTGTGGGCCATTAGAACTGCTTGCAGTGGCAGTGTTTGACAGCTTGGATTTTAACTTTGCTTAAATTGCTTTTCAGCGTCAATTGGTGTTCACGACAGTACAGTGCAGTTGCATGCCGTACGACGTGTTGAATCATTGCAGGTAATGAATGAATTATATTATACTGTAGACCTGCAGGTCTGTTTAGTAATGATTATGATGTCAAAGTTTCTCTATGTATAGTGCAGTCTGTATGGTTTGTTTTTTTCTGTTTGAACTAGCTGTGGGGAATTGGAAAACAGAGCGATCTGTGATCAATTGGCCCTAGTTAATCAATTGACTAAATGCTAAAATGGACTGTTTCAGAATGTTTTAAACTCTCACGTCTGGGGCTGTGCACAGGACTTCAGCGTGCAATTGCGGCCTTGCCTTGGAGGTGTGGGCCATTAGAACTGCTTGCAGTGGCAGTGTTTGACAGCTTGGATTTTAACTTTGCTTAAATTGCTTTTCAGCGTCAATTGGTGTTCACGACAGTACAGTGCAGTTGCATGCCGTACGACGTGTTGAATCATTGCAGGTAATGAATGAATTATATTATACTGTAGACCTGCAGGTCTGTTTAGTAATGATTATGATGTCAAAGTTTCTCTATGTATAGTGCAGTCTGTATGGTTTGTTTTTTCTGTTTGAACTAGCTGTGGGGAATTGGAAAACAGAGCGATCTGTGATCAATTGGCCCTAGTTAATCAATTGACTAAATGCTAAAATGGACTGTTTCAGAATGTTTTAAACTCTCACGTCTGGGGCTGTGCACAGGACTTCAGCGTGCAATTGCGGCCTTGCCTTGGAGGTGTGGGCCATTAGAACTGCTTGCAGTGGCAGTGTTTGACAGCTTGGATTTTAACTTTGCTTAAATTGCTTTTCAGCGTCAATTGGTGTTCACGACAGTACAGTGCAGTTGCATGCCGTACGACGTGTTGAATCATTGCAGGTAATGAATGAATTATATTATACTGTAGACCTGCAGGTCTGTTTAGTAATGATTATGATGTCAAAGTTTCTCTATGTATAGTGCAGTCTGTATGGTTTGTTTTTTCTGTTTGAACTAGCTGTGGGGAATTGGAAAACAGAGCGATCTGTGATCAATTGGCCCTAGTTAATCAATTGACTAAATGCTAAAATGGACTGTTTCAGAATGTTTTAAACTCTCACGTCTGGGGCTGTGCACAGGACTTCAGCGTGCAATTGCGGCCTTGCCTTGGAGGTGTGGGCCAGCCAGGCGGTGTTTTTTTTGTCCTACTCAAACATACATCACTAGCTTGCAATTAGAACTGCTTGCAGTGGAAGTGTTCAGCTTGGATTTTAACTTGTCTTTTGCTTGCAGCTAATTCCCCGACCAAGGATTTGAAGATCAGGCCCTTTTATATTTGGACGTGATAGAAAATGATATATAAGGCCTGAAGTCAGTGTTGTGGTTGTTATAATATTTTGTTAGTGTTTTGCACACAAGATTGCCAGCGAGAATGGAAACTTTTAGGACGACTTCCTGAATGGATTTGTGTGTGTAAGTGTGTAAATAAGTAAGTGAGTCAAGTTTTGAAAACAAAAAAAGTCTAAAATACCAAGAAAAAACTAATCCAAGTAATGTGTAGCAATTTAGTCAAAGGTTAAATAAATATTTTGTGAGATGATTTACGCGTGTTTTCTTTTTAATAGCTTTTTTAAACCCTTAAAAAAAACACCCACTCTTTTTCTTTTGTCTTAAATTCCGTCTCCCTTTCTACCAACTCTCTTTTTTTTGTTTCAATTCCTTTTTTCTTTCAACTAACTTGTCTTCACTTTTGTCTTCAATTTTTTCTCCCTTCTTTCAACTTTCCTTCGTTACTTTTAAGTTTGTTTTTCCTTTCAAAAAAACTGTTCTCGTAAGTAAAAGGTATTTGTAAAAGGTCCTTTTGCAGAGAATCAGTTTTCATGATAGTTCTCTCGCCAACAACTAGTTTATCAAACACTATACATACATGCTTTTTCAGAATAATGCACTACAATAATAATCAGAAAGGGTTTTTTTCTCATTTGTTTTTGTCCCTTTATATTTGCAAAAGAGATTTTTGATTTTTGATCCACATTTTGGGATTGACACCCTGATTATCTTGCAAGTATATAAACTTGCAGATATATTGCGATATACTTTGTTTATAATTGTAAATTGTTAATGTAATACTTAATTGTAATCACCGCTGACGTCCGTGCCTGGATTAGTTTCACTATTATGGCAACATTAAACTGAAACTGAAAACAATCTCAATGGAGTTGCACATATTTGTTTTAACATTCTTAGGCAAATTTTAAGTAACCCCAAATTCAGGGTTCACTCCTAACCCTAAACCCTAAACCCTAACCCTAAAACCCTAACCCTAAACCCTAACCCTAACCATAAAAGCGTTTGTGCTATCCTGTATAATCCCAAAAACGATTAACCCAAGGGTTGAAGCAAAAGCGTTTTTAACCGAAAAATCCCAAAACGTTTAGCAGATATGCCGATATCTCTTTAAACGTTTTTCGACTAGATGGCTATCAGTTTTGCAAACGAAACCAGCTTTTACGGATAAACGTTTCATATTTATCAACTGATCATTTCTTTTTAACCCTAACCATAAAAGCGTTTGTGCTATCCTGTATAATCCCAAAAACGATTAACCCATGCAAGGGTTGAAGCAAAAGCGTTTTTAACCGAAAAATCCCAAAACGTTTAGCAGATATGCCGATATCTCTTTAAACGTTTTTCGACTAGATGGCTATCAGTTTTGCAAACGAAACCAGCTTTTACGGATAAACGTTTCATATTTATCAACTGATCATTTCTTTTTAACCTTTCAGTCACTAGCTGTCTTCTTTTTTTTTCTTCTTCTTCTCATTTTAAATATACACCCAATTGCAAGAACGTTGTCCTGTCTTTTGTGATTTAGTAGGATAGGAATTAATTAAAAGACAAAACAAGATCACTCAAGCTGAACTCTTGCTTTTGTTATTCCTTTGTTACTAAATTACTAATGTTCTTTTTTCATGTGACAATTAGGTGTATATACACGTAGCTATTTCAAAAAAAGTTGTCATCGCCAAAAGCGATAGGCGATAGGTTATTCCAAGACCCAAGTACACTATAGGTATAATCTAAAGTATCCACAGAAAAGCAGAAAAGCTGTCAGTACGTGTCTTCTAGGCACATTTTCAGTCCTTCGACAAGACATATAACTCTCCAGCGGAGATCGTTGTTTAGTGGAGTTGGCATGATTGAAAATTTCACGACTTAGGATTATACCCATAGTGCATTTTTGGCGATGACAACCTTTTTTGAAATAGGTGTTTATGTTGTAGTTCAGGTTCAATATGATTTTAAACCAGTTCAATTTATTTTGAACAATTTTGAACCACAATAGTCTTGAACTGGTACAATCTGACATTCTAAATCTAAGGGATTTTATTTATGGGACTAAATAAAACAGGGGGATCTAACCTACTTACCACACCCTCCTTTTGATCTCACTTACACCTCTCCCCCCCTAACTCTCTCACTTACCTAACATTCCCACTTGACTTGCTAATTTGCCTTACTATACCTAACACATAACTAACTATTGAATTAATGTAATTGGGTTACCTGTGCTTTTTATTTTTTCCTTTTTCTTACCACGGCTGGGAATAGAACCAGGATCTCTTGCTTCTAAGTCCAGAGACTACACCACTATACCACAATGACTCAGTTGAAAATTCTGCATTAGACTTTTGTTTCATTCATAAACTCCCAATAATGGCATAAATTAAACCTATTCCTAAACCTAACCCTAAACCTAGTACTAGTACTACTACTAGTATTAGTACTACTATTCATCCATTCGTTTATTCATTCATTCATTCATTCAATCATCCATTCATTCATTTATTCATCAGCCATTCGTTTATTCATTCGTTCATCCATTCATCCATTCATTCATTCATTCATCAAATCATTATTCCAACCATTTATTCATTCCGTCAGTAAGCAGTATTTTTTTTCATAATAATAATGCTCTCAATTCATTCAGTCGATCATTATTGATAACAAATAAAAAACACAGGACCACTGAATTATACACTTAAATATTTTTATTTGAAATAAACATGGGTACATAACAATCAATAGCCTTGACGTATTTACACGTAATTGCAAGAACGAACGTTTTCTATTTCTTTCCCACTTAATTACAAACGCATCATTAATATTTTTTTTAAATTATTATCCAAAAAAAACCTTGCCTAAATAACTAATATATTTCTAGATGTTTTTAAAACTAACATTAACTAATGAATTAACTGTAACAATGAACCAAAACTAAATTTCTCTATAAATTAACAGTAACAGCTGAAAACACGTAACGTAAACGCAACGTATATATATTTTTAGATTTTGCTTTTTTTTATACAAAAAGAGAACAAATGCGAAAGTTGTATTTGCAGACAAATATATAGAAAAGAGAGAACGGGAAAAAAATGTTTTTGACTTGTAATACATTTTTGCCTTCGTATACGACTTTCGCATTCGAGACGAAACAGACTGCAAAGGATTTCGTCCAATACCTCTGGCATAATTTTTACCAAACAGTTCAAAAATTACGGTCTGACAGCATATTGGGCGTCAACCTACATACTTATAACAATTTAATTGTCGGCCAGCTATAGGTTTATAACAAGATGAACTGCCGAAACTGAACTATTTGCATCATTAATATATTTTTTTAATTATTATCCAAAAAAAAAACCTTGCCTAAATAACCAATATATTGGGCGTCAACATATTTACGAAGGCGCATCGACTTGAAAACACGTGCTCTCTCCGACATTAAAAAATTGTAAATGACAAGTAGCAGGGCCGGGGGAAAAAACCTCAAAGAAATCAAGTGCGAGCCTGCCTGTGTAAATCTAGCCTATCTGAACGCAACTCGTAAAGCCGATCGCTTGCGTTGTATACGAGATCTATTGGAAAGAGAACACTGGCGCTAGACTCCACATAACTTTTCCCTGTGACCATTCTAAAGCAATTTTGAGAGACCTCGTCGAAGTGTGCTAGGACGACATCCTTTTTGTTACCGCTGTAACGTAAAACTTTGGCCAAAAGAATTTGCGGAGATTGACCGGTTGAATTACTCGCAACTAAGGCCACAAAATCGCCTGGTGTCGCCATAGCGTCTGCGTAACCATCATCGTCATGACTAGTTGCCGCAATTGCAAATTCATCGTCGCGCGAGTGGTCTGCGAAAATTGTCTCATTTGCTTTTCGTGCGAGGACTCCTAGAGCAGGAGTTTTTTTTTCGTCTCTGCTACGGTCGTCGTAAAACCTGCGTTGCGACCTGACACTGTGTCGCATAACGGTTGCTAGACTTTCTAGCAATTGACCACTGTCGTGTGCCTCTGGAAGGCTTAAGAAATACGAAACTACGCTATGACGAATATCGTTCACGCCTAATCTTAAGTCGCAGTGGCGTTCGAAGAGGTTCCCTATGTACTTGTTGAATGATGCGACGCAAAATGGCTGGCCCCTTGCATTCACGAGAAAAAAATCGTGGCTGGCTCCCTGAAGCAGTTTGGACCGATAGGACTTAATGTAAAGGCAAATATGGTACTCGAGCTGACTCCCTCTTAAAACAGTCCTGTCCGGGCCGTAAAATCGCTTAGTCTTATAATCGTTGCACAACAAAATGAGGGTGTCGCCATCATGAACTAAAAAATTACCATCTAGCGAACTGACGGAGGCCTCCGTCTCGGCTATTCTGAGCGAGATGAACTCCTTACACCGGCCGGTCGCGTGTGTGTACAATAAAAGAATGCACAAATTCATGAGAGCTTTCGCCTTGGTCACACCTGTCGGCGAGTCTTCGAACTCGTGCAACAAATTCCTAGCTATCTCAAGTATTTCTTCGTACAAAATAGACTTTTTTTTCCCTACCGCTGGTCTTTCCCTCCTAGCGTCAAATTCTAACTGGCTTTGGAGCGCGCGCAATCTAGAAATGGAAGGAAGACCCTCTTGCTCGGTTGCAGTCTGGTCACGGTGCAAATAGCGAACAACACTTATAAGGGCCGAGACGTACCTGGATACGGTGATGCTCTGAAGATTTCGGTCGCTCGACCTTAAATAATTACAAAACCCCTCTACCAAGTCTCCGTGCTCGACATGCTCAAACGAGATGGTCACGCCTGGACGAAC
>CATKSA010000071.1:0-65752 GCA_949775045.1 Metridium senile | reverse complement strand
CATACAGACTGCACTATACATAGAGAAACTTTGACATCATAATCATTACTAAACAGACCTGCAGGTCTACAGTATAATATAATTCATTCATTACCTGCAATGATTCAACACGTCGTACGGCATGCAACTGCACTGTACTGTCGTGAACACCAATTGACGCTGAAAAGCAATTTAAGCAAAGTTAAAATCCAAGCTGTCAAACACTGCCACTGCAAGCAGTTCTAATGGCCCACACCTCCAAGGCAAGGCCGCAATTGCACGCTGAAGTCCTGTGCACAGCCCCAGACGTGAGAGTTTAAAACATTCTGAAACAGTCCATTTTAGCATTTAGTCAATTGATTAACTAGGGCCAATTGATCACAGATCGCTCTGTTTTCCAATTCCCCACAGCTAGTTCAAACAGAAAAAAACAAACCATACAGACTGCACTATACATAGAGAAACTTTGACATCATAATCATTACTAAACAGACCTGCAGGTCTACAGTATAATATAATTCATTCATTACCTGCAATGATTCAACACGTCGTACGGCATGCAACTGCACTGTACTGTCGTGAACACCAATTGACGCTGAAAAGCAATTTAAGCAAAGTTAAAATCCAAGCTGTCAAACACTGCCACTGCAAGCAGTTCTAATGGCCCACACCTCCAAGGCAAGGCCGCAATTGCACGCTGAAGTCCTGTGCACAGCCCCAGACGTGAGAGTTTAAAACATTCTGAAACAGTCCATTTTAGCATTTAGTCAATTGATTAACTAGGGCCAATTGATCACAGATCGCTCTGTTTTCCAATTCCCCACAGCTAGTTCAAACAGAAAAAACAAACCATACAGACTGCACTATACATAGAGAAACTTTGACATCATAATCATTACTAAACAGACCTGCAGGTCTACAGTATAATATAATTCATTCATTACCTGCAATGATTCAACACGTCGTACGGCATGCAACTGCACTGTACTGTCGTGAACACCAATTGACGCTGAAAAGCAATTTAAGCAAAGTTAAAATCCAAGCTGTCAAACACTGCCACTGCAAGCAGTTCTAATGGCCCACACCTCCAAGGCAAGGCCGCAATTGCACGCTGAAGTCCTGTGCACAGCCCCAGACGTGAGAGTTTAAAACATTCTGAAACAGTCCATTTTAGCATTTAGTCAATTGATTAACTAGGGCCAATTGATCACAGATCGCTCTGTTTTCCAATTCCCCACAGCTAGTTCAAACAGAAAAAACAAACCATACAGACTGCACTATACATAGAGAAACTTTGACATCATAATCATTACTAAACAGACCTGCAGGTCTACAGTATAATATAATTCATTCATTACCTGCAATGATTCAACACGTCGTACGGCATGCAACTGCACTGTACTGTCGTGAACACCAATTGACGCTGAAAAGCAATTTAAGCAAAGTTAAAATCCAAGCTGTCAAACACTGCCACTGCAAGCAGTTCTAATGGCCCACACCTCCAAGGCAAGGCCGCAATTGCACGCTGAAGTCCTGTGCACAGCCCCAGACGTGAGAGTTTAAAACATTCTGAAACAGTCCATTTTAGCATTTAGTCAATTGATTAACTAGGGCCAATTGATCACAGATCGCTCTGTTTTCCAATTCCCCACAGCTAGTTCAAACAGAAAAAACAAACCATACAGACTGCACTATACATAGAGAAACTTTGACATCATAATCATTACTAAACAGACCTGCAGGTCTACAGTATAATATAATTCATTCATTACCTGCAATGATTCAACACGTCGTACGGCATGCAACTGCACTGTACTGTCGTGAACACCAATTGACGCTGAAAAGCAATTTAAGCAAAGTTAAAATCCAAGCTGTCAAACACTGCCACTGCAAGCAGTTCTAATGGCCCACACCTCCAAGGCAAGGCCGCAATTGCACGCTGAAGTCCTGTGCACAGCCCCAGACGTGAGAGTTTAAAACATTCTGAAACAGTCCATTTTAGCATTTAGTCAATTGATTAACTAGGGCCAATTGATCACAGATCGCTCTGTT
Organism: Metridium senile; assembly: GCA_949775045.1. Classification (NCBI taxonomy): domain Eukaryota; kingdom Metazoa; phylum Cnidaria; class Anthozoa; order Actiniaria; family Metridiidae; genus Metridium; species Metridium senile. Next base: position 63,721 of record CATKSA010000071.1, on the reverse strand, counting down.
TTCCAATTCCCCACAGCTAGTTCAAACAGAAAAAACAAACCATACAGACTGCACTATACATAGAGAAACTTTGACATCATAATCATTACTAAACAGACCTGCAGGTCTACAGTATAATATAATTCATTCATTACCTGCAATGATTCAACACGTCGTACGGCATGCAACTGCACTGTACTGTCGTGAACACCAATTGACGCTGAAAAGCAATTTAAGCAAAGTTAAAATCCAAGCTGTCAAACACTGCCACTGCAAGCAGTTCTAATGGCCCACACCTCCAAGGCAAGGCCGCAATTGCACGCTGAAGTCCTGTGCACAGCCCCAGACGTGAGAGTTTAAAACATTCTGAAACAGTCCATTTTAGCATTTAGTCAATTGATTAACTAGGGCCAATTGATCACAGATCGCTCTGTTTTCCAATTCCCCACAGCTAGTTCAAACAGAAAAAACAAACCATACAGACTGCACTATACATAGAGAAACTTTGACATCATAATCATTACTAAACAGACCTGCAGGTCTACAGTATAATATAATTCATTCATTACCTGCAATGATTCAACACGTCGTACGGCATGCAACTGCACTGTACTGTCGTGAACACCAATTGACGCTGAAAAGCAATTTAAGCAAAGTTAAAATCCAAGCTGTCAAACACTGCCACTGCAAGCAGTTCTAATGGCCCACACCTCCAAGGCAAGGCCGCAATTGCACGCTGAAGTCCTGTGCACAGCCCCAGACGTGAGAGTTTAAAACATTCTGAAACAGTCCATTTTAGCATTTAGTCAATTGATTAACTAGGGCCAATTGATCACAGATCGCTCTGTTTTCCAATTCCCCACAGCTAGTTCAAACAGAAAAAAACAAACCATACAGACTGCACTATACATAGAGAAACTTTGACATCATAATCATTACTAAACAGACCTGCAGGTCTACAGTATAATATAATTCATTCATTACCTGCAATGATTCAACACGTCGTACGGCATGCAACTGCACTGTACTGTCGTGAACACCAATTGACGCTGAAAAGCAATTTAAGCAAAGTTAAAATCCAAGCTGTCAAACACTGCCACTGCAAGCAGTTCTAATGGCCCACACCTCCAAGGCAAGGCCGCAATTGCACGCTGAAGTCCTGTGCACAGCCCCAGACGTGAGAGTTTAAAACATTCTGAAACAGTCCATTTTAGCATTTAGTCAATTGATTAACTAGGGCCAATTGATCACAGATCGCTCTGTTTTCCAATTCCCCACAGCTAGTTCAAACAGAAAAAACAAACCATACAGACTGCACTATACATAGAGAAACTTTGACATCATAATCATTACTAAACAGACCTGCAGGTCTACAGTATAATATAATTCATTCATTACCTGCAATGATTCAACACGTCGTACGGCATGCAACTGCACTGTACTGTCGTGAACACCAATTGACGCTGAAAAGCAATTTAAGCAAAGTTAAAATCCAAGCTGTCAAACACTGCCACTGCAAGCAGTTCTAATGGCCCACACCTCCAAGGCAAGGCCGCAATTGCACGCTGAAGTCCTGTGCACAGCCCCAGACGTGAGAGTTTAAAACATTCTGAAACAGTCCATTTTAGCATTTAGTCAATTGATTAACTAGGGCCAATTGATCACAGATCGCTCTGTTTTCCAATTCCCCACAGCTAGTTCAAACAGAAAAAACAAACCATACAGACTGCACTATACATAGAGAAACTTTGACATCATAATCATTACTAAACAGACCTGCAGGTCTACAGTATAATATAATTCATTCATTACCTGCAATGATTCAACACGTCGTGCCAAAACAAAAATACAGACTGCACTATATCATAATTATTACTAAACAGAACTAGCTGTCTACAGTATAATATCCATTAATCACAGTGATCCTTACCTGCCGTATATGCTTAAACACGTGCCATTTATACGGCATGCGACTGGCCAAACCCATTGACGCTGCAAGCAAAAGACAAGTTAAAATCAGAGTTGGCCACTTTGAACCAGCTAGTTGTCGAATATATGTATAAACAAACATGCAGTTCAAAATTGATCATACTGTAAGATTCTCATTATGTGAATTAACTAGTGTTGGACATCATCACGTTCAACTAATATATATTATATTATATATTAGAACATAAAATATTTTCTAACGTAATTCCATTACACTAGAACACATTATATAAAATAGGAATTGGCATTCCGTTTATTGACAATTCTTGTAGATCAAGTTAATGAAACACTTTTACAAGTTACACAACGTGTGTGTACAGAGAGATACCTTCGAGTATATACTTTAACAAACTAACCGTATTTATACAAAATACATACTAAATAGACTTGGAATCTAAATGCTTACCTGAATTCAAGCATGTCCGCCATCTTGGCATTCCACGAACATCGATATATTTAGTATTTCCAGCTTACTAACTATACAATTCACATTGATATTAATAACTTCCAATGATAAAGGACGATAAAGTATCAGGTCACATATTTGCTGTTAAAAAATTTTTGCAAAGAAACCGTGACGGTACGATCAAACACACTGAACCCAACGTGTTATTGTTTTACACAGGGTTCCCGAATGGAATTATGGTATAATTTCATCTTGGAATTGTGGGTAATTACAGACTACTTGTTTTACACAGGGTTCCCTAATGGAATTATGGTATAATTTCATCTTGGAATTGTGGGTAATTACAGACTACTTGTTTTACACAGGGTTCCCTAATGGAATTATGGTATAATTTCATCTTGGAATTGTGGGTAATTACAGACTACTTGTTTTACACAGGGTTCCCTAATGGAATTATGGTATAATTTCATCTTGGAATTGTGGGTAATTACAGACTACTTGTTTTACACAGGGTTCCCGAATGGAATTATGGTATAATTTCATCTTGGAATTGTGGGTAATTACAGACTACTTGTTTTACACAGGGTTCCCTAATGGAATTATGGTATAATTTCATCTTGGAATTGTGGGTAATTACAGACTACTTGTTTTACACAGGGTTCCCTAATGGAATTATGGTATAATTTCATCTTGGAATTGTGGGTAATTACAGACTACTTGTTTTACACAGGGTTCCCTAATGGAATTATGGTATAATTTCATCTTGGAATTGTGGGTAATTACAGACTACTTGTTTTACACAGGGTTCCCGAATGGAATTATGGTATAATTTCATCTTGGAATTCTGGGTAATTGCAGAACAATAGCTCTACAATAATCTAGGTAGTTGACTACGCAGATGAGAGTGAAAAACGAGGAAAAAAAACAAGCTTATTGAATCATTTCATTTCAGTACTAACGCTTTCACTTTCAGATAGAATCCGAACGAGGACAACACACAATCTATTGAATCATTTCTTTTTGTACTAACGCTTTACTTTCAGATAGAATCCGACATGGAGTTTGTGAATTCGTCGAGTAAAGATTGTCCATTTTTGGTTGAGGTAAGTTGAAATGATAACGCATCCAATCCTTTATCATAACATCATGAATGAAAAGCTAAATTTAAAAGTCTAAATTGAATGAATAACTCTCAATGGAGAGTTTTTAACGGTGTAAAGAACAGCTCCGTGTTTTATATGCGGATTTCGTATGACTGTGCAACGTACCGTACCGTGCCGTGACCGTGTCGTAATTTATATAAAAAGATTCGAAGTTTTTGCCATGACCGTGCCGTGCCGTTTTCGTGCCGTAGTTTCTATAAAGACATTCGAAATCACTGCCGTAACCAAACTGTGGTGTTTTGATAGGCACAAGAAAAACTCTCTAAATTCATTTGTACTGTACCGTGCTGTGTCCGTGCTGTTTGCGCAGTCATACGAAATCCGCTCTATACTCTGACAATAAACTAAAGGCGTGTCTATTATATGTTCACGTTTCAACTGAAAGAATGTCTTTCGGATGAGCAAAATCGAACTCTGCGGCACAGTTACAAGTAATTCATTTATTATTATTGTAATTATTAATGCAAGGAGATAAATAGTTTGCCGTGTGAGTTTTACATGAAATTGCAATGTATATCTGCTGCAATCAGTTTCAACCGGCCATTTAAGGAAGTTTCACAGTATCAATCCGCTTACCTGAATATCTGTCTGATCATATATATATTTTTTCAACGCTTATATTTATTGTTATGGATGTTTGTTAATTTTTCCGTCTGTATTTTTTTTTTCAATGTTAATTCTCATTATTTGGGTTATCAAAATTGATTTGTGTACAAGAGCAACAAACAACACTTAACGGAATGGCATACAAACTGCTTTATCAAGAGTGTGTGTGTGTGTGTGTGCTGGGGGGGGGGGCGGGGGGTGTTGGGATTTCCCCAGTTTATATTTGGACCAGGTCCTAGTCAAAAGTCACATAACCCCATCAGTTCTGCTCAAGTTTTCAATCCCATTTCCATTTTCTATTGTTCTTTTATTTGTAAATCCCAGTCCCAGTGCATCCAATCCCATTTTCCCAGTCCAATCCCAGCTCCCATTTTACCCCTTCAGGACCCTCTATCTAGCGTGACTCGTGCATGCTATTGAGTTCATAATGGGTGCATAGTTATAAGAGGTTCCAAAAACAGGATTCTGTGCAGGATGGATGGATGGATGGATGGATGGATGGATGGATGGATGGATGGATGGATTGATTGATTGATTGATTGATTGATTGATTGATTGATTGATTGATTGATTGATTGATAAATTAGTTGATTCGTTCGTTCCTTCCGTCCATTTCATTCATTTGTTAATCGATTGTCTGTAGGTATACGGCGAACATCCCCCCACCTGCGACAGGAAGCATCTCGAGAGTATTTTGGATTCTGATGAGGCAAAGCGCTCGCGTCTAGACATGAAGGCCTTCAAAGCCACCGTCGGCGAAATCTTCGAGCCGCCTGTAAACGGACCTGACAGAGTGACCGTCATCGCTTTTTGCAGAGAGAACAACCAGCCTGTTGCCCTGGCGACCTTCAGCAAGCACGGATACGAGACTGATGAGAGGAATCTGGAAAACCTTCCCGGACAGACCACCAGAGCGGAGATCGTCCAGACAGCAAGGAAAACGTTTTGGGAGTTGCAGTACATCGTCCGCAGATCCAATTTCAAATCGCAGTGCTTGGGTGATATCGTTCTTTCTTGTGGCTTGGAAAAACTTGGCAAACTGTGCGAACCACGAACCACGACTAACGTTTGGTTGATAGTATCTAATTCATTTTTGAATTCGTCAGCTATTCGTCTATATTTGTCATATGGTTTTCAAATGTCAGGGATGTACAAATCAGCATTAATGATGATTTTATTCGATTTAGGTCAAAGAAGCCGGACAGAAAGAGCAAAGAGTTGCATGATCAGGCAAGTGGAATCTGCGTTTGTCCTTCCTCAACTGAAGAACAGGAGTTTCCAGGCCAGCGGCACAAGTTCGACACCTATGTCTAGTCGTGTTGGGCAGCCTTCAGAGCAACAGGTGGGGTTAATATCCTTTTGGCGACAGCATGATACAACAATGATCAATCTTTTAAGGCTTTTCTTTTCGACAATTTCAGAATGATGATATGGACACGGAAAGTGCTAGCGACACAGACACCAGCAGTACCACAGCAGCACCCCCACTAAGAGCTAGGAGGAGGCGAAGAAACGAACAGCCTCGAGGCAGCGCCGAGGATGATGCTAACAGGGGTATAGTACACAATGCTTTGGCATCTTTGCAGTTTTTTTCTTTTGCAGATCATGTCCAGTGGGCTCCAACTGTGGTCAAGGCAATAGACGCCGATGAGGACGAAATGGCACGTAAGACCAAAGCTATGAGAGAAAACTCAGAGATCAACGACGCAAGGCATTCCTTTCTACAGCACTTGGAAATCGGCAGGCAGATTGAGGCATTCAGCAAAAGAGTCGACCAAAACACCTACAATGTCATCAAAGACTTGGCAGACAACTATGACCTTGGCCTGAGCCTTCCATATCTACGATCTATCCTAAAAGTGTCTTGGACCGTGTGCAGATACCCAGTTCTGGAGCTGAGCAGGATGTCGTGGTCGGAAGCTATACTAAAAATACCACGGGTAGGTTGTAGTTTAGACGCCATAATTGCAAATGACGGTCGCGTTCCTAGAAATATAATCGCGGCGCAAATGGATATGCATTCTTTGTGTGTGAGACTCTTTTTAAGGTACCCCATGCGACGACCAGGCGATGGAGATGGCTTGCCAAAGACCCGCGTGGAAGCACTTTGTGGCGTTAGAAGTAATGATGCACCCCCGACAGACCCAAACGCGTACCAGAGTACTTCTTGGTATGGTAGGATTGCCGCTTCACTTGGTACGGATGTGCGAAGTAGACTCATTGGCTACGATACCCAGGAGGCCCCAACACCAGCCGAAGTGAGAGCATCGGAATACCCCCAACCGTACTGGGAAGAAGGGCGCGATTTTCTTTTGCAGGAACTTGGTCGTGTTCTTGGCGGTTTACCACCCCAGAACGCAGTGCTCATGGTTGATTGCTTTTCAGTGGATCCATTCGGCAGACTACTCATCGAAATCAGAGGAGCCTATCATGAAAGCCAAATGACGGAGGAAAATCTTCAACCGACGCTTGGGAGATTCGAGCTGGCTCGTCGTGCTTTGTCCACGGGTTTTGCCTTCCCCACGTTTAACTATTTGGTCACCGACGATCTCCTACAGGAATTTTACCGGGCAAGAGAAGAAAGGCGTGGTGCGTTTAGCAGCGACGGTCCGGTTTACCATCCGAGTTTATGTAGGAAAAACCGTTATGACATCATTAAGAATAGACGCTCAACACGACGCCGTCGCTACGACGAGTAAGCGTACGAGTAAATAATCTCATTCTTCTTATTGTTGTTGTTATTATTGTTGTTGTTTATCTTCTTATTATCATCATTATCGCTTATTACTATTATTGTTATCATTACTGTTTATTATTATTACTGTTATCAGTTTAAATATACTAGGTATAATATTAAAGTACCAATTGGACCAAAAACAATAGAAATTTAAAATAAATTGGAAAGCGACAATGCATACATGAGAATGATTGTAGACAGAAAACTAACCAAATTTCATTACAAATTCTGCATCTAAAGCTCATTAACCTAAAGAAATTTTGGTTCAAAATCTCAAAGAACAATAGGGTTGTATGTATGACGTCATACATACCAAATTTAAATGTTAGAAAACCTTGACTATTTTTATGTGTCAGTCTTTTTGATGTAAGCAAAATTGCTTCATGGTTATCATTGTTGCAATATAGATTTTTTTTATTTTCAATTTTCATTGATTTTGGTCCAAGTGCCCCTTTAAAGAAACATATTCTCTCTTTGCTATTCGAATCAATTAATATCAATACAGAGTTATATGTATACCATCCGAGTTTATGAAGGATAAACCGTTATGACATTATTAAGAATCGAATAGACGCTCAATACGTCTGAATAGCGTACTGAATAATCTCATTCTTCTTCATATTGTATTATTATTATTATTATTGTTGTTGTTGTTTATCTTCTTATTATCATCATTATCGCCTATTACGATTATTGTTATTATTATTATTGTTATTAGATTATTTGTTATAGGTTCAAGGCTTTGCTCGATTTTTTCGGTAATTTGGGACAGCCCCCCTCAAAAATCAGACGGTCCGTCCCTTATCATCATTGTCAACAAGATTATTATCGTCATCATCATCATCATCGTCATCATCAGTATAACTATAACTATGACTTTTAACATTACCATTATCATTATGAATAATATCATTTTCAATCTCATCATCATCATTATTCTTTTTAAATTAGTTCAGAACAGACTTAAGGTATAAACATGATAAAGGGGACGTTTGCGACCGATGTTCATTACTCCTCATACAGCACGCTAACTACTGAAGTTTTGTCTCAGTTTTTTTGATATCTTGTCGCAATTTACAGTAACAAATATAATCATAATAATTGCCTCCGACGACGTTTAATATTCTATTATGACATTGATGTAATCATTTCACTTATTTAATTCTCAGCAAACATGAATCATTACATTTCAAATATACATTTGCCGGTTAACACTCATTATCATTACCATGTAATCATTGTCATTATCATAATCATTATCTCACAGTTTGTTTCGACTTCTTTCCTTTCCGTGTAGCTTTAAGTAGCTTTAAATACCCGTAAAAAGGAGCACTGATGGAGAGAGGGGAGTATCATCATCATATTCATCATCATTGTCATCGTCATCATATTCATCGTAGTCATCGTCATCATCATATTCACCATCGTCATCATCATCATCATCATCATCATCATCATCATCATCATTATTATTATTATTATTATTATTATTATTATTATTATTATTATTATTATTATTATTATTATTATTATTATTTTTAACATTGTCTCCGGGAGAATAAGAGGGCCTCAATGGGGTGATGACAATCACGGACAGCATGCAGGTAATATTTTGATATGATTACGATTTCGGTCAGCTTGAGTTCAACGCTTACGACTAAATTTTAGTAACGTTGACCCCATAATGATCCTCATATTGGTTCCAAGGTTGTCATAGCCGAGGAGAGGCTTTGGAGACAAGCAACCATTGTCTTATAAATTTTCCTCAAGGCGTGCTATTAACATAGCCTCTGACAACTAAGCCGTCCAACTCCTAGCCTGCTCGTGTGGCTTAGATTTAAGCCCGGCGGAACTGCTTTTACTAATAGGAGAAGGGGCGCACGGCGATTAATTATCCGATTGATGCTTTGTCCAGTTGGGTCTCAGCAGCCAATCTAGGAAATATCTAAAAACTCATCCTGAAGCAAAACCTGGTGTCGGAGTACCATGATGATGTGATCCTGATCCCACTTCAACGTCGAGAGAGAAGAAATATTATATTAATGATAATCATGGTTTATTCAATAAAATTCGTAATCGAAACTCGTAAACGATGGTATTCTTTGATGATATATGCCGTAACCGCGCATATGAATAAGCTTTCTGCTACCCCACTGAGTGGTCTAACTATCTACATATATAAATAATCTAGAAAGTTATGGAAACGATGCTGTAGCGCAAGAAGCCAAAATTTATCAATCGGACAGGGATCCCGGAGAAAGAGAGCAATTGATTTATATCACAATAGGCCTTTTGCAGGATCTGGTCACGTGACACAAATTCCAAAAAAATTAGCTCTGCTAAAAAATTATTGGCATATTCAGAAAGATGTAATTAATGTAATATTTAGATTTTGTTCAAAACTCGAAACTTTACATGCGTCCCAGTCATACGTTCTTTGTTAAATTAAGTTTCGAGTTTTGAAAAAAAAGATAAATTAAACATTTCCAATTACATCAAGAAATGCTAAAACTCAGCGACAGTACTAACTTTAATGTGCTCTTTCTGAATATGGCAATAATTTTTTTAGTAGAACTAATTTTTTTTTTAGGGGGGGGGGGGGTGTATGTCACGTGACGAGATCCTGTATTGGCAAACTATTTTACGGATACAGATTGATTTTCATATGACCATGAAAGAATTGGCAAACTAATAGTTGTTACTACACTCTGAATCTATTATTTTCTTTTGTTCTTTACCAACAAGTACAAACTAAATAGTGGTTTTTCTTGCACGGTCAAATGAAAATACATACATACATACATTTTATTAAACTTCCTATAAAAGGTTTTTCAAGAATAATTTACACAAAGAATAGATATTTTGCATATAAAAAATACAAAGCATGATAGTTCGAGCGTTAAAATATATTTTTCGAGATATAAAATGGTGGATGTATCATATAGTACTATTTATATAGTACTATTTATGGAAAAACTGTCTTTGTTTTTTAGTTCTTTTTTTAAAAGAGTTCAGATTTGTTGTCTGTTTACAAGAATCGTCTAATTGGTTCCATAACTTTTTTGCTCTGTACAGGAAATCACTCTAGTGAGCCCCGTCTATTGTGCCAATTAATGATTCATTCACTAATTTATTTATGATTATCATTCTAACAAGCTCATTCATCCATTCAATCAGCCCGTCATCCTTCAATTAAAGCATAATTTTTTTTTTCTTGTGAGGGGTTGTCCTGTGATCGTTGGGTTTCCTGTGTTCGCGGTGGGAAAAAAGTGCGGGAAGTCAATATTTCAGCCTCGTTCTCAGAGTGGGACCTTTTTAGGCAATTGTTATTTTTTTAAGACGTATATACAGCCTAGCTCATTGACTATGGTATGGTGTGTGTGTGTAGGGTGGACAATCATTTTTTTGTATTTTTTTGTTATAAATTTTTATTTGATCATTGTAGAAACATGTTGCAGTTCAAGTTGCTGATTATTGTTCACAAAAACTGCTCATGTTTATGAAGAAAACATAGACGTAGTTTGAATAAAAAAAAGTGGGGTTTGTTTTCCAGCTTTTCCTTCCCTCGTCCATTATATAACGAGAGTTAAACAATGAAAACGTGCGATTGGGACCAAACAAAGTGTGCGAGAGTCCGTAATAACGGGAGTAACTTTCAGTCATTTCTTTTCCGGACGGGGACTAGATTTGTAACTTGATGATCTGTTAATCGTTTAAATTATCAAACGATTTGTTAAAATCACCACAAATGTCGGGATCCTTTCAACTTACCTCCTGTAATGTTTAGATCGACAACACTGATAGGATATCTATCTGGAAACTCTATTGTTAATCACTATTGGTGCCGTTCTGTCTGGCCAAAGTCCAGGAAGGTATGTTTATTTAGTGATATGTCGAAGCACGTACGTTCATTCCAACACTAGCGATTGTCAGTATTGTAGCTAGACATCAGTGCAGTTTGCCACGGTGATGATCATGACCGTTTGCGATTTGTTACTATAATCGAGTCGTTCTACTATAGCGAAGGAACTAAATAGTTATATACGCGGTATATACTGGACAGCATATTAGCTCCTACGATTATAAGGTATTGATATATTGTATAATGTTTTGGCCATGGTTTGATGTATGCTGATTTCCTAATTCCTCCATGTTGCAGATCTTTGATTGCTCTCCAAATAAAGAACGCACCGAGCTAGGCATTCTCTCCTATTCAAATCGACACATTTGAAATACTATAAGTAGGTAAGTAAGTATTAAAATTAGCAGATTAAGAGGATATTTTTTTCAATGACAAGCAATATTGGCAAAAAGCGCCATAAACTAGACTTTTGCACGAGTTTTAATCTCAATTTTCGTTTTGGGTTAACGCTCAAAAACCTCTTTAAACAGTTAGAAACTAATGTACTAAGATAACATGCCTGTTTAAGCGGTATTTTCAATTGTACAAAGATGTTTTGTTGAATTTGTGTTAGAATGCAGCTTTTTGGGGCATTTTTTAAAGAAAAGGTATGGGAAATAAACAGATAAAGGCCTAAACCTCATTTTCAATTCAAATTTTTGGTTTGGGTTAATAACACTTTGGCTCCACTTTCATCAGTCTTTTCCACTTACAAACAAGTTAAACTTTCTGAATAAATAGATTTTAGCCTTGTACAACAGCCGTTCTTCAAGAAATCAGTTTTTGGCGCTCACAGCTTCAGTACGAAAAAAGTATTGTCTTAATTTCTTTCGTAGATAGATATTGAACGTAGACTGATCTAACTAGTAATAATGACTGATTGTGTGTGTGTGGTTTTTTTTTAGTAGCGACTTGATGGGGGAACACACAGCGCCCTTACAATCGATGACACACATTCCAGTTTTGAAAAAACACCGTTTGGACATGGAGACCTCAAATGCCGATCATTCATTGAAATACACTCCACTCCGAGAACGACCACACACTCCTACAAATTTGACGTAAGTAATTTACGATCGCAACTAATAACATGTTTAACTATCTTTATTTTTAAAGAGAAACGTTTTAATCCCAAACGTTTTAGTCCCCCTGTCATAAACAGGGTATGGTTTTTCGAGCTTTCTGTCATAAACAGGGTATGTTTTTTTTAGTTTTCTGTCATGAACAGGGTATCCTTTTTACCCCATTTCCCAATTTCCTTACTTTGTTTTTGTCATAATCATGTATATTAATTAGGTAATATGATGAGCAGCGCGGTCTTTCGTCTTTCGGGAAATTCAGCACGTTTTCGCGGCATTAACACGGGGTCCTAAACTGTCATCTAACTAGTAATAATGACTGATTGTGTTTTTTTTTTTAGTAGCGACTTGATGGGGGAACAGACAGCGCTCTCACAATCAGTTTTGAAAGAACACCGTTTGGACATGGAGACCTCAAATGCCGATCATTCATTGAAATACACCCCAGTTCGGGCACGACCACACACTCCTACAAATTTGACGTAAGTAATTTACGATCGCAACTAATAACATGTTTAACTATCTTTATTTTTAAAGAGAAACGTTTTAATCCCAAACGTTTTAGTCCCCCTGTCATAAACAGGGTATGGTTTTTCGAGCTTTCTGTCATAAACAGGGTATGGTTTTTTGAGTTTTCTGTCATGAACAGGGTATCCTTTTTACCCCATTTCCCCATTTCCTTAGTTTTTTTTTTTTTTTTGTCATAATCATGTATATTAATTAGGTAATATGATGAGCAGCGCGGTCTTTCGTCTTTCGGGAAATTCAGCACGTTTTCGCGGCATTAACACTGTCCTAAACTGTCATAAACAGGGTCCCATTTTTATCACTTGTCATAAACAGTGTATAAGAATTTGTTTGTTTTTTGTCATAAAAAGTTTCTAGACAATAATGCCGACTCATTTTGTTTCAGCCAACAACGCAACGACATGTTAAAGGAATTGTCCAACGTATCGCGTGGGGAAGTGATCTATTATTGTTACTCCGAAGTAAGAATGAAGCTTTTTCCCAGTGTGCCAACTGGAACTTTAAAGACATGGGTGAGGAATCTAAAAATATTAAAACCAAGATGCTCAGTCCAAGAACACATTCATTTCAAAGACAGGATTCCCGATATTGCAATAGGCGCCTTCAAACTGATTTCACAATTCGACGTATTTAGACTAATTACCCATTGTGAGGGTAGAGAGACCCTTAGCTCTCCCCCCAAAAAGCGCAAGTTTAATATTTCGCATAGTTTGTCGGCGACAAACCAAAATCAATCAGTAGTTCCATCGAGCATGTCGCATAGCAATGATGCAGATAAACTAGATAGTGGGCCGTCAAAATTGTTGCTCTTAGGGGAATCGACAGCCGCACACTGTACTCATAAATCGAAATTGCAGCACGCGCACTCATTCACTAGTAGAAATAACACCATTATCCATGGCGGTATTAATGATAACAATGATAATAGCAGCAGTAGTTCTTATATATGCTCTAGCGAAGTCGAAATGAAAACACGTGTTCCTCTGGCCTCCGAAAATGATTCACAACTGCCTCCGCGGGAAAATTTCATACCACAAATTCCAGTTGAAATTGTAAATGACAGTAGTAGCTCTTCGGAGGACGAAGTCACATCAGTTTCTTCCTCCAGCAATCGTCGCGCTAGTAGAAAAATTTCGCTCGACCAGCTAGATGCAAATGTTACCAACGAGATCGAAAAGTTCAAGTCTTTTTACACTCGGCCGCTAAACACGCAACGAAACTGTCATGTTTTGCAAGACGCGACTGTTCTTAAAACCATCGAGAGACTCCTAGGCTATTTTAAATACGTGAAGGACGTTCGTCCAGGCGTGACCATCTCGTTTGAGCATGTCGAGCACGGAGACTTGGTAGAGGGGTTTTGTAATTATTTAAGGTCGAGCGACCGAAATCTTCAGAGCATCACCGTATCCAGGTACGTCTCGGCCCTTATAAGTGTTGTTCGCTATTTGCACCGTGACCAGACTGCAACCGAGCAAGAGGGTCTTCCTTCCATTTCTAGATTGCGCGCGCTCCAAAGCCAGTTAGAATTTGACGCTAGGAGGGAAAGACCAGCGGTAGGGAAAAAAAAGTCTATTTTGTACGAAGAAATACTTGAGATAGCTAGGAATTTGTTGCACGAGTTCGAAGACTCGCCGACAGGTGTGACCAAGGCGAAAGCTCTCATGAATTTGTGCATTCTTTTATTGTACACACACGCGACCGGCCGGTGTAAGGAGTTCATCTCGCTCAGAATAGCCGAGACGGAGGCCTCCGTCAGTTCGCTAGATGGTAATTTTTTAGTTCATGATGGCGACACCCTCATTTTGTTGTGCAACGATTATAAGACTAAGCGATTTTACGGCCCGGACAGGACTGTTTTAAGAGGGAGTCAGCTCGAGTACCATATTTGCCTTTACATTAAGTCCTATCGGTCCAAACTGCTTCAGGGAGCCAGCCACGATTTTTTTCTCGTGAATGCAAGGGGCCAGCCATTTTGCGTCGCATCATTCAACAAGTACATAGGGAACCTCTTCGAACGCCACTGCGACTTAAGATTAGGCGTGAACGATATTCGTCATAGCGTAGTTTCGTATTTCTTAAGCCTTCCAGAGGCACACGACAGTGGTCAATTGCTAGAAAGTCTAGCAACCGTTATGCGACACAGTGTCAGGTCGCAACGCAGGTTTTACGACGACCGTAGCAGAGACGAAAAAAAAACTCCTGCTCTAGGAGTCCTCGCACGAAAAGCAAATGAGACAATTTTCGCAGACCACTCGCGCGACGATGAATTTGCAATTGCGGCAACTAGTCATGACGATGATGGTTACGCAGACGCTATGGCGACACCAGGCGATTTTGTGGCCTTAGTTGCGAGTAATTCAACCGGTCAATCTCCGCAAATTCTTTTGGCCAAAGTTTTACGTTACAGCGGTAACAAAAAGGATGTCGTCCTAGCACACTTCGACGAGGTCTCTCAAAATTGCTTTAGAATGGTCACAGGGAAAAGTTATGTGGAGTCTAGCGCCAGTGTTCTCTTTCCAATAGATCTCGTATACAACGCAAGCGATCGGCTTTACGAGTTGCGTTCAGATAGGCTAGATTTACACAGGCAGGCTCGCACTTGATTTCTTTGAGGTTTTTTCCCCCGGCCCTGCTACTTGTCATTTACAATTTTTTAATGTCGGAGAGAGCACGTGTTTTCAAGTCGATGCGCCTTCGTAAATATGTTGACGCCCAATATATTGGTTATTTAGGCAAGGTTTTTTTTTTGGATAATAATTAAAAAAATATATTAATGATGCAAATAGTTCAGTTTCGGCAGTTCATCTTGTTATAAACCTATAGCTGGCCGACAATTAAATTGTTATAAGTATGTAGGTTGACGCCCAATATGCTGTCAGACCGTAATTTTTGAACTGTTTGGTAAAAATTATGCCAGAGGTATTGGACGAAATCCTTTGCAGTCTGTTTCGTCTCGAATGCGAAAGTCGTATATGAAGGCAAAAATGTATTACAAGTCAAAAACATTTTTTTCCCGTTCTCTCTTTTCTATATATTTGTCTGCAAATACAACTTTCGCATTTGTTCTCTTTTTGTTAAAAAAAGCAAAATATATAAAAATATATACGTTGCGTTTACGTTACGTGTTTTCAGCTGTTACTGTTAATTTATAGAGAAATTTAGTTTTGGTTCATTGTTACAGTTAATTCATTAGTTAATGTTAGGATTGAGAACATCTAGAAATATATTGGTTATTTAGGCAAGGTTTTTTTTTTTGGATAATAATTAAAAAAATATATTAATGATGCGAATAGTTCAGTTTCGGCAGTTCATCTTGTTATAACCTAGCTGGCTGACAATTAAATATAGGTTGACGCCCAATATGCTGTCAGACCGTAATTTTTGAACTGTTTGGTAAAAATTATGCCAGAGGTATTGGACGAAATCCTTTGCAGTCTGTTTCGTCTCGAATGCGAAAGTCGTATACGAAGGCAAAAATGTATTACAAGTCAAAAACATTTTTTTCCCGTTCTCTCTTTTCTATATATTTGTCTGCAAATACAACTTTCGCATTTGTTCTCTTTTTGTATAAAAAAAAGCAAAATCTAAAAATATATATACGTTGCGTTTACGTTACGTGTTTTCAGCTGTTACTGTTAATTTATAGAGAAATTTAGTTTTGGTTCATTGTTACAGTTAATTCATTAGTTAATGTTAGTTTTAAAAACATCTAGAAATATATTAGTTATTTAGGCAAGGTTTTTTTTGGATAATAATTTAAAAAAAATATTAATGATGCGTTTGTAATTAAGTGGGAAAGAAATAGAAAACGTTCGTTCTTGCAATTACGTGTAAATACGTCAAGGCTATTGATTGTTATGTACCCATGTTTATTTCAAATAAAAATATTTAAGTGTATAATTCAGTGGTCCTGTGTTTTTTATTTGTTATCAATAATGATCGACTGAATGAATTGAGAGCATTATTATTATGAAAAAAAATACTGCTTACTGACGGAATGAATAAATGGTTGGAATAATGATTTGATGAATGAATGAATGAATGGATGAATGGATGAACGAATGAATAAACGAATGGCTGATGAATAAATGAATGAATGGATGATTGAATGAATGAATGAATGAATAAACGAATGGATGAATAGTAGTACTAATACTAGTAGTAGTACTAGTACTAGGTTTAGGGTTAGGTTTAGGAATAGGTTTAATTTATGCCATTATTGGGAGTTTATGAATGAAACAAAAGTCTAATGCAGAATTTTCAACTGAGTCATTGTGGTATAGTGGTGTAGTCTCTGGACTTAGAAGCAAGAGATCCTGGTTCTATTCCCAGCCGTGGTAAGAAAAAGGAAAAAATAAAAAGCACAGGTAACCCAATTACATTAATTCAATAGTTAGTTATGTGTTAGGTATAGTAAGGCAAATTAGCAAGTCAAGTGGGAATGTTAGGTAAGTGAGAGAGTTAGGGGGGGAGAGGTGTAAGTGAGATCAAAAGGAGGGTGTGGTAAGTAGGTTAGATCCCCCTGTTTTATTTAGTCCCATAAATAAAATCCCTTAGATTTAGAATGTCAGATTGTACCAGTTCAAGACTATTGTACTGGTTCAAAATTGTTCAAAATAAATTGAACTGGTTTAAAATCATATTGAACCTGAACTACAACATAAACACCTATTTCAAAAAAGGTTGTCATCGCCAAAAATGCACTATGGGTATAATCCTAAGTCGTGAAATTTTCAATCATGCCAACTCCACTAAACAACGATCTCCGCTGGAGAGTTATATGTCTTGTCGAAGGACTGAAAATGTGCCTAGAAGACACGTACTGACAGCTTTTCTGCTTTTCTGTGGATACTTTAGATTATACCTATAGTGTACTTGGGTCTTGGAATAACCTATCGCCTATCGCTTTTGGCGATGACAACTTTTTTTGAAATAGCTACGTGTATATACACCTAATTGTCACATGAAAAAAGAACATTAGTAATTTAGTAACAAAGGAATAACAAAAGCAAGAGTTCAGCTTGAGTGATCTTGTTTTGTCTTTTAATTAATTCCTATCCTACTAAATCACAAAAGACAGGACAACGTTCTTGCAATTGGGTGTATATTTAAAATGAGAAGAAGAAGAAAAAAAAAGAAGACAGCTAGTGACTGAAAGGTTAAAAAGAAATGATCAGTTGATAAATATGAAACGTTTATCCGTAAAAGCTGGTTTCGTTTGCAAAACTGATAGCCATCTAGTCGAAAAACGTTTAAAGAGATATCGGCATATCTGCTAAACGTTTTGGGATTTTTCGGTTAAAAACGCTTTTGCTTCAACCCTTGCATGGGTTAATCGTTTTTGGGATTATACAGGATAGCACAAACGCTTTTATGGTTAGGGTTAAAAAGAAATGATCAGTTGATAAATATGAAACGTTTATCCGTAAAAGCTGGTTTCGTTTGCAAAACTGATAGCCATCTAGTCGAAAAACGTTTAAAGAGATATCGGCATATCTGCTAAACGTTTTGGGATTTTTCGGTTAAAAACGCTTTTGCTTCAACCCTTGGGTTAATCGTTTTTGGGATTATACAGGATAGCACAAACGCTTTTATGGTTAGGGTTAGGGTTAGGGTTAGGGTTTAGGGTTTAGGGTTTAGGGTTAGGAGTGAACCCTGAATTTGGGGTTACTTAAAATTTGCCTAAGAATGTTAAAACAAATATGTGCAACTCCATTGAGATTGTTTTCAGTTTCAGTTTAATGTTGCCATAATAGTGAAACTAATCCAGGCACGGACGTCAGCGGTGATTACAATTAAGTATTACATTAACAATTTACAATTATAAACAAAGTATATCGCAATATATCTGCAAGTTTATATACTTGCAAGATAATCAGGGTGTCAATCCCAAAATGTGGATCAAAAATCAAAAATCTCTTTTGCAAATATAAAGGGACAAAAACAAATGAGAAAAAAACCCTTTCTGATTATTATTGTAGTGCATTATTCTGAAAAAGCATGTATGTATAGTGTTTGATAAACTAGTTGTTGGCGAGAGAACTATCATGAAAACTGATTCTCTGCAAAAGGACCTTTTACAAATACCTTTTACTTACGAGAACAGTTTTTTTGAAAGGAAAAACAAACTTAAAAGTAACGAAGGAAAGTTGAAAGAAGGGAGAAAAAATTGAAGACAAAAGTGAAGACAAGTTAGTTGAAAGAAAAAAGGAATTGAAACAAAAAAAAGAGAGTTGGTAGAAAGGGAGACGGAATTTAAGACAAAAGAAAAAGAGTGGGTGTTTTTTTTAAGGGTTTAAAAAAGCTATTAAAAAGAAAACACGCGTAAATCATCTCACAAAATATTTATTTAACCTTTGACTAAATTGCTACACATTACTTGGATTAGTTTTTTCTTGCTATTTTAGACTTTTTTTGTTTTCAAAACTTGACTCACTTACTTATTTACACACTTACACACACAAATCCATTCAGGAAGTCGTCCTAAAAGTTTCCATTCTCGCTGGCAATCTTGTGTGCAAAACACTAACAAAATATTATAACAACCACAACACTGACTTCAGGCCTTATATATCATTTTCTATCACGTCCAAATATAAAAGGGCCTGATCTTCAAATCCTTGGTCGGGGAATTAGCTGCAAGCAAAAGACAAGTTAAAATCCAAGCTGAACACTTCCACTGCAAGCAGTTCTAATTGCAAGCTAGTGATGTATGTTTGAGTAGGACAAAAAAAACACCGCCTGGCTGGCCCACACCTCCAAGGCAAGGCCGCAATTGCACGCTGAAGTCCTGTGCACAGCCCCAGACGTGAGAGTTTAAAACATTCTGAAACAGTCCATTTTAGCATTTAGTCAATTGATTAACTAGGGCCAATTGATCACAGATCGCTCTGTTTTCCAATTCCCCACAGCTAGTTCAAACAGAAAAAACAAACCATACAGACTGCACTATACATAGAGAAACTTTGACATCATAATCATTACTAAACAGACCTGCAGGTCTACAGTATAATATAATTCATTCATTACCTGCAATGATTCAACACGTCGTACGGCATGCAACTGCACTGTACTGTCGTGAACACCAATTGACGCTGAAAAGCAATTTAAGCAAAGTTAAAATCCAAGCTGTCAAACACTGCCACTGCAAGCAGTTCTAATGGCCCACACCTCCAAGGCAAGGCCGCAATTGCACGCTGAAGTCCTGTGCACAGCCCCAGACGTGAGAGTTTAAAACATTCTGAAACAGTCCATTTTAGCATTTAGTCAATTGATTAACTAGGGCCAATTGATCACAGATCGCTCTGTTTTCCAATTCCCCACAGCTAGTTCAAACAGAAAAAACAAACCATACAGACTGCACTATACATAGAGAAACTTTGACATCATAATCATTACTAAACAGACCTGCAGGTCTACAGTATAATATAATTCATTCATTACCTGCAATGATTCAACACGTCGTACGGCATGCAACTGCACTGTACTGTCGTGAACACCAATTGACGCTGAAAAGCAATTTAAGCAAAGTTAAAATCCAAGCTGTCAAACACTGCCACTGCAAGCAGTTCTAATGGCCCACACCTCCAAGGCAAGGCCGCAATTGCACGCTGAAGTCCTGTGCACAGCCCCAGACGTGAGAGTTTAAAACATTCTGAAACAGTCCATTTTAGCATTTAGTCAATTGATTAACTAGGGCCAATTGATCACAGATCGCTCTGTTTTCCAATTCCCCACAGCTAGTTCAAACAGAAAAAACAAACCATACAGACTGCACTATACATAGAGAAACTTTGACATCATAATCATTACTAAACAGACCTGCAGGTCTACAGTATAATATAATTCATTCATTACCTGCAATGATTCAACACGTCGTACGGCATGCAACTGCACTGTACTGTCGTGAACACCAATTGACGCTGAAAAGCAATTTAAGCAAAGTTAAAATCCAAGCTGTCAAACACTGCCACTGCAAGCAGTTCTAATGGCCCACACCTCCAAGGCAAGGCCGCAATTGCACGCTGAAGTCCTGTGCACAGCCCCAGACGTGAGAGTTTAAAACATTCTGAAACAGTCCATTTTAGCATTTAGTCAATTGATTAACTAGGGCCAATTGATCACAGATCGCTCTGTTTTCCAATTCCCCACAGCTAGTTCAAACAGAAAAAACAAACCATACAGACTGCACTATACATAGAGAAACTTTGACATCATAATCATTACTAAACAGACCTGCAGGTCTACAGTATAATATAATTCATTCATTACCTGCAATGATTCAACACGTCGTACGGCATGCAACTGCACTGTACTGTCGTGAACACCAATTGACGCTGAAAAGCAATTTAAGCAAAGTTAAAATCCAAGCTGTCAAACACTGCCACTGCAAGCAGTTCTAATGGCCCACACCTCCAAGGCAAGGCCGCAATTGCACGCTGAAGTCCTGTGCACAGCCCCAGACGTGAGAGTTTAAAACATTCTGAAACAGTCCATTTTAGCATTTAGTCAATTGATTAACTAGGGCCAATTGATCACAGATCGCTCTGTTTTCCAATTCCCCACAGCTAGTTCAAACAGAAAAAACAAACCATACAGACTGCACTATACATAGAGAAACTTTGACATCATAATCATTACTAAACAGACCTGCAGGTCTACAGTATAATATAATTCATTCATTACCTGCAATGATTCAACACGTCGTACGGCATGCAACTGCACTGTACTGTCGTGAACACCAATTGACGCTGAAAAGCAATTTAAGCAAAGTTAAAATCCAAGCTGTCAAACACTGCCACTGCAAGCAGTTCTAATGGCCCACACCTCCAAGGCAAGGCCGCAATTGCACGCTGAAGTCCTGTGCACAGCCCCAGACGTGAGAGTTTAAAACATTCTGAAACAGTCCATTTTAGCATTTAGTCAATTGATTAACTAGGGCCAATTGATCACAGATCGCTCTGTTTTCCAATTCCCCACAGCTAGTTCAAACAGAAAAAAACAAACCATACAGACTGCACTATACATAGAGAAACTTTGACATCATAATCATTACTAAACAGACCTGCAGGTCTACAGTATAATATAATTCATTCATTACCTGCAATGATTCAACACGTCGTACGGCATGCAACTGCACTGTACTGTCGTGAACACCAATTGACGCTGAAAAGCAATTTAAGCAAAGTTAAAATCCAAGCTGTCAAACACTGCCACTGCAAGCAGTTCTAATGGCCCACACCTCCAAGGCAAGGCCGCAATTGCACGCTGAAGTCCTGTGCACAGCCCCAGACGTGAGAGTTTAAAACATTCTGAAACAGTCCATTTTAGCATTTAGTCAATTGATTAACTAGGGCCAATTGATCACAGATCGCTCTGTTTTCCAATTCCCCACAGCTAGTTCAAACAGAAAAAACAAACCATACAGACTGCACTATACATAGAGAAACTTTGACATCATAATCATTACTAAACAGACCTGCAGGTCTACAGTATAATATAATTCATTCATTACCTGCAATGATTCAACACGTCGTACGGCATGCAACTGCACTGTACTGTCGTGAACACCAATTGACGCTGAAAAGCAATTTAAGCAAAGTTAAAATCCAAGCTGTCAAACACTGCCACTGCAAGCAGTTCTAATGGCCCACACCTCCAAGGCAAGGCCGCAATTGCACGCTGAAGTCCTGTGCACAGCCCCAGACGTGAGAGTTTAAAACATTCTGAAACAGTCCATTTTAGCATTTAGTCAATTGATTAACTAGGGCCAATTGATCACAGATCGCTCTGTTTTCCAATTCCCCACAGCTAGTTCAAACAGAAAAAACAAACCATACAGACTGCACTATACATAGAGAAACTTTGACATCATAATCATTACTAAACAGACCTGCAGGTCTACAGTATAATATAATTCATTCATTACCTGCAATGATTCAACACGTCGTACGGCATGCAACTGCACTGTACTGTCGTGAACACCAATTGACGCTGAAAAGCAATTTAAGCAAAGTTAAAATCCAAGCTGTCAAACACTGCCACTGCAAGCAGTTCTAATGGCCCACACCTCCAAGGCAAGGCCGCAATTGCACGCTGAAGTCCTGTGCACAGCCCCAGACGTGAGAGTTTAAAACATTCTGAAACAGTCCATTTTAGCATTTAGTCAATTGATTAACTAGGGCCAATTGATCACAGATCGCTCTGTTTTCCAATTCCCCACAGCTAGTTCAAACAGAAAAAACAAACCATACAGACTGCACTATACATAGAGAAACTTTGACATCATAATCATTACTAAACAGACCTGCAGGTCTACAGTATAATATAATTCATTCATTACCTGCAATGATTCAACACGTCGTACGGCATGCAACTGCACTGTACTGTCGTGAACACCAATTGACGCTGAAAAGCAATTTAAGCAAAGTTAAAATCCAAGCTGTCAAACACTGCCACTGCAAGCAGTTCTAATGGCCCACACCTCCAAGGCAAGGCCGCAATTGCACGCTGAAGTCCTGTGCACAGCCCCAGACGTGAGAGTTTAAAACATTCTGAAACAGTCCATTTTAGCATTTAGTCAATTGATTAACTAGGGCCAATTCATCACAGATCGCTCTGTTTTCCAATTCCCCACAGCTAGTTCAAACAGAAAAAACAAACCATACAGACTGCACTATACATAGAGAAACTTTGACATCATAATCATTACTAAACAGACCTGCAGGTCTACAGTATAATATAATTCATTCATTACCTGCAATGATTCAACACGTCGTACGGCATGCAACTGCACTGTACTGTCGTGAACACCAATTGACGCTGAAAAGCAATTTAAGCAAAGTTAAAATCCAAGCTGTCAAACACTGCCACTGCAAGCAGTTCTAATGGCCCACACCTCCAAGGCAAGGCCGCAATTGCACGCTGAAGTCCTGTGCACAGCCCCAGACGTGAGAGTTTAAAACATTCTGAAACAGTCCATTTTAGCATTTAGTCAATTGATTAACTAGGGCCAATTGATCACAGATCGCTCTGTTTTCCAATTCCCCACAGCTAGTTCAAACAGAAAAAAACAAACCATACAGACTGCACTATACATAGAGAAACTTTGACATCATAATCATTACTAAACAGACCTGCAGGTCTACAGTATAATATAATTCATTCATTACCTGCAATGATTCAACACGTCGTACGGCATGCAACTGCACTGTACTGTCGTGAACACCAATTGACGCTGAAAAGCAATTTAAGCAAAGTTAAAATCCAAGCTGTCAAACACTGCCACTGCAAGCAGTTCTAATGGCCCACACCTCCAAGGCAAGGCCGCAATTGCACGCTGAAGTCCTGTGCACAGCCCCAGACGTGAGAGTTTAAAACATTCTGAAACAGTCCATTTTAGCATTTAGTCAATTGATTAACTAGGGCCAATTGATCACAGATCGCTCTGTTTTCCAATTCCCCACAGCTAGTTCAAACAGAAAAAACAAACCATACAGACTGCACTATACATAGAGAAACTTTGACATCATAATCATTACTAAACAGACCTGCAGGTCTACAGTATAATATAATTCATTCATTACCTGCAATGATTCAACACGTCGTACGGCATGCAACTGCACTGTACTGTCGTGAACACCAATTGACGCTGAAAAGCAATTTAAGCAAAGTTAAAATCCAAGCTGTCAAACACTGCCACTGCAAGCAGTTCTAATGGCCCACACCTCCAAGGCAAGGCCGCAATTGCACGCTGAAGTCCTGTGCACAGCCCCAGACGTGAGAGTTTAAAACATTCTGAAACAGTCCATTTTAGCATTTAGTCAATTGATTAACTAGGGCCAATTGATCACAGATCGCTCTGTTTTCCAATTCCCCACAGCTAGTTCAAACAGAAAAAACAAACCATACAGACTGCACTATACATAGAGAAACTTTGACATCATAATCATTACTAAACAGACCTGCAGGTCTACAGTATAATATAATTCATTCATTACCTGCAATGATTCAACACGTCGTACGGCATGCAACTGCACTGTACTGTCGTGAACACCAATTGACGCTGAAAAGCAATTTAAGCAAAGTTAAAATCCAAGCTGTCAAACACTGCCACTGCAAGCAGTTCTAATGGCCCACACCTCCAAGGCAAGGCCGCAATTGCACGCTGAAGTCCTGTGCACAGCCCCAGACGTGAGAGTTTAAAACATTCTGAAACAGTCCATTTTAGCATTTAGTCAATTGATTAACTAGGGCCAATTGATCACAGATCGCTCTGTTTTCCAATTCCCCACAGCTAGTTCAAACAGAAAAAAACAAACCATACAGACTGCACTATACATAGAGAAACTTTGACATCATAATCATTACTAAACAGACCT
The DNA here is from genome assembly GCA_949775045.1 of Metridium senile. Lineage (NCBI taxonomy): Eukaryota > Metazoa > Cnidaria > Anthozoa > Actiniaria > Metridiidae > Metridium > Metridium senile. The sequence goes on along the minus strand of CATKSA010000071.1, from coordinate 38,953 downwards.
GCAGGTCTACAGTATAATATAATTCATTCATTACCTGCAATGATTCAACACGTCGTACGGCATGCAACTGCACTGTACTGTCGTGAACACCAATTGACGCTGAAAAGCAATTTAAGCAAAGTTAAAATCCAAGCTGTCAAACACTGCCACTGCAAGCAGTTCTAATGGCCCACACCTCCAAGGCAAGGCCGCAATTGCACGCTGAAGTCCTGTGCACAGCCCCAGACGTGAGAGTTTAAAACATTCTGAAACAGTCCATTTTAGCATTTAGTCAATTGATTAACTAGGGCCAATTGATCACAGATCGCTCTGTTTTCCAATTCCCCACAGCTAGTTCAAACAGAAAAAACAAACCATACAGACTGCACTATACATAGAGAAACTTTGACATCATAATCATTACTAAACAGACCTGCAGGTCTACAGTATAATATAATTCATTCATTACCTGCAATGATTCAACACGTCGTACGGCATGCAACTGCACTGTACTGTCGTGAACACCAATTGACGCTGAAAAGCAATTTAAGCAAAGTTAAAATCCAAGCTGTCAAACACTGCCACTGCAAGCAGTTCTAATGGCCCACACCTCCAAGGCAAGGCCGCAATTGCACGCTGAAGTCCTGTGCACAGCCCCAGACGTGAGAGTTTAAAACATTCTGAAACAGTCCATTTTAGCATTTAGTCAATTGATTAACTAGGGCCAATTGATCACAGATCGCTCTGTTTTCCAATTCCCCACAGCTAGTTCAAACAGAAAAAACAAACCATACAGACTGCACTATACATAGAGAAACTTTGACATCATAATCATTACTAAACAGACCTGCAGGTCTACAGTATAATATAATTCATTCATTACCTGCAATGATTCAACACGTCGTACGGCATGCAACTGCACTGTACTGTCGTGAACACCAATTGACGCTGAAAAGCAATTTAAGCAAAGTTAAAATCCAAGCTGTCAAACACTGCCACTGCAAGCAGTTCTAATGGCCCACACCTCCAAGGCAATGGCCGCAATTGCACGCTGAAGTCCTGTGCACAGCCCCAGACGTGAGAGTTTAAAACATTCTGAAACAGTCCATTTTAGCATTTAGTCAATTGATTAACTAGGGCCAATTGATCACAGATCGCTCTGTTTTCCAATTCCCCACAGCTAGTTCAAACAGAAAAAACAAACCATACAGACTGCACTATACATAGAGAAACTTTGACATCATAATCATTACTAAACAGACCTGCAGGTCTACAGTATAATATAATTCATTCATTACCTGCAATGATTCAACACGTCGTACGGCATGCAACTGCACTGTACTGTCGTGAACACCAATTGACGCTGAAAAGCAATTTAAGCAAAGTTAAAATCCAAGCTGTCAAACACTGCCACTGCAAGCAGTTCTAATGGCCCACACCTCCAAGGCAAGGCCGCAATTGCACGCTGAAGTCCTGTGCACAGCCCCAGACGTGAGAGTTTAAAACATTCTGAAACAGTCCATTTTAGCATTTAGTCAATTGATTAACTAGGGCCAATTGATCACAGATCGCTCTGTTTTCCAATTCCCCACAGCTAGTTCAAACAGAAAAAACAAACCATACAGACTGCACTATACATAGAGAAACTTTACATCATAATCATTACTAAACAGACCTGCAGGTCTACAGTATAATATAATTCATTCATTACCTGCAATGATTCAACACGTCGTACGGCATGCAACTGCACTGTACTGTCGTGAACACCAATTGACGCTGAAAAGCAATTTAAGCAAAGTTAAAATCCAAGCTGTCAAACACTGCCACTGCAAGCAGTTCTAATGGCCCACACCTCCAAGGCAAGGCCGCAATTGCACGCTGAAGTCCTGTGCACAGCCCCAGACGTGAGAGTTTAAAACATTCTGAAACAGTCCATTTTAGCATTTAGTCAATTGATTAACTAGGGCCAATTGATCACAGATCGCTCTGTTTTCCAATTCCCCACAGCTAGTTCAAACAGAAAAAACAAACCATACAGACTGCACTATACATAGAGAAACTTTGACATCATAATCATTACTAAACAGACCTGCAGGTCTACAGTATAATATAATTCATTCATTACCTGCAATGATTCAACACGTCGTACGGCATGCAACTGCACTGTACTGTCGTGAACACCAATTGACGCTGAAAAGCAATTTAAGCAAAGTTAAAATCCAAGCTGTCAAACACTGCCACTGCAAGCAGTTCTAATGGCCCACACCTCCAAGGCAAGGCCGCAATTGCACGCTGAAGTCCTGTGCACAGCCCCAGACGTGAGAGTTTAAAACATTCTGAAACAGTCCATTTTAGCATTTAGTCAATTGATTAACTAGGGCCAATTGATCACAGATCGCTCTGTTTTCCAATTCCCCACAGCTAGTTCAAACAGAAAAAACAAACCATACAGACTGCACTATACATAGAGAAACTTTGACATCATAATCATTACTAAACAGACCTGCAGGTCTACAGTATAATATAATTCATTCATTACCTGCAATGATTCAACACGTCGTACGGCATGCAACTGCACTGTACTGTCGTGAACACCAATTGACGCTGAAAAGCAATTTAAGCAAAGTTAAAATCCAAGCTGTCAAACACTGCCACTGCAAGCAGTTCTAATGGCCCACACCTCCAAGGCAAGGCCGCAATTGCACGCTGAAGTCCTGTGCACAGCCCCAGACGTGAGAGTTTAAAACATTCTGAAACAGTCCATTTTAGCATTTAGTCAATTGATTAACTAGGGCCAATTGATCACAGATCGCTCTGTTTTCCAATTCCCCACAGCTAGTTCAAACAGAAAAAACAAACCATACAGACTGCACTATACATAGAGAAACTTTGACATCATAATCATTACTAAACAGACCTGCAGGTCTACAGTATAATATAATTCATTCATTACCTGCAATGATTCAACACGTCGTACGGCATGCAACTGCACTGTACTGTCGTGAACACCAATTGACGCTGAAAAGCAATTTAAGCAAAGTTAAAATCCAAGCTGTCAAACACTGCCACTGCAAGCAGTTCTAATGGCCCACACCTCCAAGGCAAGGCCGCAATTGCACGCTGAAGTCCTGTGCACAGCCCCAGACGTGAGAGTTTAAAACATTCTGAAACAGTCCATTTTAGCATTTAGTCAATTGATTAACTAGGGCCAATTGATCACAGATCGCTCTGTTTTCCAATTCCCCACAGCTAGTTCAAACAGAAAAAACAAACCATACAGACTGCACTATACATAGAGAAACTTTGACATCATAATCATTACTAAACAGACCTGCAGGTCTACAGTATAATATAATTCATTCATTACCTGCAATGATTCAACACGTCGTACGGCATGCAACTGCACTGTACTGTCGTGAACACCAATTGACGCTGAAAAGCAATTTAAGCAAAGTTAAAATCCAAGCTGTCAAACACTGCCACTGCAAGCAGTTCTAATGGCCCACACCTCCAAGGCAAGGCCGCAATTGCACGCTGAAGTCCTGTGCACAGCCCCAGACGTGAGAGTTTAAAACATTCTGAAACAGTCCATTTTAGCATTTAGTCAATTGATTAACTAGGGCCAATTGATCACAGATCGCTCTGTTTTCCAATTCCCCACAGCTAGTTCAAACAGAAAAAACAAACCATACAGACTGCACTATACATAGAGAAACTTTGACATCATAATCATTACTAAACAGACCTGCAGGTCTACAGTATAATATAATTCATTCATTACCTGCAATGATTCAACACGTCGTACGGCATGCAACTGCACTGTACTGTCGTGAACACCAATTGACGCTGAAAAGCAATTTAAGCAAAGTTAAAATCCAAGCTGTCAAACACTGCCACTGCAAGCAGTTCTAATGGCCCACACCTCCAAGGCAAGGCCGCAATTGCACGCTGAAGTCCTGTGCACAGCCCCAGACGTGAGAGTTTAAAACATTCTGAAACAGTCCATTTTAGCATTTAGTCAATTGATTAACTAGGGCCAATTGATCACAGATCGCTCTGTTTTCCAATTCCCCACAGCTAGTTCAAACAGAAAAAACAAACCATACAGACTGCACTATACATAGAGAAACTTTGACATCATAATCATTACTAAACAGACCTGCAGGTCTACAGTATAATATAATTCATTCATTACCTGCAATGATTCAACACGTCGTGCCAAAACAAAAATACAGACTGCACTATATCATAATTATTACTAAACAGAACTAGCTGTCTACAGTATAATATCCATTAATCACAGTGATCCTTACCTGCCGTATATGCTTAAACACGTGCCATTTATACGGCATGCGACTGGCCAAACCCATTGACGCTGCAAGCAAAAGACAAGTTAAAATCAGAGCTGGCCACTTTGAACCAGCTAGTTGTCGAATATATGTATAAACAAACATGCAGTTCAAAATTGATCATACTGTAAGATTCTCATTATGTGAATTAACTAGTGTTGGACATCATCACGTTCAACTAATATATATTATATTATATATTAGAACATAAAATATTTTCTAACGTAATTCCATTACACTAGAACACATTATATAAAATAGGAATTGGCATTCCGTTTATTGACAATTCTTGTAGATCAAGTTAATGAAACACTTTTACAAGTTACACAACGTGTGTGTACAGAGAGATACCTTCGAGTATATACTTTAACAAACTAACCGTATTTATACAAAATACATACTAAATAGACTTGGAATCTAAATGCTTACCTGAATTCAAGCATGTCCGCCATCTTGGCATTCCACGAACATCGATATATTTAGTATTTCCAGCTTACTAACTATACAATTCACATTGATATTAATAACTTCCAATGATAAAGGACGATAAAGTATCAGGTCACATATTTGCTGTTAAAAAATTTTTGCAAAGAAACCGTGACGGTACGATCAAACACACTGAACCCAACGTGTTATTGTTTTACACAGGGTTCCCGAATGGAATTATGGTATAATTTCATCTTGGAATTGTGGGTAATTACAGACTACTTGTTTTACACAGGGTTCCCTAATGGAATTATGGTATAATTTCATCTTGGAATTGTGGGTAATTACAGACTACTTGTTTTACACAGGGTTCCCTAATGGAATTATGGTATAATTTCATCTTGGAATTGTGGGTAATTACAGACTACTTGTTTTACACAGGGTTCCCTAATGGAATTATGGTATAATTTCATCTTGGAATTGTGGGTAATTACAGACTACTTGTTTTACACAGGTTCCCTAATGGAATTATGGTATAATTTCATCTTGGAATTGTGGGTAATTACAGACTACTTGTTTTACACAGGGTTCCCTAATGGAATTATGGTATAATTTCATCTTGGAATTGTGGGTAATTACAGACTACTTGTTTTACACAGGGTTCCCTAATGGAATTATGGTATAATTTCATCTTGGAATTCTGGGTAATTACAGACTACTTGTTTTACACAGGGTTCCCTAATGGAATTATGGTATAATTTCATCTTGGAATTGTGGGTAATTACAGACTACTTGTTTTACACAGGGTTCCCGAATGGAATTATGGTATAATTTCATCTTGGAATTCTGGGTAATTGCAGAACAATAGCTCTACAATAATCTAGGTAGTTGACTACGCAGATGAGAGTGAAAAACGAGGAAAAAAAACAAGCTTATTGAATCATTTCATTTCAGTACTAACGCTTTCACTTTCAGATAGAATCCGAACGAGGACAACACACAATCTATTGAATCATTTCTTTTTGTACTAACGCTTTACTTTCAGATAGAATCCGACATGGAGTTTGTGAATTCGTCGAGTAAAGATTGTCCATTTTTGGTTGAGGTAAGTTGAAATGATAACGCATCCAATCCTTTATCATAACATCATGAATGAAAAGCTAAATTTAAAAGTCTAAATTGAATGAATAACTCTCAATGGAGAGTTTTTAACGGTGTAAAGAACAGCTCCGTGTTTTATATGCGGATTTCGTATGACTGTGCAACGTACCGTACCGTGCCGTGACCGTGTCGTAATTTATATAAAAAGATTCGAAGTTTTTGCCATGACCGTGCCGTGCCGTTTTCGTGCCGTAGTTTCTATAAAGACATTCGAAATCACTGCCGTAACCAAACTGTGGTGTTTTGATAGGCACAAGAAAAACTCTCTAAATTCATTTGTACTGTACCGTGCTGTGTCCGTGCTGTTTGCGCAGTCATACGAAATCCGCTCTATACTCTGACAATAAACTAAAGGCGTGTCTATTATATGTTCACGTTTCAACTGAAAGAATGTCTTTCGGATGAGCAAAATCGAACTCTGCGGCACAGTTACAAGTAATTCATTTATTATTATTGTAATTATTAATGCAAGGAGATAAATAGTTTGCCGTGTGAGTTTTACATGAAATTGCAATGTATATCTGCTGCAATCAGTTTCAACCGGCCATTTAAGGAAGTTTCACAGTATCAATCCGCTTACCTGAATATCTGTCTGATCATATATATATTTTTTCAACGCTTATATTTATTGTTATGGATGTTTGTTAATTTTTCCGTCTGTATTTTTTTTTTCAATGTTAATTCTCATTATTTGGGTTATCAAAATTGATTTGTGTACAAGAGCAACAAACAACACTTAACGGAATGGCATACAAACTGCTTTATCAAGAGTGTGTGTGTGTGTGTGTGCTGGGGGGGGGGGGGGGGGGGGGGCGGGGGGTGTTGGGATTTCCCCAGTTTATATTTGGACCAGGTCCTAGTCAAAAGTCACATAACCCCATCAGTTCTGCTCAAGTTTTCAATCCCATTTCCATTTTCTATTGTTCTTTTATTTGTAAATCCCAGTCCCAGTGCATCCAATCCCATTTTCCCAGTCCAATCCCAGCTCCCATTTTACCCCTTCAGGACCCTCTATCTAGCGTGACTCGTGCATGCTATTGAGTTCATAATGGGTGCATAGTTATAAGAGGTTCCAAAAACAGGATTCTGTGCAGGATGGATGGATGGATGGATGGATGGATGGATGGATGGATGGATGGATTGATTGATTGATTGATTGATTGATTGATTGATTGATTGATTGATTGATTGATAAATTAGTTGATTCGTTCGTTCCTTCCGTCCATTTCATTCATTTGTTAATCGATTGTCTGTAGGTATACGGCGAACATCCCCCCACCTGCGACAGGAAGCATCTCGAGAGTATTTTGGATTCTGATGAGGCAAAGCGCTCGCGTCTAGACATGAAGGCCTTCAAAGCCACCGTCGGCGAAATCTTCGAGCCGCCTGTAAACGGACCTGACAGAGTGACCGTCATCGCTTTTTGCAGAGAGAACAACCAGCCTGTTGCCCTGGCGACCTTCAGCAAGCACGGATACGAGACTGATGAGAGGAATCTGGAAAACCTTCCCGGACAGACCACCAGAGCGGAGATCGTCCAGACAGCAAGGAAAACGTTTTGGGAGTTGCAGTACATCGTCCGCAGATCCAATTTCAAATCGCAGTGCTTGGGTGATATCGTTCTTTCTTGTGGCTTGGAAAAACTTGGCAAACTGTGCGAACCACGAACCACGACTAACGTTTGGTTGATAGTATCTAATTCATTTTTGAATTCGTCAGCTATTCGTCTATATTTGTCATATGGTTTTCAAATGTCAGGGATGTACAAATCAGCATTAATGATGATTTTATTCGATTTAGGTCAAAGAAGCCGGACAGAAAGAGCAAAGAGTTGCATGATCAGGCAAGTGGAATCTGCGTTTGTCCTTCCTCAACTGAAGAACAGGAGTTTCCAGGCCAGCGGCACAAGTTCGACACCTATGTCTAGTCGTGTTGGGCAGCCTTCAGAGCAACAGGTGGGGTTAATATCCTTTTGGCGACAGCATGATACAACAATGATCAATCTTTTAAGGCTTTTCTTTTCGACAATTTCAGAATGATGATATGGACACGGAAAGTGCTAGCGACACAGACACCAGCAGTACCACAGCAGCACCCCCACTAAGAGCTAGGAGGAGGCGAAGAAACGAACAGCCTCGAGGCAGCGCCGAGGATGATGCTAACAGGGGTATAGTACACAATGCTTTGGCATCTTTGCAGTTTTTTTCTTTTGCAGATCATGTCCAGTGGGCTCCAACTGTGGTCAAGGCAATAGACGCCGATGAGGACGAAATGGCACGTAAGACCAAAGCTATGAGAGAAAACTCAGAGATCAACGACGCAAGGCATTCCTTTCTACAGCACTTGGAAATCGGCAGGCAGATTGAGGCATTCAGCAAAAGAGTCGACCAAAACACCTACAATGTCATCAAAGACTTGGCAGACAACTATGACCTTGGCCTGAGCCTTCCATATCTACGATCTATCCTAAAAGTGTCTTGGACCGTGTGCAGATACCCAGTTCTGGAGCTGAGCAGGATGTCGTGGTCGGAAGCTATACTAAAAATACCACGGGTAGGTTGTAGTTTAGACGCCATAATTGCAAATGACGGTCGCGTTCCTAGAAATATAATCGCGGCGCAAATGGATATGCATTCTTTGTGTGTGAGACTCTTTTTAAGGTACCCCATGCGACGACCAGGCGATGGAGATGGCTTGCCAAAGACCCGCGTGGAAGCACTTTGTGGCGTTAGAAGTAATGATGCACCCCCGACAGACCCAAACGCGTACCAGAGTACTTCTTGGTATGGTAGGATTGCCGCTTCACTTGGTACGGATGTGCGAAGTAGACTCATTGGCTACGATACCCAGGAGGCCCCAACACCAGCCGAAGTGAGAGCATCGGAATACCCCCAACCGTACTGGGAAGAAGGGCGCGATTTTCTTTTGCAGGAACTTGGTCGTGTTCTTGGCGGTTTACCACCCCAGAACGCAGTGCTCATGGTTGATTGCTTTTCAGTGGATCCATTCGGCAGACTACTCATCGAAATCAGAGGAGCCTATCATGAAAGCCAAATGACGGAGGAAAATCTTCAACCGACGCTTGGGAGATTCGAGCTGGCTCGTCGTGCTTTGTCCACGGGTTTTGCCTTCCCCACGTTTAACTATTTGGTCACCGACGATCTCCTACAGGAATTTTACCGGGCAAGAGAAGAAAGGCGTGGTGCGTTTAGCAGCGACGGTCCGGTTTACCATCCGAGTTTATGTAGGAAAAACCGTTATGACATCATTAAGAATAGACGCTCAACACGACGCCGTCGCTACGACGAGTAAGCGTACGAGTAAATAATCTCATTCTTCTTATTGTTGTTGTTATTATTGTTGTTGTTTATCTTCTTATTATCATCATTATCGCTTATTACTATTATTGTTATCATTACTGTTTATTATTATTACTGTTATCAGTTTAAATATACTAGGTATAATATTAAAGTACCAATTGGACCAAAAACAATAGAAATTTAAAATAAATTGGAAAGCGACAATGCATACATGAGAATGATTGTAGACAGAAAACTAACCAAATTTCATTACAAATTCTGCATCTAAAGCTCATTAACCTAAAGAAATTTTGGTTCAAAATCTCAAAGAACAATAGGGTTGTATGTATGACGTCATACATACCAAATTTAAATGTTAGAAAACCTTGACTATTTTTATGTGTCAGTCTTTTTGATGTAAGCAAAATTGCTTCATGGTTATCATTGTTGCAATATAGATTTTTTTTATTTTCAATTTTCATTGATTTTGGTCCAAGTGCCCCTTTAAAGAAACATATTCTCTCTTTGCTATTCGAATCAATTAATATCAATACAGAGTTATATGTATACCATCCGAGTTTATGAAGGATAAACCGTTATGACATTATTAAGAATCGAATAGACGCTCAATACGTCTGAATAGCGTACTGAATAATCTCATTCTTCTTCATATTGTATTATTATTATTATTATTGTTGTTGTTGTTTATCTTCTTATTATCATCATTATCGCCTATTACGATTATTGTTATTATTATTATTGTTATTAGATTATTTGTTATAGGTTCAAGGCTTTGCTCGATTTTTTCGGTAATTTGGGACAGCCCCCCTCAAAAATCAGACGGTCCGTCCCTTATCATCATTGTCAACAAGATTATTATCGTCATCATCATCATCATCGTCATCATCAGTATAACTATAACTATGACTTTTAACATTACCATTATCATTATGAATAATATCATTTTCAATCTCATCATCATCATTATTCTTTTTAAATTAGTTCAGAACAGACTTAAGGTATAAACATGATAAAGGGGACGTTTGCGACCGATGTTCATTACTCCTCATACAGCACGCTAACTACTGAAGTTTTGTCTCAGTTTTTTTGATATCTTGTCGCAATTTACAGTAACAAATATAATCATAATAATTGCCTCCGACGACGTTTAATATTCTATTATGACATTGATGTAATCATTTCACTTATTTAATTCTCAGCAAACATGAATCATTACATTTCAAATATACATTTGCCGGTTAACACTCATTATCATTACCATGTAATCATTGTCATTATCATAATCATTATCTCACAGTTTGTTTCGACTTCTTTCCTTTCTGTGTAGCTTTAAGTAGCTTTAAATACCCGTAAAAAGGAGCACTGATGGAGAGAGGGGAGTATCATCGTCGTCATCATCATCATATTCATCGTCGTCATCGTCATCATCATCATCAGTATAACTATAACTATGACTTTTAACATTACCATTATCATTATAAATAATATCATTTTCAATCTCATCATCATCATTATCATTCTTTTTCCATTAGTTCAGAACAGACTTAAGGTATAAAGGGGACGTTCGCGACCGATGTTCATTAACTCCTCATAGCACGCTAACTACTAAAGTTTGATTAAAACCTCAAGTCGAAAACCGTGTCTCAGCTTTTTTGATATCTTGTCGCAATTTACAGTAATAAATATAATCATAATAATTGCCCCCGGAGACGTTTAATATTCTATTATGACATTGTATTACAACATAAATCATTACATTTCAAATATACATTTGCCGGTTAACACTCATTATCATTACCATGTAATCATTGTCATTATCATAATCATTATCTCACAGTTTGTTTCGACTTCTTTCCTTTCCGTGTAGCTTTAAGTAGCTTTAAATACCCGTAAAAAGGAGCACTGATGGAGAGAGGGGAGTATCATCATCATATTCATCATCATTGTCATCGTCATCATATTCATCGTAGTCATCGTCATCATCATATTCACCATCGTCATCATCATCATCATCATCATCATCATCATCATCATCATTATTATTATTATTATTATTATTATTATTATTATTATTATTATTATTATTATTATTATTATTATTATTATTATTATTATTATTATTATTTTTAACATTGTCTCCGGGAGAATATGAGGGCCTCAATGGGGTGATGACAATCACGGACAGCATGCAGGTAATATTTTGATATGATTACGATTTCGGTCAGCTTGAGTTCAACGCTTACGACTAAATTTTAGTAACGTTGACCCCATAATGATCCTCATATTGGTTCCAAGGTTGTCATAGCCGAGGAGAGGCTTTGGAGACAAGCAACCATTGTCTTATAAATTTTCCTCAAGGCGTGCTATTAACATAGCCTCTGACAACTAAGCCGTCCAACTCCTAGCCTGCTCGTGTGGCTTAGATTTAAGCCCGGCGGAACTGCTTTTACTAATAGGAGAAGGGGCGCACGGCGATTAATTATCCGATTGATGCTTTGTCCAGTTGGGTCTCAGCAGCCAATCTAGGAAATATCTAAAAACTCATCCTGAAGCAAAACCTGGTGTCGGAGTACCATGATGATGTGATCCTGATCCCACTTCAACGTCGAGAGAGAAGAAATATTATATTAATGATAATCATGGTTTATTCAATAAAATTCGTAATCGAAACTCGTAAACGATGGTATTCTTTGATGATATATGCCGTAACCGCGCATATGAATAAGCTTTCTGCTACCCCACTGAGTGGTCTAACTATCTACATATATAAATAATCTAGAAAGTTATGGAAACGATGCTGTAGCGCAAGAAGCCAAAATTTATCAATCGGACAGGGATCCCGGAGAAAGAGAGCAATTGATTTATATCACAATAGGCCTTTTGCAGGATCTGGTCACGTGACACAAATTCCAAAAAAATTAGCTCTGCTAAAAAATTATTGGCATATTCAGAAAGATGTAATTAATGTAATATTTAGATTTTGTTCAAAACTCGAAACTTTACATGCGTCCCAGTCATACGTTCTTTGTTAAATTAAGTTTCGAGTTTTGAAAAAAAAGATAAATTAAACATTTCCAATTACATCAAGAAATGCTAAAACTCAGCGACAGTACTAACTTTAATGTGCTCTTTCTGAATATGGCAATAATTTTTTTAGTAGAACTAATTTTTTTTTTAGGGGGGGGGGGGGGGTGTATGTCACGTGACGAGATCCTGTATTGGCAAACTATTTTACGGATACAGATTGATTTTCATATGACCATGAAAGAATTGGCAAACTAATAGTTGTTACTACACTCTGAATCTATTGTTTTCTTTTGTTCTTTACCAACAAGTACAAACTAAATAGTGGTTTTTCTTGCACGGTCAAATGAAAATACATACATACATACATTTTATTAAACTTCCTATAAAAGGTTTTTCAAGAATAATTTACACAAAGAATAGATATTTTGCATATAAAAAATACAAAGCATGATAGTTCGAGCGTTAAAATATATTTTTCGAGATATAAAATGGTGGATGTATCATATAGTACTATTTATATAGTACTATTTATGGAAAAACTGTCTTTGTTTTTTAGTTCTTTTTTTAAAAGAGTTCAGATTTGTTGTCTGTTTACAAGAATCGTCTAATTGGTTCCATAACTTTTTTGCTCTGTACAGGAAATCACTCTAGTGAGCCCCGTCTATTGTGCCAATTAATGATTCATTCACTAATTTATTTATGATTATCATTCTAACAAGCTCATTCATCCATTCAATCAGCCCGTCATCCTTCAATTAAAGCATAATTTTTTTTTTCTTGTGAGGGGTTGTCCTGTGATCGTTGGGTTTCCTGTGTTCGCGGTGGGAAAAAAGTGCGGGAAGTCAATATTTCAGCCTCGTTCTCAGAGTGGGACCTTTTTAGGCAATTGTTATTTTTTTAAGACGTATATACAGCCTAGCTCATTGACTATGGTATGGTGTGTGTGTGTAGGGTGGACAATCATTTTTTTGTATTTTTTTGTTATAAATTTTTATTTGATCATTGTAGAAACATGTTGCAGTTCAAGTTGCTGATTATTGTTCACAAAAACTGCTCATGTTTATGAAGAAAACATAGACGTAGTTTGAATAAAAAAAAGTGGGGTTTGTTTTCCAGCTTTTCCTTCCCTCGTCCATTATATAACGAGAGTTAAACAATGAAAACGTGCGATTGGGACCAAACAAAGTGTGCGAGAGTCCGTAATAACGGGAGTAACTTTCAGTCATTTCTTTTCCGGACGGGGACTAGATTTGTAATTTGATGATCTGTTAATCGTTTAAATTATCAAACGATTTGTTAAAATCACCACAAATGTCGGGATCCTTTCAACTTACCTCCTGTAATGTTTAGATCGACAACACTGATAGGATATCTATCTGGAAACTCTATTGTTAATCACTATTGGTGCCGTTCTGTCTGGCCAAAGTCCAGGAAGGTATGTTTATTTAGTGATATGTCGAAGCACGTACGTTCATTCCAACACTAGCGATTGTCAGTATTGTAGCTAGACATCAGTGCAGTTTGCCACGGTGATGATCATGACCGTTTGCGATTTGTTACTATAATCGAGTCGTTCTACTATAGCGAAGGAACTAAATAGTTATATACGCGGTATATACTGGACAGCATATTAGCTCCTACGATTATAAGGTATTGATATATTGTATAATGTTTTGGCCATGGTTTGATGTATGCTGATTTCCTAATTCCTCCATGTTGCAGATCTTTGATTGCTCTCCAAATAAAGAACGCACCGAGCTAGGCATTCTCTCCTATTCAAATCGACACATTTGAAATACTATAAGTAGGTAAGTAAGTATTAAAATTAGCAGATTAAGAGGATATTTTTTTCAATGACAAGCAATATTGGCAAAAAGCGCCATAAACTAGACTTTTGCACGAGTTTTAATCTCAATTTTCGTTTTGGGTTAACGCTCAAAAACCTCTTTAAACAGTTAGAAACTAATGTACTAAGATAACATGCCTGTTTAAGCGGTATTTTCAATTGTACAAAGATGTTTTGTTGAATTTGTGTTAGAATGCAGCTTTTTGGGGCATTTTTTAAAGAAAAGGTATGGGAAATAAACAGATAAAGGCCTAAACCTCATTTTCAATTCAAATTTTTGGTTTGGGTTAATAACACTTTGGCTCCACTTTCATCAGTCTTTTCCACTTACAAACAAGTTAAACTTTCTGAATAAATAGATTTTAGCCTTGTACAACAGCCGTTCTTCAAGAAATCAGTTTTTGGCGCTCACAGCTTCAGTACGAAAAAAGTATTGTCTTAATTTCTTTCGTAGATAGATATTGAACGTAGACTGATCTAACTAGTAATAATGACTGATTGTGTGTGTGTGGTTTTTTTTTAGTAGCGACTTGATGGGGGAACACACAGCGCCCTTACAATCGATGACACACATTCCAGTTTTGAAAAAACACCGTTTGGACATGGAGACCTCAAATGCCGATCATTCATTGAAATACACTCCACTCCGAGAACGACCACACACTCCTACAAATTTGACGTAAGTAATTTACGATCGCAACTAATAACATGTTTAACTATCTTTATTTTTAAAGAGAAACGTTTTAATCCCAAACGTTTTAGTCCCCCTGTCATAAACAGGGTATGGTTTTTCGAGCTTTCTGTCATAAACAGGGTATGTTTTTTTTAGTTTTCTGTCATGAACAGGGTATCCTTTTTACCCCATTTCCCAATTTCCTTACTTTGTTTTTGTCATAATCATGTATATTAATTAGGTAATATGATGAGCAGCGCGGTCTTTCGTCTTTCGGGAAATTCAGCACGTTTTCGCGGCATTAACACGGGGTCCTAAACTGTCATCTAACTAGTAATAATGACTGATTGTGTTTTTTTTTTTAGTAGCGACTTGATGGGGGAACAGACAGCGCTCTCACAATCAGTTTTGAAAGAACACCGTTTGGACATGGAGACCTCAAATGCCGATCATTCATTGAAATACACCCCAGTTCGGGCACGACCACACACTCCTACAAATTTGACGTAAGTAATTTACGATCGCAACTAATAACATGTTTAACTATCTTTATTTTTAAAGAGAAACGTTTTAATCCCAAACGTTTTAGTCCCCCTGTCATAAACAGGGTATGGTTTTTCGAGCTTTCTGTCATAAACAGGGTATGGTTTTTTGAGTTTTCTGTCATGAACAGGGTATCCTTTTTACCCCATTTCCCCATTTCCTTAGTTTTTTTTTTTTTTTTGTCATAATCATGTATATTAATTAGGTAATATGATGAGCAGCGCGGTCTTTCGTCTTTCGGGAAATTCAGCACGTTTTCGCGGCATTAACACTGTCCTAAACTGTCATAAACAGGGTCCCATTTTTATCACTTGTCATAAACAGTGTATAAGAATTTGTTTGTTTTTTGTCATAAAAAGTTTCTAGACAATAATGCCGACTCATTTTGTTTCAGCCAACAACGCAACGACATGTTAAAGGAATTGTCCAACGTATCGCGTGGGGAAGTGATCTATTATTGTTACTCCGAAGTAAGAATGAAGCTTTTTCCCAGTGTGCCAACTGGAACTTTAAAGACATGGGTGAGGAATCTAAAAATATTAAAACCAAGATGCTCAGTCCAAGAACACATTCATTTCAAAGACAGGATTCCCGATATTGCAATAGGCGCCTTCAAACTGATTTCACAATTCGACGTATTTAGACTAATTACCCATTGTGAGGGTAGAGAGACCCTTAGCTCTCCCCCCAAAAAGCGCAAGTTTAATATTTCGCATAGTTTGTCGGCGACAAACCAAAATCAATCAGTAGTTCCATCGAGCATGTCGCATAGCAATGATGCAGATAAACTAGATAGTGGGCCGTCAAAATTGTTGCTCTTAGGGGAATCGACAGCCGCACACTGTACTCATAAATCGAAATTGCAGCACGCGCACTCATTCACTAGTAGAAATAACACCATTATCCATGGCGGTATTAATGATAACAATGATAATAGCAGCAGTAGTTCTTATATATGCTCTAGCGAAGTCGAAATGAAAACACGTGTTCCTCTGGCCTCCGAAAATGATTCACAACTGCCTCCGCGGGAAAATTTCATACCACAAATTCCAGTTGAAATTGTAAATGACAGTAGTAGCTCTTCGGAGGACGAAGTCACATCAGTTTCTTCCTCCAGCAATCGTCGCGCTAGTAGAAAAATTTCGCTCGACCAGCTAGATGCAAATGTTACCAACGAGATCGAAAAGTTCAAGTCTTTTTACACTCGGCCGCTAAACACGCAACGAAACTGTCATGTTTTGCAAGACGCGACTGTTCTTAAAACCATCGAGAGACTCCTAGGCTATTTTAAATACGTGAAGGACGTTCGTCCAGGCGTGACCATCTCGTTTGAGCATGTCGAGCACGGAGACTTGGTAGAGGGGTTTTGTAATTATTTAAGGTCGAGCGACCGAAATCTTCAGAGCATCACCGTATCCAGGTACGTCTCGGCCCTTATAAGTGTTGTTCGCTATTTGCACCGTGACCAGACTGCAACCGAGCAAGAGGGTCTTCCTTCCATTTCTAGATTGCGCGCGCTCCAAAGCCAGTTAGAATTTGACGCTAGGAGGGAAAGACCAGCGGTAGGGAAAAAAAAGTCTATTTTGTACGAAGAAATACTTGAGATAGCTAGGAATTTGTTGCACGAGTTCGAAGACTCGCCGACAGGTGTGACCAAGGCGAAAGCTCTCATGAATTTGTGCATTCTTTTATTGTACACACACGCGACCGGCCGGTGTAAGGAGTTCATCTCGCTCAGAATAGCCGAGACGGAGGCCTCCGTCAGTTCGCTAGATGGTAATTTTTTAGTTCATGATGGCGACACCCTCATTTTGTTGTGCAACGATTATAAGACTAAGCGATTTTACGGCCCGGACAGGACTGTTTTAAGAGGGAGTCAGCTCGAGTACCATATTTGCCTTTACATTAAGTCCTATCGGTCCAAACTGCTTCAGGGAGCCAGCCACGATTTTTTTCTCGTGAATGCAAGGGGCCAGCCATTTTGCGTCGCATCATTCAACAAGTACATAGGGAACCTCTTCGAACGCCACTGCGACTTAAGATTAGGCGTGAACGATATTCGTCATAGCGTAGTTTCGTATTTCTTAAGCCTTCCAGAGGCACACGACAGTGGTCAATTGCTAGAAAGTCTAGCAACCGTTATGCGACACAGTGTCAGGTCGCAACGCAGGTTTTACGACGACCGTAGCAGAGACGAAAAAAAAACTCCTGCTCTAGGAGTCCTCGCACGAAAAGCAAATGAGACAATTTTCGCAGACCACTCGCGCGACGATGAATTTGCAATTGCGGCAACTAGTCATGACGATGATGGTTACGCAGACGCTATGGCGACACCAGGCGATTTTGTGGCCTTAGTTGCGAGTAATTCAACCGGTCAATCTCCGCAAATTCTTTTGGCCAAAGTTTTACGTTACAGCGGTAACAAAAAGGATGTCGTCCTAGCACACTTCGACGAGGTCTCTCAAAATTGCTTTAGAATGGTCACAGGGAAAAGTTATGTGGAGTCTAGCGCCAGTGTTCTCTTTCCAATAGATCTCGTATACAACGCAAGCGATCGGCTTTACGAGTTGCGTTCAGATAGGCTAGATTTACACAGGCAGGCTCGCACTTGATTTCTTTGAGGTTTTTTCCCCCGGCCCTGCTACTTGTCATTTACAATTTTTTAATGTCGGAGAGAGCACGTGTTTTCAAGTCGATGCGCCTTCGTAAATATGTTGACGCCCAATATATTGGTTATTTAGGCAAGGTTTTTTTTTTGGATAATAATTAAAAAAATATATTAATGATGCAAATAGTTCAGTTTCGGCAGTTCATCTTGTTATAAACCTATAGCTGGCCGACAATTAAATTGTTATAAGTATGTAGGTTGACGCCCAATATGCTGTCAGACCGTAATTTTTGAACTGTTTGGTAAAAATTATGCCAGAGGTATTGGACGAAATCCTTTGCAGTCTGTTTCGTCTCGAATGCGAAAGTCGTATATGAAGGCAAAAATGTATTACAAGTCAAAAACATTTTTTTCCCGTTCTCTCTTTTCTATATATTTGTCTGCAAATACAACTTTCGCATTTGTTCTCTTTTTGTTAAAAAAAGCAAAATATATAAAAATATATACGTTGCGTTTACGTTACGTGTTTTCAGCTGTTACTGTTAATTTATAGAGAAATTTAGTTTTGGTTCATTGTTACAGTTAATTCATTAGTTAATGTTAGGATTGAGAACATCTAGAAATATATTGGTTATTTAGGCAAGGTTTTTTTTTTGGATAATAATTAAAAAAATATATTAATGATGCGAATAGTTCAGTTTCGGCAGTTCATCTTGTTATAACCTAGCTGGCTGACAATTAAATATAGGTTGACGCCCAATATGCTGTCAGACCGTAATTTTTGAACTGTTTGGTAAAAATTATGCCAGAGGTATTGGACGAAATCCTTTGCAGTCTGTTTCGTCTCGAATGCGAAAGTCGTATACGAAGGCAAAAATGTATTACAAGTCAAAAACATTTTTTTCCCGTTCTCTCTTTTCTATATATTTGTCTGCAAATACAACTTTCGCATTTGTTCTCTTTTTGTATAAAAAAAAGCAAAATCTAAAAATATATATACGTTGCGTTTACGTTACGTGTTTTCAGCTGTTACTGTTAATTTATAGAGAAATTTAGTTTTGGTTCATTGTTACAGTTAATTCATTAGTTAATGTTAGTTTTAAAAACATCTAGAAATATATTAGTTATTTAGGCAAGGTTTTTTTTGGATAATAATTTAAAAAAAATATTAATGATGCGTTTGTAATTAAGTGGGAAAGAAATAGAAAACGTTCGTTCTTGCAATTACGTGTAAATACGTCAAGGCTATTGATTGTTATGTACCCATGTTTATTTCAAATAAAAATATTTAAGTGTATAATTCAGTGGTCCTGTGTTTTTTATTTGTTATCAATAATGATCGACTGAATGAATTGAGAGCATTATTATTATGAAAAAAAATACTGCTTACTGACGGAATGAATAAATGGTTGGAATAATGATTTGATGAATGAATGAATGAATGGATGAATGGATGAACGAATGAATAAACGAATGGCTGATGAATAAATGAATGAATGGATGATTGAATGAATGAATGAATGAATAAACGAATGGATGAATAGTAGTACTAATACTAGTAGTAGTACTAGTACTAGGTTTAGGGTTAGGTTTAGGAATAGGTTTAATTTATGCCATTATTGGGAGTTTATGAATGAAACAAAAGTCTAATGCAGAATTTTCAACTGAGTCATTGTGGTATAGTGGTGTAGTCTCTGGACTTAGAAGCAAGAGATCCTGGTTCTATTCCCAGCCGTGGTAAGAAAAAGGAAAAAATAAAAAGCACAGGTAACCCAATTACATTAATTCAATAGTTAGTTATGTGTTAGGTATAGTAAGGCAAATTAGCAAGTCAAGTGGGAATGTTAGGTAAGTGAGAGAGTTAGGGGGGGAGAGGTGTAAGTGAGATCAAAAGGAGGGTGTGGTAAGTAGGTTAGATCCCCGTTTTATTTAGTCCCATAAATAAAATCCCTTAGATTTAGAATGTCAGATTGTACCAGTTCAAGACTATTGTACTGGTTCAAAATTGTTCAAAATAAATTGAACTGGTTTAAAATCATATTGAACCTGAACTACAACATAAACACCTATTTCAAAAAAGGTTGTCATCGCCAAAAATGCACTATGGGTATAATCCTAAGTCGTGAAATTTTCAATCATGCCAACTCCACTAAACAACGATCTCCGCTGGAGAGTTATATGTCTTGTCGAAGGACTGAAAATGTGCCTAGAAGACACGTACTGACAGCTTTTCTGCTTTTCTGTGGATACTTTAGATTATACCTATAGTGTACTTGGGTCTTGGAATAACCTATCGCCTATCGCTTTTGGCGATGACAACTTTTTTTGAAATAGCTACGTGTATATACACCTAATTGTCACATGAAAAAAGAACATTAGTAATTTAGTAACAAAGGAATAACAAAAGCAAGAGTTCAGCTTGAGTGATCTTGTTTTGTCTTTTAATTAATTCCTATCCTACTAAATCACAAAAGACAGGACAACGTTCTTGCAATTGGGTGTATATTTAAAATGAGAAGAAGAAGAAAAAAAAAGAAGACAGCTAGTGACTGAAAGGTTAAAAAGAAATGATCAGTTGATAAATATGAAACGTTTATCCGTAAAAGCTGGTTTCGTTTGCAAAACTGATAGCCATCTAGTCGAAAAACGTTTAAAGAGATATCGGCATATCTGCTAAACGTTTTGGGATTTTTCGGTTAAAAACGCTTTTGCTTCAACCCTTGCATGGGTTAATCGTTTTTGGGATTATACAGGATAGCACAAACGCTTTTATGGTTAGGGTTAAAAAGAAATGATCAGTTGATAAATATGAAACGTTTATCCGTAAAAGCTGGTTTCGTTTGCAAAACTGATAGCCATCTAGTCGAAAAACGTTTAAAGAGATATCGGCATATCTGCTAAACGTTTTGGGATTTTTCGGTTAAAAACGCTTTTGCTTCAACCCTTGGGTTAATCGTTTTTGGGATTATACAGGATAGCACAAACGCTTTTATGGTTAGGGTTAGGGTTTAGGGTTTAGGGTTTAGGGTTTGGGTTTAGGGTTAGGAGTGAACCCTGAATTTGGGGTTACTTAAAATTTGCCTAAGAATGTTAAAACAAATATGTGCAACTCCATTGAGATTGTTTTCAGTTTCAGTTTAATGTTGCCATAATAGTGAAACTAATCCAGGCACGGACGTCAGCGGTGATTACAATTAAGTATTACATTAACAATTTACAATTATAAACAAAGTATATCGCAATATATCTGCAAGTTTATATACTTGCAAGATAATCAGGGTGTCAATCCCAAAATGTGGATCAAAAATCAAAAATCTCTTTTGCAAATATAAAGGGACAAAAACAAATGAGAAAAAAACCCTTTCTGATTATTATTGTAGTGCATTATTCTGAAAAAGCATGTATGTATAGTGTTTGATAAACTAGTTGTTGGCGAGAGAACTATCATGAAAACTGATTCTCTGCAAAAGGACCTTTTACAAATACCTTTTACTTACGAGAACAGTTTTTTTGAAAGGAAAAACAAACTTAAAAGTAACGAAGGAAAGTTGAAAGAAGGGAGAAAAAATTGAAGACAAAAGTGAAGACAAGTTAGTTGAAAGAAAAAAGGAATTGAAACAAAAAAAAGAGAGTTGGTAGAAAGGGAGACGGAATTTAAGACAAAAGAAAAAGAGTGGGTGTTTTTTTTAAGGGTTTAAAAAAGCTATTAAAAAGAAAACACGCGTAAATCATCTCACAAAATATTTATTTAACCTTTGACTAAATTGCTACACATTACTTGGATTAGTTTTTTCTTGGTATTTTAGACTTTTTTTGTTTTCAAAACTTGACTCACTTACTTATTTACACACTTACACACACAAATCCATTCAGGAAGTCGTCCTAAAAGTTTCCATTCTCGCTGGCAATCTTGTGTGCAAAACACTAACAAAATATTATAACAACCACAACACTGACTTCAGGCCTTATATATCATTTTCTATCACGTCCAAATATAAAAGGGCCTGATCTTCAAATCCTTGGTCGGGGAATTAGCTGCAAGCAAAAGACAAGTTAAAATCCAAGCTGAACACTTCCACTGCAAGCAGTTCTAATTGCAAGCTAGTGATGTATGTTTGAGTAGGACAAAAAAAACACCGCCTGGCTGGCCCACACCTCCAAGGCAAGGCCGCAATTGCACGCTGAAGTCCTGTGCACAGCCCCAGACGTGAGAGTTTAAAACATTCTGAAACAGTCCATTTTAGCATTTAGTCAATTGATTAACTAGGGCCAATTGATCACAGATCGCTCTGTTTTCCAATTCCCCACAGCTAGTTCAAACAGAAAAAACAAACCATACAGACTGCACTATACATAGAGAAACTTTGACATCATAATCATTACTAAACAGACCTGCAGGTCTACAGTATAATATAATTCATTCATTACCTGCAATGATTCAACACGTCGTACGGCATGCAACTGCACTGTACTGTCGTGAACACCAATTGACGCTGAAAAGCAATTTAAGCAAAGTTAAAATCCAAGCTGTCAAACACTGCCACTGCAAGCAGTTCTAATGGCCCACACCTCCAAGGCAAGGCCGCAATTGCACGCTGAAGTCCTGTGCACAGCCCCAGACGTGAGAGTTTAAAACATTCTGAAACAGTCCATTTTAGCATTTAGTCAATTGATTAACTAGGGCCAATTGATCACAGATCGCTCTGTTTTCCAATTCCCCACAGCTAGTTCAAACAGAAAAAACAAACCATACAGACTGCACTATACATAGAGAAACTTTGACATCATAATCATTACTAAACAGACCTGCAGGTCTACAGTATAATATAATTCATTCATTACCTGCAATGATTCAACACGTCGTACGGCATGCAACTGCACTGTACTGTCGTGAACACCAATTGACGCTGAAAAGCAATTTAAGCAAAGTTAAAATCCAAGCTGTCAAACACTGCCACTGCAAGCAGTTCTAATGGCCCACACCTCCAAGGCAAGGCCGCAATTGCACGCTGAAGTCCTGTGCACAGCCCCAGACGTGAGAGTTTAAAACATTCTGAAACAGTCCATTTTAGCATTTAGTCAATTGATTAACTAGGGCCAATTGATCACAGATCGCTCTGTTTTCCAATTCCCCACAGCTAGTTCAAACAGAAAAAACAAACCATACAGACTGCACTATACATAGAGAAACTTTGACATCATAATCATTACTAAACAGACCTGCAGGTCTACAGTATAATATAATTCATTCATTACCTGCAATGATTCAACACGTCGTACGGCATGCAACTGCACTGTACTGTCGTGAACACCAATTGACGCTGAAAAGCAATTTAAGCAAAGTTAAAATCCAAGCTGTCAAACACTGCCACTGCAAGCAGTTCTAATGGCCCACACCTCCAAGGCAAGGCCGCAATTGCACGCTGAAGTCCTGTGCACAGCCCCAGACGTGAGAGTTTAAAACATTCTGAAACAGTCCATTTTAGCATTTAGTCAATTGATTAACTAGGGCCAATTGATCACAGATCGCTCTGTTTTCCAATTCCCCACAGCTAGTTCAAACAGAAAAAACAAACCATACAGACTGCACTATACATAGAGAAACTTTGACATCATAATCATTACTAAACAGACCTGCAGGTCTACAGTATAATATAATTCATTCATTACCTGCAATGATTCAACACGTCGTACGGCATGCAACTGCACTGTACTGTCGTGAACACCAATTGACGCTGAAAAGCAATTTAAGCAAAGTTAAAATCCAAGCTGTCAAACACTGCCACTGCAAGCAGTTCTAATGGCCCACACCTCCAAGGCAAGGCCGCAATTGCACGCTGAAGTCCTGTGCACAGCCCCAGACGTGAGAGTTTAAAACATTCTGAAACAGTCCATTTTAGCATTTAGTCAATTGATTAACTAGGGCCAATTGATCACAGATCGCTCTGTTTTCCAATTCCCCACAGCTAGTTCAAACAGAAAAAAACAAACCATACAGACTGCACTATACATAGAGAAACTTTGACATCATAATCATTACTAAACAGACCTGCAGGTCTACAGTATAATATAATTCATTCATTACCTGCAATGATTCAACACGTCGTACGGCATGCAACTGCACTGTACTGTCGTGAACACCAATTGACGCTGAAAAGCAATTTAAGCAAAGTTAAAATCCAAGCTGTCAAACACTGCCACTGCAAGCAGTTCTAATGGCCCACACCTCCAAGGCAAGGCCGCAATTGCACGCTGAAGTCCTGTGCACAGCCCCAGACGTGAGAGTTTAAAACATTCTGAAACAGTCCAGTTTAGCATTTAGTCAATTGATTAACTAGGGCCAATTGATCACAGATCGCTCTGTTTTCCAATTCCCCACAGCTAGTTCAAACAGAAAAAAACAAACCATACAGACTGCACTATACATAGAGAAACTTTGACATCATAATCATTACTAAACAGACCTGCAGGTCTACAGTATAATATAATTCATTCATTACCTGCAATGATTCAACACGTCGTACGGCATGCAACTGCACTGTACTGTCGTGAACACCAATTGACGCTGAAAAGCAATTTAAGCAAAGTTAAAATCCAAGCTGTCAAACACTGCCACTGCAAGCAGTTCTAATGGCCCACACCTCCAAGGCAAGGCCGCAATTGCACGCTGAAGTCCTGTGCACAGCCCCAGACGTGAGAGTTTAAAACATTCTGAAACAGTCCATTTTAGCATTTAGTCAATTGATTAACTAGGGCCAATTGATCACAGATCGCTCTGTTTTCCAATTCCCCACAGCTAGTTCAAACAGAAAAAAACAAACCATACAGACTGCACTATACATAGAGAAACTTTGACATCATAATCATTACTAAACAGACCTGCAGGTCTACAGTATAATATAATTCATTCATTACCTGCAATGATTCAACACGTCGTACGGCATGCAACTGCACTGTACTGTCGTGAACACCAATTGACGCTGAAAAGCAATTTAAGCAAAGTTAAAATCCAAGCTGTCAAACACTGCCACTGCAAGCAGTTCTAATGGCCCACACCTCCAAGGCAAGGCCGCAATTGCACGCTGAAGTCCTGTGCACAGCCCCAGACGTGAGAGTTTAAAACATTCTGAAACAGTCCATTTTAGCATTTAGTCAATTGATTAACTAGGGCCAATTGATCACAGATCGCTCTGTTTTCCAATTCCCCACAGCTAGTTCAAACAGAAAAAACAAACCATACAGACTGCACTATACATAGAGAAACTTTGACATCATAATCATTACTAAACAGACCTGCAGGTCTACAGTATAATATAATTCATTCATTACCTGCAATGATTCAACACGTCGTACGGCATGCAACTGCACTGTACTGTCGTGAACACCAATTGACGCTGAAAAGCAATTTAAGCAAAGTTAAAATCCAAGCTGTCAAACACTGCCACTGCAAGCAGTTCTAATGGCCCACACCTCCAAGGCAAGGCCGCAATTGCACGCTGAAGTCCTGTGCACAGCCCCAGACGTGAGAGTTTAAAACATTCTGAAACAGTCCATTTTAGCATTTAGTCAATTGATTAACTAGGGCCAATTGATCACAGATCGCTCTGTTTTCCAATTCCCCACAGCTAGTTCAAACAGAAAAAAACAAACCATACAGACTGCACTATACATAGAGAAACTTTGACATCATAATCATTACTAAACAGACCTGCAGGTCTACAGTATAATATAATTCATTCATTACCTGCAATGATTCAACACGTCGTACGGCATGCAACTGCACTGTACTGTCGTGAACACCAATTGACGCTGAAAAGCAATTTAAGCAAAGTTAAAATCCAAGCTGTCAAACACTGCCACTGCAAGCAGTTCTAATGGCCCACACCTCCAAGGCAAGGCCGCAATTGCACGCTGAAGTCCTGTGCACAGCCCCAGACGTGAGAGTTTAAAACATTCTGAAACAGTCCAGTTTAGCATTTAGTCAATTGATTAACTAGGGCCAATTGATCACAGATCGCTCTGTTTTCCAATTCCCCACAGCTAGTTCAAACAGAAAAAAACAAACCATACAGACTGCACTATACATAGAGAAACTTTGACATCATAATCATTACTAAACAGACCTGCAGGTCTACAGTATAATATAATTCATTCATTACCTGCAATGATTCAACACGTCGTACGGCATGCAACTGCACTGTACTGTCGTGAACACCAATTGACGCTGAAAAGCAATTTAAGCAAAGTTAAAATCCAAGCTGTCAAACACTGCCACTGCAAGCAGTTCTAATGGCCCACACCTCCAAGGCAAGGCCGCAATTGCACGCTGAAGTCCTGTGCACAGCCCCAGACGTGAGAGTTTAAAACATTCTGAAACAGTCCATTTTAGCATTTAGTCAATTGATTAACTAGGGCCAATTGATCACAGATCGCTCTGTTTTCCAATTCCCCACAGCTAGTTCAAACAGAAAAAACAAACCATACAGACTGCACTATACATAGAGAAACTTTGACATCATAATCATTACTAAACAGACCTGCAGGTCTACAGTATAATATAATTCATTCATTACCTGCAATGATTCAACACGTCGTACGGCATGCAACTGCACTGTACTGTCGTGAACACCAATTGACGCTGAAAAGCAATTTAAGCAAAGTTAAAATCCAAGCTGTCAAACACTGCCACTGCAAGCAGTTCTAATGGCCCACACCTCCAAGGCAAGGCCGCAATTGCACGCTGAAGTCCTGTGCACAGCCCCAGACGTGAGAGTTTAAAACATTCTGAAACAGTCATTTTAGCATTTAGTCAATTGATTAACTAGGGCCAATTGATCACAGATCGCTCTGTTTTCCAATTCCCCACAGCTAGTTCAAACAGAAAAAACAAACCATACAGACTGCACTATACATAGAGAAACTTTGACATCATAATCATTACTAAACAGACCTGCAGGTCTACAGTATAATATAATTCATTCATTACCTGCAATGATTCAACACGTCGTACGGCATGCAACTGCACTGTACTGTCGTGAACACCAATTGACGCTGAAAAGCAATTTAAGCAAAGTTAAAATCCAAGCTGTCAAACACTGCCACTGCAAGCAGTTCTAATGGCCCACACCTCCAAGGCAAGGCCGCAATTGCACGCTGAAGTCCTGTGCACAGCCCCAGACGTGAGAGTTTAAAACATTCTGAAACAGTCCATTTTAGCATTTAGTCAATTGATTAACTAGGGCCAATTGATCACAGATCGCTCTGTTTTCCAATTCCCCACAGCTAGTTCAAACAGAAAAAAACAAACCATACAGACTGCACTATACATAGAGAAACTTTGACATCATAATCATTACTAAACAGACCTGCAGGTCTACAGTATAATATAATTCATTCATTACCTGCAATGATTCAACACGTCGTACGGCATGCAACTGCACTGTACTGTCGTGAACACCAATTGACGCTGAAAAGCAATTTAAGCAAAGTTAAAATCCAAGCTGTCAAACACTGCCACTGCAAGCAGTTCTAATGGCCCACACCTCCAAGGCAAGGCCGCAATTGCACGCTGAAGTCCTGTGCACAGCCCCAGACGTGAGAGTTTAAAACATTCTGAAACAGTCCAGTTTAGCATTTAGTCAATTGATTAACTAGGGCCAATTGATCACAGATCGCTCTGTTTTCCAATTCCCCACAGCTAGTTCAAACAGAAAAAAACAAACCATACAGACTGCACTATACATAGAGAAACTTTGACATCATAATCATTACTAAACAGACCTGCAGGTCTACAGTATAATATAATTCATTCATTACCTGCAATGATTCAACACGTCGTACGGCATGCAACTGCACTGTACTGTCGTGAACACCAATTGACGCTGAAAAGCAATTTAAGCAAAGTTAAAATCCAAGCTGTCAAACACTGCCACTGCAAGCAGTTCTAATGGCCCACACCTCCAAGGCAAGGCCGCAATTGCACGCTGAAGTCCTGTGCACAGCCCCAGACGTGAGAGTTTAAAACATTCTGAAACAGTCCATTTTAGCATTTAGTCAATTGATTAACTAGGGCCAATTGATCACAGATCGCTCTGTTTTCCAATTCCCCACAGCTAGTTCAAACAGAAAAAAACAAACCATACAGACTGCACTATACATAGAGAAACTTTGACATCATAATCATTACTAAACAGACCTGCAGGTCTACAGTATAATATAATTCATTCATTACCTGCAATGATTCAACACGTCGTACGGCATGCAACTGCACTGTACTGTCGTGAACACCAATTGACGCTGAAAAGCAATTTAAGCAAAGTTAAAATCCAAGCTGTCAAACACTGCCACTGCAAGCAGTTCTAATGGCCCACACCTCCAAGGCAAGGCCGCAATTGCACGCTGAAGTCCTGTGCACAGCCCCAGACGTGAGAGTTTAAAACATTCTGAAACAGTCCATTTTAGCATTTAGTCAATTGATTAACTAGGGCCAATTGATCACAGATCGCTCTGTTTTCCAATTCCCCACAGCTAGTTCAAACAGAAAAAAACAAACCATACAGACTGCACTATACATAGAGAAACTTTGACATCATAATCATTACTAAACAGACCTGCAGGTCTACAGTATAATATAATTCATTCATTACCTGCAATGATTCAACACGTCGTACGGCATGCAACTGCACTGTACTGTCGTGAACACCAATTGACGCTGAAAAGCAATTTAAGCAAAGTTAAAATCCAAGCTGTCAAACACTGCCACTGCAAGCAGTTCTAATGGCCCACACCTCCAAGGCAAGGCCGCAATTGCACGCTGAAGTCCTGTGCACAGCCCCAGACGTGAGAGTTTAAAACATTCTGAAACAGTCCATTTTAGCATTTAGTCAATTGATTAACTAGGGCCAATTGATCACAGATCGCTCTGTTTTCCAATTCCCCACAGCTAGTTCAAACAGAAAAAACAAACCATACAGACTGCACTATACATAGAGAAACTTTGACATCATAATCATTACTAAACAGACCTGCAGGTCTACAGTATAATATAATTCATTCATTACCTGCAATGATTCAACACGTCGTACGGCATGCAACTGCACTGTACTGTCGTGAACACCAATTGACGCTGAAAAGCAATTTAAGCAAAGTTAAAATCCAAGCTGTCAAACACTGCCACTGCAAGCAGTTCTAATGGCCCACACCTCCAAGGCAAGGCCGCAATTGCACGCTGAAGTCCTGTGCACAGCCCCAGACGTGAGAGTTTAAAACATTCTGAAACAGTCCATTTTAGCATTTAGTCAATTGATTAACTAGGGCCAATTGATCACAGATCGCTCTGTTTTCCAATTCCCCACAGCTAGTTCAAACAGAAAAAAACAAACCATACAGACTGCACTATACATAGAGAAACTTTGACATCATAATCATTACTAAACAGACCTGCAGGTCTACAGTATAATATAATTCATTCATTACCTGCAATGATTCAACACGTCGTACGGCATGCAACTGCACTGTACTGTCGTGAACACCAATTGACGCTGAAAAGCAATTTAAGCAAAGTTAAAATCCAAGCTGTCAAACACTGCCACTGCAAGCAGTTCTAATGGCCCACACCTCCAAGGCAAGGCCGCAATTGCACGCTGAAGTCCTGTGCACAGCCCCAGACGTGAGAGTTTAAAACATTCTGAAACAGTCCAGTTTAGCATTTAGTCAATTGATTAACTAGGGCCAATTGATCACAGATCGCTCTGTTTTCCAATTCCCCACAGCTAGTTCAAACAGAAAAAACAAACCATACAGACTGCACTATACATAGAGAAACTTTGACATCATAATCATTACTAAACAGACCTGCAGGTCTACAGTATAATATAATTCATTCATTACCTGCAATGATTCAACACGTCGTACGGCATGCAACTGCACTGTACTGTCGTGAACACCAATTGACGCTGAAAAGCAATTTAAGCAAAGTTAAAATCCAAGCTGTCAAACACTGCCACTGCAAGCAGTTCTAATGGCCCACACCTCCAAGGCAAGGCCGCAATTGCACGCTGAAGTCCTGTGCACAGCCCCAGACGTGAGAGTTTAAAACATTCTGAAACAGTCCATTTTAGCATTTAGTCAATTGATTAACTAGGGCCAATTGATCACAGATCGCTCTGTTTTCCAATTCCCCACAGCTAGTTCAAACAGAAAAAAACAAACCATACAGACTGCACTATACATAGAGAAACTTTGACATCATAATCATTACTAAACAGACCTGCAGGTCTACAGTATAATATAATTCATTCATTACCTGCAATGATTCAACACGTCGTACGGCATGCAACTGCACTGTACTGTCGTGAACACCAATTGACGCTGAAAAGCAATTTAAGCAAAGTTAAAATCCAAGCTGTCAAACACTGCCACTGCAAGCAGTTCTAATGGCCCACACCTCCAAGGCAAGGCCGCAATTGCACGCTGAAGTCCTGTGCACAGCCCCAGACGTGAGAGTTTAAAACATTCTGAAACAGTCCATTTTAGCATTTAGTCAATTGATTAACTAGGGCCAATTGATCACAGATCGCTCTGTTTTCCAATTCCCCACAGCTAGTTCAAACAGAAAAAACAAACCATACAGACTGCACTATACATAGAGAAACTTTGACATCATAATCATTACTAAACAGACCTGCAGGTCTACAGTATAATATAATTCATTCATTACCTGCAATGATTCAACACGTCGTACGGCATGCAACTGCACTGTACTGTCGTGAACACCAATTGACGCTGAAAAGCAATTTAAGCAAAGTTAAAATCCAAGCTGTCAAACACTGCCACTGCAAGCAGTTCTAATGGCCCACACCTCCAAGGCAAGGCCGCAATTGCACGCTGAAGTCCTGTGCACAGCCCCAGACGTGAGAGTTTAAAACATTCTGAAACAGTCCATTTTAGCATTTAGTCAATTGATTAACTAGGGCCAATTGATCACAGATCGCTCTGTTTTCCAATTCCCCACAGCTAGTTCAAACAGAAAAAACAAACCATACAGACTGCACTATACATAGAGAAACTTTGACATCATAATCATTACTAAACAGACCTGCAGGTCTACAGTATAATATAATTCATTCATTACCTGCAATGATTCAACACGTCGTACGGCATGCAACTGCACTGTACTGTCGTGAACACCAATTGACGCTGAAAAGCAATTTAAGCAAAGTTAAAATCCAAGCTGTCAAACACTGCCACTGCAAGCAGTTCTAATGGCCCACACCTCCAAGGCAAGGCCGCAATTGCACGCTGAAGTCCTGTGCACAGCCCCAGACGTGAGAGTTTAAAACATTCTGAAACAGTCCAGTTTAGCATTTAGTCAATTGATTAACTAGGGCCAATTGATCACAGATCGCTCTGTTTTCCAATTCCCCACAGCTAGTTCAAACAGAAAAAAACAACCATACAGACTGCACTATACATAGAGAAACTTTGACATCATAATCATTACTAAACAGACCTGCAGGTCTACAGTATAATATAATTCATTCATTACCTGCAATGATTCAACACGTCGTCGGCATGCAACTGCACTGTACTGTCGTGAACACCAATTGACGCTGAAAAGCAATTTAAGCAAAGTTAAAATCCAAGCTGTCAAACACTGCCACTGCAAGCAGTTCTAATGGCCCACACCTCCAAGGCAAGGCCGCAATTGCACGCTGAAGTCCTGTGCACAGCCCCAGACGTGAGAGTTTAAAACATTCTGAAACAGTCCATTTTAGCATTTAGTCAATTGATTAACTAGGGCCAATTGATCACAGATCGCTCTGTTTTCCAATTCCCCACAGCTAGTTCAAACAGAAAAAACAAACCATACAGACTGCACTATACATAGAGAAACTTTGACATCATAATCATTACTAAACAGACCTGCAGGTCTACAGTATAATATAATTCATTCATTACCTGCAATGATTCAACACGTCGTACGGCATGCAACTGCACTGTACTGTCGTGAACACCAATTGACGCTGAAAAGCAATTTAAGCAAAGTTAAAATCCAAGCTGTCAAACACTGCCACTGCAAGCAGTTCTAATGGCCCACACCTCCAAGGCAAGGCCGCAATTGCACGCTGAAGTCCTGTGCACAGCCCCAGACGTGAGAGTTTAAAACATTCTGAAACAGTCCATTTTAGCATTTAGTCAATTGATTAACTAGGGCCAATTGATCACAGATCGCTCTGTTTTCCAATTCCCCACAGCTAGTTCAAACAGAAAAAACAAACCATACAGACTGCACTATACATAGAGAAAACTTGACATCATAATCATTACTAAACAGACCTGCAGGTCTACAGTATAATATAATTCATTCATTACCTGCAATGATTCAACACGTCGTACGGCATGCAACTGCACTGTACTGTCGTGAACACCAATTGACGCTGAAAAGCAATTTAAGCAAAGTTAAAATCCAAGCTGTCAAACACTGCCACTGCAAGCAGTTCTAATGGCCCACACCTCCAAGGCAAGGCCGCAATTGCACGCTGAAGTCCTGTGCACAGCCCCAGACGTGAGAGTTTAAAACATTCTGAAACAGTCCATTTTAGCATTTAGTCAATTGATTAACTAGGGCCAATTGATCACAGATCGCTCTGTTTTCCAATTCCCCACAGCTAGTTCAAACAGAAAAAACAAACCATACAGACTGCACTATACATAGAGAAACTTTGACATCATAATCATTACTAAACAGACCTGCAGGTCTACAGTATAATATAATTCATTCATTACCTGCAATGATTCAACACGTCGTACGGCATGCAACTGCACTGTACTGTCGTGAACACCAATTGACGCTGAAAAGCAATTTAAGCAAAGTTAAAATCCAAGCTGTCAAACACTGCCACTGCAAGCAGTTCTAATGGCCCACACCTCCAAGGCAAGGCCGCAATTGCACGCTGAAGTCCTGTGCACAGCCCCAGACGTGAGAGTTTAAAACATTCTGAAACAGTCCAGTTTAGCATTTAGTCAATTGATTAACTAGGGCCAATTGATCACAGATCGCTCTGTTTTCCAATTCCCCACAGCTAGTTCAAACAGAAAAAAACAAACCATACAGACTGCACTATACATAGAGAAACTTTGACATCATAATCATTACTAAACAGACCTGCAGGTCTACAGTATAATATAATTCATTCATTACCTGCAATGATTCAACACGTCGTACGGCATGCAACTGCACTGTACTGTCGTGAACACCAATTGACGCTGAAAAGCAATTTAAGCAAAGTTAAAATCCAAGCTGTCAAACACTGCCACTGCAAGCAGTTCTAATGGCCCACACCTCCAAGGCAAGGCCGCAATTGCACGCTGAAGTCCTGTGCACAGCCCCAGACGTGAGAGTTTAAAACATTCTGAAACAGTCCATTTTAGCATTTAGTCAATTGATTAACTAGGGCCAATGATCACAGATCGCTCTGTTTTCCAATTCCCCACAGCTAGTTCAAACAGAAAAAACAAACCATACAGACTGCACTATACATAGAGAAACTTTGACATCATAATCATTACTAAACAGACCTGCAGGTCTACAGTATAATATAATTCATTCATTACCTGCAATGATTCAACACGTCGTACGGCATGCAACTGCACTGTACTGTCGTGAACACCATTGACGCTGAAAAGCAATTTAAGCAAAGTTAAAATCCAAGCTGTCAAACACTGCCACTGCAAGCAGTTCTAATGGCCCACACCTCCAAGGCAAGGCCGCAATTGCACGCTGAAGTCCTGTGCACAGCCCCCAGACGTGAGAGTTTAAAACATTCTGAAACAGTCCATTTTAGCATTTAGTCAATTGATTAACTAGGGCCAATTGATCACAGATCGCTCTGTTTTCCAATTCCCCACAGCTAGTTCAAACAGAAAAAACAAACCATACAGACTCTGCACTATACATAGAGAAACTTTGACATCATAATCATTACTAAACAGACCTGCAGGTCTACAGTATAATATAATTCATTCATTACCTGCAATGATTCAACACGTCGTACGGCATGCAACTGCACTGTACTGTCGTGAACACCAATTGACGCTGAAAAGCAATTTAAGCAAAGTTAAAATCCAAGCTGTCAAACACTGCCACTGCAAGCAGTTCTAATGGCCCACACCTCCAAGGCAAGGCCGCAATTGCACGCTGAAGTCCTGTGCACAGCCCCAGACGTGAGAGTTTAAAACATTCTGAAACAGTCCATTTTAGCATTTAGTCAATTGATTAACTAGGGCCAATTGATCACAGATCGCTCTGTTTTCCAATTCCCCACAGCTAGTTCAAACAGAAAAAAACAAACCATACAGACTGCACTATACATAGAGAAACTTTGACATCATAATCATTACTAAACAGACCTGCAGGTCTACAGTATAATATAATTCATTCATTACCTGCAATGATTCAACACGTCGTACGGCATGCAACTGCACTGTACTGTCGTGAACACCAATTGACGCTGAAAAGCAATTTAAGCAAAGTTAAAATCCAAGCTGTCAAACACTGCCACTGCAAGCAGTTCTAATGGCCCACACCTCCAAGGCAAGGCCGCAATTGCACGCTGAAGTCCTGTGCACAGCCCCAGACGTGAGAGTTTAAAACATTCTGAAACAGTCCATTTTAGCATTTAGTCAATTGATTAACTAGGGCCAATTGATCACAGATCGCTCTGTTTTCCAATTCCCCACAGCTAGTTCAAACAGAAAAAACAAACCATACAGACTGCACTATACATAGAGAAACTTTGACATCATAATCATTACTAAACAGACCTGCAGGTCTACAGTATAATATAATTCATTCATTACCTGCAATGATTCAACACGTCGTACGGCATGCAACTGCACTGTACTGTCGTGAACACCAATTGACGCTGAAAAGCAATTTAAGCAAAGTTAAAATCCAAGCTGTCAAACACTGCCACTGCAAGCAGTTCTAATGGCCCACACCTCCAAGGCAAGGCCGCAATTGCACGCTGAAGTCCTGTGCACAGCCCCAGACGTGAGAGTTTAAAACATTCTGAAACAGTCCATTTTAGCATTTAGTCAATTGATTAACTAGGGCCAATTGATCACAGATCGCTCTGTTTTCCAATTCCCCACAGCTAGTTCAAACAGAAAAAACAAACCATACAGACTGCACTATACATAGAGAAACTTTGACATCATAATCATTACTAAACAGACCTGCAGGTCTACAGTATAATATAATTCATTCATTACCTGCAATGATTCAACACGTCGTACGGCATGCAACTGCACTGTACTGTCGTGAACACCAATTGACGCTGAAAAGCAATTTAAGCAAAGTTAAAATCCAAGCTGTCAAACACTGCCACTGCAAGCAGTTCTAATGGCCCACACCTCCAAGGCAAGGCCGCAATTGCACGCTGAAGTCCTGTGCACAGCCCCAGACGTGAGAGTTTAAAACATTCTGAAACAGTCCATTTTAGCATTTAGTCAATTGATTAACTAGGGCCAATTGATCACAGATCGCTCTGTTTTCCAATTCCCCACAGCTAGTTCAAACAGAAAAAAACAAACCATACAGACTGCACTATACATAGAGAAACTTTGACATCATAATCATTACTAAACAGACCTGCAGGTCTACAGTATAATATAATTCATTCATTACCTGCAATGATTCAACACGTCGTACGGCATGCAACTGCACTGTACTGTCGTGAACACCAATTGACGCTGAAAAGCAATTTAAGCAAAGTTAAAATCCAAGCTGTCAAACACTGCCACTGCAAGCAGTTCTAATGGCCCACACCTCCAAGGCAAGGCCGCAATTGCACGCTGAAGTCCTGTGCACAGCCCCAGACGTGAGAGTTTAAAACATTCTGAAACAGTCCATTTTAGCATTTAGTCAATTGATTAACTAGGGCCAATTGATCACAGATCGCTCTGTTTTCCAATTCCCCACAGCTAGTTCAAACAGAAAAAACAAACCATACAGACTGCACTATACATAGAGAAACTTTGACATCATAATCATTACTAAACAGACCTGCAGGTCTACAGTATAATATAATTCATTCATTACCTGCAATGATTCAACACGTCGTACGGCATGCAACTGCACTGTACTGTCGTGAACACCAATTGACGCTGAAAAGCAATTTAAGCAAAGTTAAAATCCAAGCTGTCAAACACTGCCACTGCAAGCAGTTCTAATGGCCCACACCTCCAAGGCAAGGCCGCAATTGCACGCTGAAGTCCTGTGCACAGCCCCAGACGTGAGAGTTTAAAACATTCTGAAACAGTCCATTTTAGCATTTAGTCAATTGATTAACTAGGGCCAATTGATCACAGATCGCTCTGTTTTCCAATTCCCCACAGCTAGTTCAAACAGAAAAAAACAAACCATACAGACTGCACTATACATAGAGAAACTTTGACATCATAATCATTACTAAACAGACCTGCAGGTCTACAGTATAATATAATTCATTCATTACCTGCAATGATTCAACACGTCGTACGGCATGCAACTGCACTGTACTGTCGTGAACACCAATTGACGCTGAAAAGCAATTTAAGCAAAGTTAAAATCCAAGCTGTCAAACACTGCCACTGCAAGCAGTTCTAATGGCCCACACCTCCAAGGCAAGGCCGCAATTGCACGCTGAAGTCCTGTGCACAGCCCCAGACGTGAGAGTTTAAAACATTCTGAAACAGTCCATTTTAGCATTTAGTCAATTGATTAACTAGGGCCAATTGATCACAGATCGCTCTGTTTTCCAATTCCCCACAGCTAGTTCAAACAGAAAAAAACAAACCATACAGACTGCACTATACATAGAGAAACTTTGACATCATAATCATTACTAAACAGACCTGCAGGTCTACAGTATAATATAATTCATTCATTACCTGCAATGATTCAACACGTCGTACGGCATGCAACTGCACTGTACTGTCGTGAACACCAATTGACGCTGAAAAGCAATTTAAGCAAAGTTAAAATCCAAGCTGTCAAACACTGCCACTGCAAGCAGTTCTAATGGCCCACACCTCCAAGGCAAGGCCGCAATTGCACGCTGAAGTCCTGTGCACAGCCCCAGACGTGAGAGTTTAAAACATTCTGAAACAGTCCATTTTAGCATTTAGTCAATTGATTAACTAGGGCCAATTGATCACAGATCGCTCTGTTTTCCAATTCCCCACAGCTAGTTCAAACAGAAAAAAACAAACCATACAGACTGCACTATACATAGAGAAACTTTGACATCATAATCATTACTAAACAGACCTGCAGGTCTACAGTATAATATAATTCATTCATTACCTGCAATGATTCAACACGTCGTACGGCATGCAACTGCACTGTACTGTCGTGAACACCAATTGACGCTGAAAAGCAATTTAAGCAAAGTTAAAATCCAAGCTGTCAAACACTGCCACTGCAAGCAGTTCTAATGGCCCACACCTCCAAGGCAAGGCCGCAATTGCACGCTGAAGTCCTGTGCACAGCCCCAGACGTGAGAGTTTAAAACATTCTGAAACAGTCCATTTTAGCATTTAGTCAATTGATTAACTAGGGCCAATTGATCACAGATCGCTCTGTTTTCCAATTCCCCACAGCTAGTTCAAACAGAAAAAAACAAACCATACAGACTGCACTATACATAGAGAAACTTTGACATCATAATCATTACTAAACAGACCTGCAGGTCTACAGTATAATATAATTCATTCATTACCTGCAATGATTCAACACGTCGTACGGCATGCAACTGCACTGTACTGTCGTGAACACCAATTGACGCTGAAAAGCAATTTAAGCAAAGTTAAAATCCAAGCTGTCAAACACTGCCACTGCAAGCAGTTCTAATGGCCCACACCTCCAAGGCAAGGCCGCAATTGCACGCTGAAGTCCTGTGCACAGCCCCAGACGTGAGAGTTTAAAACATTCTGAAACAGTCCATTTTAGCATTTAGTCAATTGATTAACTAGGGCCAATTGATCACAGATCGCTCTGTTTTCCAATTCCCCACAGCTAGTTCAAACAGAAAAAAACAAACCATACAGACTGCACTATACATAGAGAAACTTTGACATCATAATCATTACTAAACAGACCTGCAGGTCTACAGTATAATATAATTCATTCATTACCTGCAATGATTCAACACGTCGTACGGCATGCAACTGCACTGTACTGTCGTGAACACCAATTGACGCTGAAAAGCAATTTAAGCAAAGTTAAAATCCAAGCTGTCAAACACTGCCACTGCAAGCAGTTCTAATGGCCCACACCTCCAAGGCAAGGCCGCAATTGCACGCTGAAGTCCTGTGCACAGCCCCAGACGTGAGAGTTTAAAACATTCTGAAACAGTCCATTTTAGCATTTAGTCAATTGATTAACTAGGGCCAATTGATCACAGATCGCTCTGTTTTCCAATTCCCCACAGCTAGTTCAAACAGAAAAAAACAAACCATACAGACTGCACTATACATAGAGAAACTTTGACATCATAATCATTACTAAACAGACCTGCAGGTCTACAGTATAATATAATTCATTCATTACCTGCAATGATTCAACACGTCGTACTGCAACTGCACTGTACTGTCGTGAACACCAATTGACGCTGAAAAGCAATTTAAGCAAAGTTAAAATCCAAGCTGTCAAACACTGCCACTGCAAGCAGTTCTAATGGCCCACACCTCCAAGGCAAGGCCGCAATTGCACGCTGAAGTCCTGTGCACAGCCCCAGACGTGAGAGTTTAAAACATTCTGAAACAGTCCATTTTAGCATTTAGTCAATTGATTAACTAGGGCCAATTGATCACAGATCGCTCTGTTTTCCAATTCCCCACAGCTAGTTCAAACAGAAAAAAACAAACCATACAGACTGCACTATACATAGAGAAACTTTGACATCATAATCATTACTAAACAGACCTGCAGGTCTACAGTATAATATAATTCATTCATTACCTGCAATGATTCAACAC
>CATKSA010000070.1:0-123221 GCA_949775045.1 Metridium senile | reverse complement strand
GCTCTAATATTCTCAGACATTACTAACAGGGTCTAGGCGATCATTTTTTGCCGAAAACCCCGATCTTTTTGAACATTTTAAGATCACCCTATAGGCCATGTTGCATTCTGGGTAGGATTTTGTAGTTTTTTTCTAAATGAAATCTTGCAGACTTATCAGAATGCTCTAATATTCTCAGACATTACTAACAGGGTCTAGACGATCATTTTTTGTTGAAAACCCCGATCTTTTTGAAACATTTTAAGATCACCCTATAGGCCATATTGCATTCTGGGTAGGATTTTGTAGTTTTTTGTAAATAAAATCTTGCAGATTTATGAGAATGCTCTAATATTCTCAGACATTACTAACAGGGTCTAGGCGATCATTTTTTGTCGAAAACCCCGATCTTTTTGAAACATTTTTAGATCACCCTATAGGCCATATTGCACTCTGGGTAGGATTTTGTAGTTTTTTCTAAATAAAATCTTGCGGATTTATCAGAATGCACTAATATTCTCAGACATTACTAACAGGGTCTAGGCGATCATTTTTTGTCGAAAACCCCGATCTTTTTGAAACATTTTAAGATCACCCTATAGGCCATATTGCATTCTGGGTAGGATTTTGTAGTTTTTTCTAAATAAAATCTTGCAGATTTATCAGAATGCTCTAATATTCTCAGACATTACTAACAGGGTCTAGGCGATCATTTTTTGCCGAAAACCCCGATCTTTTTGAACATTTTAAGATCACCCTATAGGCCATGTTGCATTCTGGGTAGGATTTTGTAGTTTTTTTCTAAATGAAATCTTGCAGACTTATCAGAATGCTCTAATATTCTCAGACATTACTAACAGGGTCTAGGCGATCATTTTTTGCCGAAAACCCCGATCTTTTTGAACATTTTAAGATCACCCTATAGGCCATGTTGCATTCTGGGTAGGATTTTGTAGTTTTTTTCTAAATGAAATCTTGCAGACTTATCAGAATGCTCTAATATTCTCAGACATTACTAACAGGGTCTAGACGATCATTTTTTGTTGAAAACCCCGATCTTTTTGAAACATTTTAAGATCACCCTATAGGCCATATTGCATTCTGGGTAGGATTTTGTAGTTTTTTCTAAATAAAATCTTGCAGATTTATGAGAATGCTCTAATATTCTCAGACATTACTAACAGGGTCTAGGCGATCATTTTTTGTCGAAAACCCCGATCTTTTTGAAACATTTTTAGATCACCCTATAGGCCATATTGCACTCTGGGTAGGATTTTGTAGTTTTTTCTAAATAAAATCTTGCGGATTTATCAGAATGCACTAATATTCTCAGACATTACTCACAGGGTCTAGGCGATCATTTTTTGTCGAAAACCCCGATCTTTTTGAAACATTTTAAGATCACCCTATAGGCCATATTGCATTCTGGGTAGGATTTTGTAATTTTTTCTAAATGAAATCTTGCAGACTTATCAGAATGCTCTAATATTCTCAGACATTACTAACAGGGTCTAGGCGATCATTTTTTGCCGAAAACCCCGATCGTTTTGAACATTTTAAGATCACCCTATAGGCCATGTTGCATTCTGGGTAGGATTTTGTAGTTTTTTTCTAAATGAAATCTTGCAGACTTATCAGAATGCTCTAATATTCTCAGACATTACTAACAGGGTCTAGGCGATCATTTTTTGTCGAAAACCCCGATCTTTTTGAAACATTTTTAGATCACCCTATAGGCCATATTGCACTCTGGGTAGGATTTTGTAGTTTTTTCTAAATAAAATCTTGCGGATTTATCAGAATGCACTAATATTCTCAGACATTACTAACAGGGTCTAGGCGATCATTTTTTGTCGAAAACCCCGATCTTTTTGAAACATTTTAAGATCACCCTATAGGCCATATTGCATTCTGGGTAGGATTTTGTAGTTTTTTCTAAATAAAATCTTGCAGATTTATCAGAATGCTCTAATATTCTCAGACATTACTAACAGGGTCTAGGCGATCATTTTTTGCCGAAAACCCCGATCTTTTTGAACATTTTAAGATCACCCTATAGGCCATGTTGCATTCTGGGTAGGATTTTGTAGTTTTTTTCTAAATGAAATCTTGCAGACTTATCAGAATGCTCTAATATTCTCAGACATTACTAACAGGGTCTAGGCGATCATTTTTTGCCGAAAACCCCGATCGTTTTGAACATTTTAAGATCACCCTATAGGCCATGTTGCATTCTGGGTAGGATTTTGTAGTTTTTTTCTAAATGAAATCTTGCAGACTTATCAGAATGCTCTAATATTCTCAGACATTACTAACAGGGTCTAGGCGATCATTTTTTGTCGAAAACCCCGATCTTTTTGAAACATTTTTAGATCACCCTATAGGCCATATTGCACTCTGGGTAGGATTTTGTAGTTTTTTCTAAATAAAATCTTGCGGATTTATCAGAATGCACTAATATTCTCAGACATTACTAACAGGGTCTAGGCGATCATTTTTTGTCGAAAACCCCGATCTTTTTGAAACATTTTAAGATCACCCTATAGGCCATATTGCATTCTGGGTAGGATTTTGTAATTTTTTCTAAATAAAATCTTGCAGATTTATCAGAATGCTCTAATATTCTCAGACATTACTAACAGGGTTTAGGCGATCATTTTTTGCCGAAAACCCCGATCTTTTTGAACATTTTAAGATCACCCTATAGGCCATGTGGCATTCTGGGTAGGATTTTGTAGTTTTTTTCTAAATGAAATCTTGCAGACTTATCAGAATGCTCTAATATTCTCAGACATTACTAACAGGGTCTAGGCGATCATTTTTTGTCGAAAACCCCGATCTTTTTGAAACATTTTTAGATCACCCTATAGGCCATATTGCACTCTGGGTAGGATTTTGTAGTTTTTTCTAAATAAAATCTTGCGGATTTATCAGAATGCACTAATATTCTCAGACATTACTAACAGGGTCTAGGCGATCATTTTTTGTCGAAAACCCCGATCTTTTTGAAACATTTTAAGATCACCCTATAGGCCATATTGCATTCTGGGTAGGATTTTGTAATTTTTTCTAAATAAAATCTTGCAGATTTATCAGAATGCTCTAATATTCTCAGACATTACTAACAGGGTTTAGGCGATCATTTTTTGCCGAAAACCCCGATCTTTTTGAACATTTTAAGATCACCCTATAGGCCATGTTGCATTCTGGGTAGGATTTTGTAGTTTTTTTCTAAATGAAATCTTGCAGACTTATCAGAATGCTCTAATATTCTCAGACATTACTAACAGGGTCTAGACGATCATTTTTTTTGAAAACCCCGATCTTTTTGAAACATTTTAAGATCCCCCTATATGCCATATTGCATTCTGGGTAGGATTTTGTAGTTTTTTCTAAATAAAATCTTGCAGATTTATGAGAATGCTCTAATATTCTCAGACATTACTAACAGGGTCTAGGCGATCATTTTTTGTCGAAAACCCCGATCTTTTTGAAACATTTTTAGATCACCCTATAGGCCATATTGCACTCTGGGTAGGATTTTGTAGTTTTTTCTAAATAAAATCTTGCGGATTTATCAGAATGCACTAATATTCTCAGACATTACTAACAGGGTCTAGGCGATCATTTTTTGTCGAAAACCCCGATCTTTTTGAAACATTTTAAGATCACCCTATAGGCCATATTGCATTCTGGGTAGGATTTTGTAGTTTTTTCTAAATAAAATCTTGCAGATTTATCAGAATGCTCTAATATTCTCAGACATTACTAACAGGGTCTAGGCGATCATTTTTTGCCGAAAACCCCGATCTTTTTGAACATTTTAAGATCACCCTATAGGCCATGTTGCATTCTGGGTAGGATTTTGTAGTTTTTTTCTAAATGAAATCTTGCAGACTTATCAGAATGCTCTAATATTCTCAGACATTACTAACAGGGTCTAGGCGATCATTTTTTGCCGAAAACCCCGATCTTTTTGAACATTTTAAGATCACCCTATAGGCCATGTTGCATTCTGGGTAGGATTTTGTAGTTTTTTTCTAAATGAAATCTTGCAGACTTATCAGAATGCTCTAATATTCTCAGACATTACTAACAGGGTCTAGACGATCATTTTTTGTTGAAAACCCCGATCTTTTTGAAACATTTTAAGATCACCCTATAGGCCATATTGCATTCTGGGTAGGATTTTGTAGTTTTTTCTAAATAAAATCTTGCAGATTTATGAGAATGCTCTAATATTCTCAGACATTACTAACAGGGTCTAGGCGATCATTTTTTGTCGAAAACCCCGATCTTTTTGAAACATTTTAAGATCACCCTATAGGCCATATTGCATTCTGGGTAGGATTTTGTAGTTTTTTCTAAATAAAATCTTGCAGATTTATCAGAATGCTCTAATATTCTCAGACATTACTAACAGGGTCTAGGCGATCATTTTTTGCCGAAAACCCCGATCTTTTTGAACATTTTAAGATCACCCTATAGGCCATGTTGCATTCTGGGTAGGATTTTGTAGTTTTTTTCTAAATGAAATCTTGCAGACTTATCAGAATGCTCTAATATTCTCAGACATTACTAACAGGGTCTAGGCGATCATTTTTTGCCGAAAACCCCGATCTTTTTGAACATTTTAAGATCACCCTATAGGCCATGTTGCATTCTGGGTAGGATTTTGTAGTTTTTTTCTAAATGAAATCTTGCAGACTTATCAGAATGCTCTAATATTCTCAGACATTACTAACAGGGTCTAGACGATCATTTTTTGTTGAAAACCCCGATCTTTTTGAAACATTTTAAGATCACCCTATAGGCCATATTGCATTCTGGGTAGGATTTTGTAGTTTTTTCTAAATAAAATCTTGCAGATTTATGAGAATGCTCTAATATTCTCAGACATTACTAACAGGGTCTAGGCGATCATTTTTTGTCGAAAACCCCGATCTTTTTGAAACATTTTTAGATCACCCTATAGGCCATATTGCACTCTGGGTAGGATTTTGTAGTTTTTTCTAAATAAAATCTTGCGGATTTATCAGAATGCACTAATATTCTCAGACATTACTAACAGGGTCTAGGCGATCATTTTTTGTCGAAAACCCCGATCTTTTTGAAACATTTTAAGATCACCCTATAGGCCATATTGCATTCTGGGTAGGATTTTGTAGTTTTTTCTAAATAAAATCTTGCAGATTTATCAGAATGCTCTAATATTCTCAGACATTACTAACAGGGTCTAGGCGATCATTTTTTGCCGAAAACCCCGATCTTTTT
Organism: Metridium senile; assembly: GCA_949775045.1. Lineage (NCBI taxonomy): Eukaryota > Metazoa > Cnidaria > Anthozoa > Actiniaria > Metridiidae > Metridium > Metridium senile. The sequence continues at coordinate 117,968 of CATKSA010000070.1, read as the reverse complement.
GAACATTTTAAGATCACCCTATAGGCCATGTTGCATTCTGGGTAGGATTTTGTAGTTTTTTTCTAAATGAAATCTTGCAGACTTATCAGAATGCTCTAATATTCTCAGACATTACTAACAGGGTCTAGACGATCATTTTTTTTGAAAACCCCGATCTTTTTGAAACATTTTAAGATCACCCTATAGGCCATATTGCATTCTGGGTAGGATTTTGTAGTTTTTTCTAAATAAATCTTGCAGATTTATGAGAATGCTCTAATATTCTCAGACATTACTAACAGGGTCTAGGCGATCATTTTTTGTCGAAAACCCCGATCTTTTTGAAACATTTTTAGATCACCCTATAGGCCATATTGCACTCTGGGTAGGATTTTGTAGTTTTTTCTAAATAAAATCTTGCGGATTTATCAGAATGCACTAATATTCTCAGACATTACTAACAGGGTCTAGGCGATCATTTTTTGTCGAAAACCCCGATCTTTTTGAAACATTTTAAGATCACCCTATAGGCCATATTGCATTCTGGGTAGGATTTTGTAATTTTTTCTAAATAAAATCTTGCAGATTTATCAGAATGCTCTAATATTCTCAGACATTACTAACAGGGTTTAGGCGATCATTTTTTGCCGAAAACCCCGATCTTTTTGAACATTTTAAGATCACCCTATAGGCCATGTTGCATTCTGGGTAGGATTTTGTAGTTTTTTTCTAAATGAAATCTTGCAGACTTATCAGAATGCTCTAATATTCTCAGACATTACTAACAGGGTCTAGACGATCATTTTTTTTGAAAACCCCGATCTTTTTGAAACATTTTAAGATCCCCCTATATGCCATATTGCATTCTGGGTAGGATTTTGTAGTTTTTTCTAAATAAAATCTTGCAGATTTATCAGAATGCTCTAATATTCTCAGACATTACTAACAGGGTCTAGGCGATCATTTTTTGCCGAAAACCCCGATCTTTTTGAACATTTTAAGATCACCCTATAGGCCATGTTGCATTCTGGGTAGGATTTTGTAGTTTTTTTCTAAATGAAATCTTGCAGACTTATCAGAATGCTCTAATATTCTCAGACATTACTAACAGGGTCTAGACGATCATTTTTTGTTGAAAACCCCGATCTTTTTGAAACATTTTAAGATCACCCTATAGGCCATATTGCATTCTGGGTAGGATTTTGTAGTTTTTTCTAAATAAAATCTTGCAGATTTATGAGAATGCTCTAATATTCTCAGACATTACTAACAGGGTCTAGGCGATCATTTTTTGTCGAAAACCCCGATCTTTTTGAAACATTTTTAGATCACCCTATAGGCCATATTGCACTCTGGGTAGGATTTTGTAGTTTTTTCTAAATAAAATCTTGCGGATTTATCAGAATGCACTAATATTCTCAGACATTACTAACAGGGTCTAGGCGATCATTTTTTGTCGAAAACCCCGATCTTTTTGAAACATTTTAAGATCACCCTATAGGCCATATTGCATTCTGGGTAGGATTTTGTAGTTTTTTCTAAATAAAATCTTGCAGATTTATCAGAATGCTCTAATATTCTCAGACATTACTAACAGGGTCTAGGCGATCATTTTTTGCCGAAAACCCCGATCTTTTTGAACATTTTAAGATCACCCTATAGGCCATGTTGCATTCTGGGTAGGATTTTGTAGTTTTTTTCTAAATGAAATCTTGCAGACTTATCAGAATGCTCTAATATTCTCAGACATTACTAACAGGGTCTAGGCGATCATTTTTTGCCGAAAACCCCGATCTTTTTGAACATTTTAAGATCACCCTATAGGCCATGTTGCATTCTGGGTAGGATTTTGTAGTTTTTTTCTAAATGAAATCTTGCAGACTTATCAGAATGCTCTAATATTCTCAGACATTACTAACAGGGTCTAGACGATCATTTTTTGTTGAAAACCCCGATCTTTTTGAAACATTTTAAGATCACCCTATAGGCCATATTGCATTCTGGGTAGGATTTTGTAGTTTTTTCTAAATAAAATCTTGCAGATTTATGAGAATGCTCTAATATTCTCAGACATTACTAACAGGGTCTAGGCGATCATTTTTTGTCGAAAACCCCGATCTTTTTGAAACATTTTTAGATCACCCTATAGGCCATATTGCACTCTGGGTAGGATTTTGTAGTTTTTTCTAAATAAAATCTTGCGGATTTATCAGAATGCACTAATATTCTCAGACATTACTAACAGGGTCTAGGCGATCATTTTTTGTCGAAAACCCCGATCTTTTTGAAACATTTTAAGATCACCCTATAGGCCATATTGCATTCTGGGTAGGATTTTGTAGTTTTTTCTAAATAAAATCTTGCAGATTTATCAGAATGCTCTAATATTCTCAGACATTACTAACAGGGTCTAGGCGATCATTTTTTGCCGAAAACCCCGATCTTTTTGAACATTTTAAGATCACCCTATAGGCCATGTTGCATTCTGGGTAGGATTTTGTAGTTTTTTTCTAAATGAAATCTTGCAGACTTATCAGAATGCTCTAATATTCTCAGACATTACTAACAGGGTCTAGGCGATCATTTTTTGCCGAAAACCCCGATCTTTTTGAACATTTTAAGATCACCCTATAGGCCATGTTGCATTCTGGGTAGGATTTTGTAGTTTTTTTCTAAATGAAATCTTGCAGACTTATCAGAATGCTCTAATATTCTCAGACATTACTAACAGGGTCTAGACGATCATTTTTTGTTGAAAACCCCGATCTTTTTGAAACATTTTAAGATCACCCTATAGGCCATATTGCATTCTGGGTAGGATTTTGTAGTTTTTTCTAAATAAAATCTTGCAGATTTATGAGAATGCTCTAATATTCTCAGACATTACTAACAGGGTCTAGGCGATCATTTTTTGTCGAAAACCCCGATCTTTTTGAAACATTTTTAGATCACCCTATAGGCCATATTGCACTCTGGGTAGGATTTTGTAGTTTTTTCTAAATAAAATCTTGCGGATTTATCAGAATGCACTAATATTCTCAGACATTACTAACAGGGTCTAGGCGATCATTTTTTGTCGAAAACCCCGATCTTTTTGAAACATTTTAAGATCACCCTATAGGCCATATTGCATTCTGGGTAGGATTTTGTAGTTTTTTCTAAATAAAATCTTGCAGATTTATCAGAATGCTCTAATATTCTCAGACATTACTAACAGGGTCTAGGCGATCATTTTTTGCCGAAAACCCCGATCTTTTTGAACATTTTAAGATCACCCTATAGGCCATGTTGCATTCTGGGTAGGATTTTGTAGTTTTTTTCTAAATGAAATCTTGCAGACTTATCAGAATGCTCTAATATTCTCAGACATTACTAACAGGGTCTAGACGATCATTTTTTTTGAAAACCCCGATCTTTTTGAAACATTTTAAGATCACCCTATAGGCCATATTGCATTCTGGGTAGGATTTTGTAGTTTTTTCTAAATAAATCTTGCAGATTTATGAGAATGCTCTAATATTCTCAGACATTACTAACAGGGTCTAGGCGATCATTTTTTGTCGAAAACCCCGATCTTTTTGAAACATTTTTAGATCACCCTATAGGCCATATTGCACTCTGGGTAGGATTTTGTAGTTTTTTCTAAATAAAATCTTGCGGATTTATCAGAATGCGCTAATATTCTCAGACATTACTAACAGGGTCTAGGCGATCATTTTTTGCCGAAAACCCCGATCTTTTTGACACATTTTTAGATCACCCTATAGGCCATATTGCACTCTGGGTAGGATTTTGTAGTATTTTCTAAATAAAATCTTGAGGATTTATCAGAATGCGCTAATATTCTCAGACATTACTAACAGTGTCTAGGCGATCATTTTTTGCCGAAAACCCCGATCTTTTTGACACATTTTAAGATCCCCCTATATGCCATATTGCATTCTGGGTAGGATTTTGTAGTTTTTTCTAAATAAAATCTTGCAGATTTATCAGAATGCTCTAATATTCTCAGACATTACTAACAGGGTCTAGGCGATCATTTTTTGCCGAAAACCCCGATCTTTTTGAACATTTTAAGATCACCCTATAGGCCATGTTGCATTCTGGGTAGGATTTTGTAGTTTTTTCTAAATAAAATCTTGCAGATTTATCAAAATGCTCTAATATTCTCAGACATTACTAACAGGGTCTAGGCGATCATTTTTTGCCGAAAACCCCGATCTTTTTGAACATTTTAAGATCACCCTATAGGCCATGTTGGATTCTGGGTAGGATTTTGTAGTTTTTTTCTAAATGAAATCTTGCAGACTTATCAGAATGCTCTAATATTCTCAGACATTACTAACAGGGTCTAGACGATCATTTTTTTTGAAAACCCCGATCTTTTTGAAACATTTTAAGATCACCCTATAGGCCATATTGCATTCTGGGTAGGATTTTGTAGTTTTTTCTAAATAAAATCTTGCAGATTTATGAGAATGCTCTAATATTCTCAGACATTACTAACAGGGTCTAGGCGATCATTTTTTGTCGAAAACCCCGATCTTTTTGAAACATTTTTAGATCACCCTATAGGCCATATTGCACTCTGGGTAGGATTTTGTAGTTTTTTCTAAATAAAATCTTGCAGATTTATCAGAATGCTCTAATATTCTCAGACATTACTAACAGGGTCTAGGCGATCATTTTTTGCCGAAAACCCCGATCTTTTTGAACATTTTAAGATCACCCTATAGGCCATGTTGCATTCTGGGTAGGATTTTGTAGTTTTTTTCTAAATGAAATCTTGCAGACTTATCAGAATGCTCTAATATTCTCAGACATTACTAACAGGGTCTAGGCGATCATTTTTTGCCGAAAACCCCGATCTTTTTGAACATTTTAAGATCACCCTATAGGCCATGTTGCATTCTGGGTAGGATTTTGTAGTTTTTTTCTAAATGAAATCTTGCAGACTTATCAGAATGCTCTAATATTCTCAGACATTACTAACAGGGTCTAGACGATCATTTTTTGTTGAAAACCCCGATCTTTTTGAAACATTTTAAGATCACCCTATAGGCCATATTGCATTCTGGGTAGGATTTTGTAGTTTTTTCTAAATAAAATCTTGCAGATTTATGAGAATGCTCTAATATTCTCAGACATTACTAACAGGGTCTAGGCGATCATTTTTTGTCGAAAACCCCGATCTTTTTGAAACATTTTTAGATCACCCTATAGGCCATATTGCACTCTGGGTAGGATTTTGTAGTTTTTTCTAAATAAAATCTTGCGGATTTATCAGAATGCACTAATATTCTCAGACATTACTAACAGGGTCTAGGCGATCATTTTTTGTCGAAAACCCCGATCTTTTTGAAACATTTTAAGATCACCCTATAGGCCATATTGCATTCTGGGTAGGATTTTGTAGTTTTTTCTAAATAAAATCTTGCAGATTTATCAGAATGCTCTAATATTCTCAGACATTACTAACAGGGTCTAGGCGATCATTTTTTGCCGAAAACCCCGATCTTTTTGAACATTTTAAGATCACCCTATAGGCCATGTTGCATTCTGGGTAGGATTTTGTAGTTTTTTTCTAAATGAAATCTTGCAGACTTATCAGAATGCTCTAATATTCTCAGACATTACTAACAGGGTCTAGACGATCATTTTTTTTGAAAACCCCGATCTTTTTGAAACATTTTAAGATCACCCTATAGGCCATATTGCATTCTGGGTAGGATTTTGTAGTTTTTTCTAAATAAATCTTGCAGATTTATGAGAATGCTCTAATATTCTCAGACATTACTAACAGGGTCTAGGCGATCATTTTTTGTCGAAAACCCCCATCTTTTTGAAACATTTTTAGATCACCCTATAGGCCATATTGCACTCTGGGTAGGATTTTGTAGTTTTTTCTAAATAAAATCTTGCGGATTTATCAGAATGCGCTAATATTCTCAGACATTACTAACAGGGTCTAGGCGATCATTTTTTGCCGAAAACCCCGATCTTTTTGACACATTTTTAGATCACCCTATAGGCCATATTGCACTCTGGGTAGGATTTTGTAGTTTTTTCTAAATAAAATCTTGAGGATTTATCAGAATGCGCTAATATTCTCAGACATTACTAACAGTGTCTAGGCGATCATTTTTTGCCGAAAACCCCGATCTTTTTGACACATTTTAAGATCCCCCTATATGCCATATTGCATTCTGGGTAGGATTTTGTAGTTTTTTCTAAATAAAATCTTGCAGATTTATCAGAATGCTCTAATATTCTCAGACATTACTAACAGGGTCTAGGCGATCATTTTTTGCCGAAAACCCCGATCTTTTTGAACATTTTAAGATCACCCTATAGGCCATGTTGCATTCTGGGTAGGATTTTGTAGTTTTTTCTAAATAAAATCTTGCAGATTTATCAAAATGCTCTAATATTCTCAGACATTACTAACAGGGTCTAGGCGATCATTTTTTGCCGAAAACCCCGATCTTTTTGAACATTTTAAGATCACCCTATAGGCCATGTTGGATTCTGGGTAGGATTTTGTAGTTTTTTTCTAAATGAAATCTTGCAGACTTATCAGAATGCTCTAATATTCTCAGACATTACTAACAGGGTCTAGACGATCATTTTTTTTGAAAACCCCGATCTTTTTGAAACATTTTAAGATCACCCTATAGGCCATATTGCATTCTGGGTAGGATTTTGTAGTTTTTTCTAAATAAAATCTTGCAGATTTATGAGAATGCTCTAATATTCTCAGACATTACTAACAGGGTCTAGGCGATCATTTTTTGTCGAAAACCCCGATCTTTTTGAAACATTTTTAGATCACCCTATAGGCCATATTGCACTCTGGGTAGGATTTTGTAGTTTTTTCTAAATAAAATCTTGCAGATTTATCAGAATGCTCTAATATTCTCAGACATTACTAACAGGGTCTAGGCGATCATTTTTTGCCGAAAACCCCGATCTTTTTGACACATTTTAAGATCACCCTATAGGCCATGTTGCATTCTGGGTAGGATTTTGTAGTTTTTTCTAAATAAAATCTTGCAGATTTATCAGAATGCTCTAATATTCTCAGACATTACTAACAGGGTCTAGGCGATCATTTTTTGCCGAAAACCCCGATCTTTTTGAACATTTTAAGATCACCCTATAGGCCATGTTGCATTCTGGGTAGGATTTTGTAGTTTTTTTCTAAATGAAATCTTGCAGACTTATCAGAATGCTCTAATATTCTCAGACATTACTAACAGGGTCTAGACGATCATTTTTTGTTGAAAACCCCGATCTTTTTGAAACATTTTAAGATCACCCTATAGGCCATATTGAATTCTGGGTAGGATTTTGTAGTTTTTTCTAAATAAAATCTTGCAGATTTATGAGAATGCTCTAATATTCTCAGACATTACTAACAGGGTCTAGGCGATCATTTTTTGTCGAAAACCCCGATCTTTTTGAAACATTTTTAGATCACCCTATAGGCCATATTGCACTCTGGGTAGGATTTTGTAGTTTTTTCTAAATAAAATCTTGCGGATTTATCAGAATGCGCTAATATTCTCAGACATTACTAACAGGGTCTAGGCGATCATTTTTTGCCGAAAACCCCGATCTTTTTGACACATTTTTAGATCACCCTATAGGCCATATTGCATTCTGGGTAGGATTTTGTAGTTTTTTTCTAAATGAAATCTTGCAGACTTATCAGAATGCTCTAATATTCTCAGACATTACTAACAGGGTCTAGACGATCATTTTTTGTTGAAAACCCCGATCTTTTTGAAACATTTTAAGATCACCCTATAGGCCATATTGCATTCTGGGTAGGATTTTGTAGTTTTTTCTAAATAAAATCTTGCAGATTTATGAGAATGCTCTAATATTCTCAGACATTACTAACAGGGTCTAGGCGATCATTTTTTGTCGAAAACCCCGATCTTTTTGAAACATTTTTAGATCACCCTATAGGCCATATTGCACTCTGGGTAGGATTTTGTAGTTTTTTCTAAATAAAATCTTGCGGATTTATCAGAATGCGCTAATATTCTCAGACATTACTAACAGGGTCTAGGCGATCATTTTTTGCCGAAAACCCCGATCTTTTTGACACATTTTTAGATCACCCTATAGGCCATATTGCACTCTGGGTAGGATTTTGTAGTTTTTTCTAAATAAAATCTTGAGGATTTATCAGAATGCGCTAATATTCTCAGACATTACTAACAGGGTCTAGGCGATCATTTTTTGCCGAAAACCCCGATCTTTTTGACACATTTTAAGATCCCCCTATATGCCATATTGCATTCTGGGTAGGATTTTGTAGTTTTTTCTAAATAAAATCTTGCAGATTTATCAGAATGCTCTAATATTCTCAGACATTACTAACAGGGTCTAGGCGATCATTTTTTGCCGAAAACCCCGATCTTTTTGAACATTTTAAGATCACCCTATAGGCCATGTTGCATTCTGGGTAGGATTTTGTAGTTTTTTCTAAATAAAATCTTGCAGATTTATCAAAATGCTCTAATATTCTCAGACATTACTAACAGGGTCTAGGCGATCATTTTTTGCCCAAAACTCCGATCTTTTTGAACATTTTAAGATCACCCTATAGGCCATGTTGCATTCTGGGTAGGATTTTGTAGTTTTTTTCTAAATGAAATCTTGCAGACTTATCAGAATGCTCTAATATTCTCAGACATTACTAACAGGGTCTAGACGATCATTTTTTTTGAAAACCCCGATCTTTTTGAAACATTTTAAGATCACCCTATAGGCCATATTGCATTCTGGGTAGGATTTTGCAGTTTTTTCTAAATAAAATCTTGCAGATTTATGAGAATGCTCTAATATTCTCAGACATTACTAACAGGGTCTAGGCGATCATTTTTTGTCGAAAACCCCGATCTTTTTGAAACATTTTTAGATCACCCTATAGGCCATATTGCACTCTGGGTAGGATTTTGTAGTTTTTTCTAAATAAAATCTTGCGGATTTATCAGAATGCGCTAATATTCTCAGACATTACTAACAGGGTCTAGGCGATCATTTTTTGCCGAAAACCCCGATCTTTTTGACACATTTTTAGATCACCCTATAGGCCATATTGCACTCTGGGTAGGATTTTGTAGTTTTTTCTAAATAAAATCTTGAGGATTTATCAGAATGCGCTAATATTCTCAGACATTACTAACAGGGTCTAGGCGATCATTTTTTGCCGAAAACCCCGATCTTTTTGACACATTTTAAGATCCCACTATATGCCATATTGCATTCTGGGTAGGATTTTGTAGTTTTTTCTAAATAAAATCTTGCAGATTTATCAGAATGCTCTAATATTCTCAGACATTACTAACAGGGTCTAGGCGATCATTTTTTGCCGAAAACCCCGATCTTTTTGAACATTTTAAGATCACCCTATAGGCCATGTTGCATTCTGGGTACGATTTTGTAGTTTTTTCTAAATAAAATCTTGAGGATTTATCAGAATGCGCTAATATTCTCAGACATTACTAACAGGGTCTAGGCGATCATTTTTTGCCGAAAACCCCGATCTTTTTGACACATTTTAAGATCCCCCTATATGCCATATTGCATTCTGGGTAGGATTTTGTAGTTTTTTCTAAATAAAATCTTGCAGATTTATCAGAATGCTCTAATATTCTCAGACATTACTAACAGGGTCTAGGCGATCATTTTTTGCCGAAAACCCCGATCTTTTTGAACATTTTAAGATCACCCTATAGGCCATGTTGCATTCTGGGTAGGATTTTGTAGTTTTTTTCTAAATGAAATCTTGCAGACTTATCAGAATGCTCTAATATTCTCAGACATTACTAACAGGGTCTAGACGATCATTTTTTGTCGAAAACCCCGATCTTTTTGAAACATTTTTAGATCACCCTATAGGCCATATTGCACTCTGGGTAGGATTTTGTAGTTTTTTCTAAATAAAATCTTGCGGATTTATCAGAATGCTCTAATATTCTCAGACATTACTAACAGGGTCTAGGCGATCATTTTTTGTCGAAAACCCCGATCTTTTTGAAACATTTTTAGATCACCCTATAGGCCATATTGCACTCTGGGTAGGATTTTGTAGTTTTTTCTAAATAAAATCTTGCGGATTTATCAGAATGCACTAATATTCTCAGACATTACTAACAGGGTCTAGGCGATCATTTTTTGTCGAAAACCCCGATCTTTTTGAAACATTTTAAGATCACCCTATAGGCCATATTGCATTCTGGGTAGGATTTTGTAATTTTTTCTAAATAAAATCTTGCAGATTTATCAGAATGCTCTAATATTCTCAGACATTACTAACAGGGTTTAGGCGATCATTTTTTGCCGAAAACCCCGATCTTTTTGAACATTTTAAGATCACCCTATAGGCCATGTTGCATTCTGGGTAGGATTTTGTAGTTTTTTTCTAAATGAAATCTTGCAGACTTATCAGAATGCTCTAATATTCTCAGACATTACTAACAGGGTCTAGACGATCATTTTTTTTGAAAACCCCGATCTTTTTGAAACATTTTAAGATCCCCCTATATGCCATATTGCATTCTGGGTAGGATTTTGTAGTTTTTTCTAAATAAAATCTTGCAGATTTATCAGAATGCTCTAATATTCTCAGACATTACTAACAGGGTCTAGGCGATCATTTTTTGCCGAAAACCCCGATCTTTTTGAACATTTTAAGATCACCCTATAGGCCATGTTGCATTCTGGGTAGGATTTTGTAGTTTTTTTCTAAATGAAATCTTGCAGACTTATCAGAATGCTCTAATATTCTCAGACATTACTAACAGGGTCTAGACGATCATTTTTTGTTGAAAACCCCGATCTTTTTGAAACATTTTAAGATCACCCTATAGGCCATATTGCATTCTGGGTAGGATTTTGTAGTTTTTTCTAAATAAAATCTTGCAGATTTATGAGAATGCTCTAATATTCTCAGACATTACTAACAGGGTCTAGGCGATCATTTTTTGTCGAAAACCCCGATCTTTTTGAAACATTTTTAGATCACCCTATAGGCCATATTGCACTCTGGGTAGGATTTTGTAGTTTTTTCTAAATAAAATCTTGCGGATTTATGAGAATGCACTAATATTCTCAGACATTACTAACAGGGTCTAGGCGATCATTTTTTGTCGAAAACCCCGATCTTTTTGAAACATTTTAAGATCACCCTATAGGCCATATTGCATTCTGGGTAGGATTTTGTAGTTTTTTCTAAATAAAATCTTGCAGATTTATCAGAATGCTCTAATATTCTCAGACATTACTAACAGGGTCTAGGCGATCATTTTTTGCCGAAAACCCCGATCTTTTTGAACATTTTAAGATCACCCTATAGGCCATGTTGCATTCTGGGTAGGATTTTGTAGTTTTTTTCTAAATGAAATCTTGCAGACTTATCAGAATGCTCTAATATTCTCAGACATTACTAACAGGGTCTAGGCGATCATTTTTTGCCGAAAACCCCGATCTTTTTGAACATTTTAAGATCACCCTATAGGCCATGTTGCATTCTGGGTAGGATTTTGTAGTTTTTTTCTAAATGAAATCTTGCAGACTTATCAGAATGCTCTAATATTCTCAGACATTACTAACAGGGTCTAGACGATCATTTTTTGTTGAAAACCCCGATCTTTTTGAAACATTTTAAGATCACCCTATAGGCCATATTGCATTCTGGGTAGGATTTTGTAGTTTTTTCTAAATAAAATCTTGCAGATTTATGAGAATGCTCTAATATTCTCAGACATTACTAACAGGGTCTAGGCGATCATTTTTTGTCGAAAACCCCGATCTTTTTGAAACATTTTTAGATCACCCTATAGGCCATATTGCACTCTGGGTAGGATTTTGTAGTTTTTTCTAAATAAAATCTTGCGGATTTATCAGAATGCACTAATATTCTCAGACATTACTAACAGGGTCTAGGCGATCATTTTTTGTCGAAAACCCCGATCTTTTTGAAACATTTTAAGATCACCCTATAGGCCATATTGCATTCTGGGTAGGATTTTGTAGTTTTTTCTAAATAAAATCTTGCAGATTTATCAGAATGCTCTAATATTCTCAGACATTACTAACAGGGTCTAGGCGATCATTTTTTGCCGAAAACCCCGATCTTTTTGAACATTTTAAGATCACCCTATAGGCCATGTTGCATTCTGGGTAGGATTTTGTAGTTTTTTTCTAAATGAAATCTTGCAGACTTATCAGAATGCTCTAATATTCTCAGACATTACTAACAGGGTCTAGACGATCATTTTTTTTGAAAACCCCGATCTTTTTGAAACATTTTAAGATCACCCTATAGGCCATATTGCATTCTGGGTAGGATTTTGTAGTTTTTTCTAAATAAATCTTGCAGATTTATGAGAATGCTCTAATATTCTCAGACATTACTAACAGGGTCTAGGCGATCATTTTTTGTCGAAAACCCCGATCTTTTTGAAACATTTTTAGATCACCCTATAGGCCATATTGCACTCTGGGTAGGATTTTGTAGTTTTTTCTAAATAAAATCTTGCGGATTTATCAGAATGCGCTAATATTCTCAGACATTACTAACAGGGTCTAGGCGATCATTTTTTGCCGAAAACCCCGATCTTTTTGACACATTTTTAGATCACCCTATAGGCCATATTGCACTCTGGGTAGGATTTTGTAGTTTTTTCTAAATAAAATCTTGAGGATTTATCAGAATGCGCTAATATTCTCAGACATTACTAACAGTGTCTAGGCGATCATTTTTTGCCGAAAACCCCGATCTTTTTGACACATTTTAAGATCCCCCTATATGCCATATTGCATTCTGGGTAGGATTTTGTAGTTTTTTCTAAATAAAATCTTGCAGATTTATCAGAATGCTCTAATATTCTCAGACATTACTAACAGGGTCTAGGCGATCATTTTTTGCCGAAAACCCCGATCTTTTTGAACATTTTAAGATCACCCTATAGGCCATGTTGCATTCTGGGTAGGATTTTGTAGTTTTTTCTAAATAAAATCTTGCAGATTTATCAAAATGCTCTAATATTCTCAGACATTACTAACAGGGTCTAGGCGATCATTTTTTGCCGAAAACCCCGATCTTTTTGAACATTTTAAGATCACCCTATAGGCCATGTTGCATTCTGGGTAGGATTTTGTAGTTTTTTTCTAAATGAAATCTTGCAGACTTATCAGAATGCTCTAATATTCTCAGACATTACTAACAGGGTCTAGACGATCATTTTTTTTGAAAACCCCGATCTTTTTGAAACATTTTAAGATCACCCTATAGGCCATATTGCATTCTGGATAGGATTTTGTAGTTTTTTCTAAATAAAATCTTGCAGATTTATGAGAATGCTCTAATATTCTCAGACATTACTAACAGGGTCTAGGCGATCATTTTTTGTCGAAAACCCCGATCTTTTTGAAACATTTTTAGATCACCCTATAGGCCATATTGCACTCTGGGTAGGATTTTGTAGTTTTTTCTAAATAAAATCTTGCAGATTTATCAGAATGCTCTAATATTCTCAGACATTACTAACAGGGTCTAGGCGATCATTTTTTGCCGAAAACCCCGATCTTTTTGACACATTTTAAGATCACCCTATAGGCCATGTTGCATTCTGGGTAGGATTTTGTAGTTTTTTCTAAATAAAATCTTGCAGATTTATCAGAATGCTCTAATATTCTCAGACATTACTAACAGGGTCTAGGCGATCATTTTTTGCCGAAAACCCCGATCTTTTTGAACATTTTAAGATCACCCTATAGGCCATGTTGCATTCTGGGTAGGATTTTGTAGTTTTTTTCTAAATGAAATCTTGCAGACTTATCAGAATGCTCTAATATTCTCAGACATTACTAACAGGGTCTAGACGATCATTTTTTGTTGAAAACCCCGATCTTTTTGAAACATTTTAAGATCACCCTATAGGCCATATTGCATTCTGGGTAGGATTTTGTAGTTTTTTCTAAATAAAATCTTGCAGATTTATGAGAATGCTCTAATATTCTCAGACATTACTAACAGGGTCTAGGCGATCATTTTTTGTCGAAAACCCCGATCTTTTTGAAACATTTTTAGATCACCCTATAGGCCATATTGCACTCTGGGTAGGATTTTGTAGTTTTTTCTAAATAAAATCTTGCGGATTTATCAGAATGCGCTAATATTCTCAGACATTACTAACAGGGTCTAGGCGATCATTTTTTGCCGAAAACCCCGATCTTTTTGACACATTTTTAGATCACCCTATAGGCCATATTGCACTCTGGGTAGGATTTTGTAGTTTTTTCTAAATAAAATCTTGAGGATTTATCAGAATGCGCTAATATTCTCAGACATTACTAACAGGGTCTAGGCGATCATTTTTTGCCGAAAACCCCGATCTTTTTGACACATTTTAAGATCCCCCTATATGCCATATTGCATTCTGGGTAGGATTTTGTAGTTTTTTCTAAATAAAATCTTGCAGATTTATCAGAATGCTCTAATATTCTCAGACATTACTAACAGGGTCTAGGCGATCATTTTTTGCCGAAAACCCCGATCTTTTTGAACATTTTAAGATCACCCTATAGGCCATGTTGCATTCTGGGTAGGATTTTGTAGTTTTTTCTAAATAAAATCTTGCAGATTTATCAAAATGCTCTAATATTCTCAGACATTACTAACAGGGTCTAGGCGATCATTTTTTGCCGAAAACTCCGATCTTTTTGAACATTTTAAGATCACCCTATAGGCCATGTTGCATTCTGGGTAGGATTTTGTAGTTTTTTTCTAAATGAAATCTTGCAGACTTATCAGAATGCTCTAATATTCTCAGACATTACTAACAGGGTCTAGACGATCATTTTTTGTTGAAAACCCCGATCTTTTTGAAACATTTTAAGATCACCCTATAGGCCATATTGCATTCTGGGTAGGATTTTGTAGTTTTTTCTAAATAAAATCTTGCAGATTTATGAGAATGCTCTAATATTCTCAGACATTACTAACAGGGTCTAGGCGATCATTTTTTGTCGAAAACCCCGATCTTTTTGAAACATTTTTAGATCACCCTATAGGCCATATTGCACTCTGGGTAGGATTTTGTAGTTTTTTCTAAATAAAATCTTGCGGATTTATCAGAATGCGCTAATATTCTCAGACATTACTAACAGGGTCTAGGCGATCATTTTTTGCCGAAAACCCCGATCTTTTTGACACATTTTTAGATCACCCTATAGGCCATATTGCACTCTGGGTAGGATTTTGTAGTTTTTTCTAAATAAAATCTTGAGGATTTATCAGAATGCGCTAATATTCTCAGACATTACTAACAGGGTCTAGGCGATCATTTTTTGCCGAAAACCCCGATCTTTTTGACACATTTTAAGATCCCCCTATATGCCATATTGCATTCTGGGTAGGATTTTGTAGTTTTTTCTAAATAAAATCTTGCAGATTTATCAGAATGCTCTAATATTCTCAGACATTACTAACAGGGTCTAGGCGATCATTTTTTGCCGAAAACCCCGATCTTTTTGAACATTTTAAGATCACCCTATAGGCCATGTTGCATTCTGGGTAGGATTTTGTAGTTTTTTCTAAATAAAATCTTGCAGATTTATCAAAATGCTCTAATATTCTCAGACATTACTAACAGGGTCTAGGCGATCATTTTTTGCCGAAAACTCCGATCTTTTTGAACATTTTAAGATCACCCTATAGGCCATGTTGCATTCTGGGTAGGATTTTGTAGTTTTTTTCTAAATGAAATCTTGCAGACTTATCAGAATGCTCTAATATTCTCAGACATTACTAACAGGGTCTAGACGATCATTTTTTTTGAAAACCCCGATCTTTTTGAAACATTTTAAGATCACCCTATAGGCCATATTGCATTCTGGGTAGGATTTTGCAGTTTTTTCTAAATAAAATCTTGCAGATTTATGAGAATGCTCTAATATTCTCAGACATTACTAACAGGGTCTAGGCGATCATTTTTTGTCGAAAACCCCGATCTTTTTGAAACATTTTTAGATCACCCTATAGGCCATATTGCACTCTGGGTAGGATTTTGTAGTTTTTTCTAAATAAAATCCTGCGGATTTATCAGAATGCGCTAATATTCTCAGACATTACTAACAGGGTCTAGGCGATCATTTTTTGCCGAAAACCCCGATCTTTTTGAAACATTTTAAGATCACCCTATAGGCCATATTGCATTCTGGGTAGGATTTTGCAGTTTTTTCTAAATAAAATCTTGCAGATTTATGAGAATGCTCTAATATTCTCAGACATTACTAACAGGGTCTAGGCGATCATTTTTTGTCGAAAACCCCGATCTTTTTGAAACATTTTTAGATCACCCTATAGGCCATATTGCACTCTGGGTAGGATTTTGTAGTTTTTTCTAAATAAAATCCTGCGGATTTATCAGAATGCGCTAATATTCTCAGACATTACTAACAGGGTCTAGGCGATCATTTTTTGCCGAAAACCCCGATCTTTTTGACACATTTTTAGATCACCCTATAGGCCATATTGCACTCTGGGTAGGATTTTGTAGTTTTTTCTAAATAAAATCTTGAGGATTTATCAGAATGCGCTAATATTCTCAGACATTACTAACAGGGTCTAGGCGATCATTTTTTGCCGAAAACCCCGATCTTTTTGAACATTTTAAGATCACCCTATAGGCCATGTTGCATTCTGGGTACGATTTTGTAGTTTTTTCTAAATAAAATCTTGAGGATTTATCAGAATGCGCTAATATTCTCAGACATTACTAACAGGGTCTAGGCGATCATTTTTTGCCGAAAACCCCGATCTTTTTGACACATTTTAAGATCCCCCTATATGCCATATTGCATTCTGGGTAGGATTTTGTAGTTTTTTCTAAATAAAATCTTGCAGATTTATCAGAATGCTCTAATATTCTCAGACATTACTAACAGGGTCTAGGCGATCATTTTTTGCCGAAAACCCCGATCTTTTTGAACATTTTAAGATCACCCTATAGGCCATGTTGCATTCTGGGTAGGATTTTGTAGTTTTTTTCTAAATGAAATCTTGCAGACTTATCAGAATGCTCTAATATTCTCAGACATTACTAACAGGGTCTAGACGATCATTTTTTGTTGAAAACCCCGATCTTTTTGAAACATTTTAAGATCACCCTATAGGCCATATTGCATTCTGGGTAGGATTTTGTAGTTTTTTCTAAATAAAATCTTGCAGATTTATGAGAATGCTCTAATATTCTCAGACATTACTAACAGGGTCTAGGCGATCATTTGTTGTCGAAAACCCCGATCTTTTTGAAACATTTTTAGATCACCCTATAGGCCATATTGCACTCTGGGTAGGATTTTGTAGTTTTTTCTAAATAAAATCTTGCGGATTTATCAGAATGCGCTAATATTCTCAGACATTACTAACAGGGTCTAGGCGATCATTTTTTGCCGAAAACCCCGATCTTTTTGACACATTTTTAGATCACCCTATAGGCCATATTGCACTCTGGGTAGGATTTTGTAGTTTTTTCTAAATAAAATCTTGAGGATTTATCAGAATGCGCTAATATTCTCAGACATTACTAACAGGGTCTAGGCGATCATTTTTTGCCGAAAACCCCGATCTTTTTGACACATTTTAAGATCCCCCTATATGCCATATTGCATTCTGGGTAGGATTTTGTAGTTTTTTCTAAATAAAATCTTGCAGATTTATCAGAATGCTCTAATATTCTCAGACATTACTAACAGGGTCTAGGCGATCATTTTTTGCCGAAAACCCCGATCTTTTTGAACATTTTAAGATCACCCTATAGGCCATGTTGCATTCTGGGTAGGATTTTGTAGTTTTTTCTAAATAAAATCTTGCAGATTTATCAAAATGCTCTAATATTCTCAGACATTACTAACAGGGTCTAGGCGATCATTTTTTGCCGAAAACTCCGATCTTTTTGAACATTTTAAGATCACCCTATAGGCCATGTTGCATTCTGGGTAGGATTTTGTAGTTTTTTTCTAAATGAAATCTTGCAGACTTATCAGAATGCTCTAATATTCTCAGACATTACTAACAGGGTCTAGACGATCATTTTTTTTGAAAACCCCGATCTTTTTGAAACATTTTAAGATCACCCTATAGGCCATATTGCATTCTGGGTAGGATTTTGCAGTTTTTTCTAAATAAAATCTTGCAGATTTATGAGAATGCTCTAATATTCTCAGACATTACTAACAGGGTCTAGGCGATCATTTTTTGTCGAAAACCCCGATCTTTTTGAAACATTTTTAGATCACCCTATAGGCCATATTGCACTCTGGGTAGGATTTTGTAGTTTTTTCTAAATAAAATCTTGAGGATTTATCAGAATGCGCTAATATTCTCAGACATTACTAACAGGGTCTAGGCGATCATTTTTTGCCGAAAACCCCGATCTTTTTGACACATTTTAAGATCCCCCTATATGCCATATTGCATTCTGGGTAGGATTTTGTAGTTTTTTCTAAATAAAATCTTGCAGATTTATCAGAATGCTCTAATATTCTCAGACATTACTAACAGGGTCTAGGCGATCATTTTTTGCCGAAAACCCCGATCTTTTTGAACATTTTAAGATCACCCTATAGGCCATGTTGCATTCTGGGTAGGATTTTGTAGTTTTTTTCTAAATGAAATCTTGCAGACTTATCAGAATGCTCTAATATTCTCAGACATTACTAACAGGGTCTAGACGATCATTTTTTGTTGAAAACCCCGATCTTTTTGAAATATTTTAAGATCACCCTATAGGCCATATTGCATTCTGGGTAGGATTTTGTAGTTTTTTCTAAATAAAATCTTGCAGATTTATGAGAATGCTCTAATATTCTCAGACATTACTAACAGGGTCTAGGCGATCATTTTTTGTCGAAAACCCCGATCTTTTTGAAACATTTTTAGATCACCCTATAGGCCATATTGCACTCTGGGTAGGATTTTGTAGTTTTTTCTAAATAAAATCTTGCGGATTTATCAGAATGCGCTAATATTCTCAGACATTACTAACAGGGTCTAGGCGATCATTTTTTGCCGAAAACTCCGATCTTTTTGAACATTTTAAGATCACCCTATAGGCCATGTTGCATTCTGGGTAGGATTTTGTAGTTTTTTTCTAAATGAAATCTTGCAGACTTATCAGAATGCTCTAATATTCTCAGACATTACTAACAGGGTCTAGACGATCATTTTTTTTGAAAACCCCGATCTTTTTGAAACATTTTAAGATCACCCTATAGGCCATATTGCATTCTGGGTAGGATTTTGTAGTTTTTTCTAAATAAAATCTTGCAGATTTATGAGAATGCTCTAATATTCTCAGACATTACTAACAGGGTCTAGGCGATCATTTTTTGTCGAAAACCCCGATCTTTTTGAAACATTTTTAGATCACCCTATAGGCCATATTGCACTCTGGGTAGGATTTTGTAGTTTTTTCTAAATAAAATCTTGCGGATTTATCAGAATGCGCTAATATTCTCAGACATTACTAACAGGGTCTAGGCGATCATTTTTTGCCGAAAACCCCGATCTTTTTGACACATTTTTAGATCACCCTATAGGCCATATTGCACTCTGGGTAGGATTTTGTAGTTTTTTCTAAATAAAATCTTGAGGATTTATCAGAATGCGCTAATATTCTCAGACATTACTAACAGGGTCTAGGCGATCATTTTTTGCCGAAAACCCCGATCTTTTTGACACATTTTAAGATCCCACTATATGCCATATTGCATTCTGGGTAGGATTTTGTAGTTTTTTCTAAATAAAATCTTGCAGATTTATCAGAATGCTCTAATATTCTCAGACATTACTAACAGGGTCTAGGCGATCATTTTTTGCCGAAAACCCCGTTTTTTTTGAACATTTTAAGATCACCCTATAGGCCATGTTGCATTCTGGGTACGATTTTGTAGTTTTTTCTAAATAAAATCTTGAGGATTTATCAGAATGCGCTAATATTCTCAGACATTACTAACAGGGTCTAGGCGATCATTTTTTGCCGAAAACCCCGATCTTTTTGACACATTTTAAGATCCCCCTATATGCCATATTGCATTCTGGGTAGGATTTTGTAGTTTTTTCTAAATAAAATCTTGCAGATTTATCAGAATGCTCTAATATTCTCAGACATTACTAACAGGGTCTAGGCGATCATTTTTTGCCGAAAACCCCGATCTTTTTGAACATTTTAAGATCACCCTATAGGCCATGTTGCATTCTGGGTAGGATTTTGTAGTTTTTTTCTAAATGAAATCTTGCAGACTTATCAGAATGCTCTAATATTCTCAGACATTACTAACAGGGTCTAGACGATCATTTTTTGTTGAAAACCCCGATCTTTTTGAAATATTTTAAGATCACCCTATAGGCCATATTGCATTCTGGGTAGGATTTTGTAGTTTTTTCTAAATAAAATCTTGCAGATTTATGAGAATGCTCTAATATTCTCAGACATTACTAACAGGGTCTAGGCGATCATTTTTTGTCGAAAACCCCGATCTTTTTGAAACATTTTTAGATCACCCTATAGGCCATATTGCACTCTGGGTAGGATTTTGTAGTTTTTTCTAAATAAAATCTTGCGGATTTATCAGAATGCGCTAATATTCTCAGACATTACTAACAGGGTCTAGGCGATCATTTTTTGCCAAAAACCCCGATCTTTTTGAACATTTTAAGATCACCCTATAGGCCATGTTGCATTCTGGGTAGGATTTTGTAGTTTTTTTCTAAATGAAATCTTGCAGATTTATCAGAATGCTCTAATATTCTCAGACATTACTAACAGGGTCTAGGCGATCATTTTTTGCCGAAAACCCCGATCTTTTTGACACATTTTAAGATCACCCTATAGGCCATGTTGCATTCTGGGTAGGATTTTGTAGTTTTTTTCTAAATGAAATCTTGCAGACTTATCAGAATGCTCTAATATTCTCAGACATTACTAACAGGGTCTAGACGATCATTTTTTTTGAAAACCCCGATCTTTTTGAAACATTTTTAGATCACCCTATAGGCCATATTGCACTCTGGGTAGGATTTTGTAGTTTTTTCTAAATAAAATCTTGCGGATTTATCAGAATGCGCTAATATTCTCAGACATTACTAACAGGGTCTAGGCGATCATTTTTTGCCGAAAACCCCGATCTTTTTGACACATTTTTAGATCACCCTATAGGCCATATTGCACTCTGGGTAGGATTTTGTAGTTTTTTCTAAATAAAATCTTGAGGATTTATCAGAATGCGCTAATATTCTCAGACATTACTAACAGGGTCTAGGCGATCATTTTTTGCCGAAAACCCCGATCTTTTTGACACATTTTAAGATCCCCCTATACGCCATATTGCATTCTGGGTAGGATTTTGTAGTTTTTTCTAAATAAAATCTTGCAGATTTATCAGAATGCTCTAATATTCTCAGACATTACTAACAGGGTCTAGGCGATCATTTTTTGCCGAAAACCCCGATCTTTTTGAACATTTTAAGATCACCCTATAGGCCATGTTGCATTCTGGGTAGGATTTTGTAGTTTTTTCTAAATAAAATCTTGCAGATTTATCAAAATGCTCTAATATTCTCAGACATTACTAACAGGGTCTAGGCGATCATTTTTTGCCGAAAACCCCGATCTTTTTGAACATTTTAAGATCACCCTATAGGCCATGTTGCATTCTGGGTAGGATTTTGTAGTTTTTTTCTAAATGAAATCTTGCAGACTTATCAGAATGCTCTAATATTCTCAGACATTACTAACAGGGTCTAGACGATCATTTTTTTTGAAAACCCCGATCTTTTTGAAACATTTTAAGATCACCCTATAGGCCATATTGCATTCTGGGTAGGATTTTGTAGTTTTTTCTAAATAAAATCTTGCAGATTTATGAGAATGCTCTAATATTCTCAGACATTACTAACAGGGTCTAGGCGATCATTTTTTGTCGAAAACCCCGATCTTTTTGAAACATTTTTAGATCACCCTATAGGCCATATTGCACTCTGGGTAGGATTTTGTAGTTTTTTCTAAATAAAATCTTGCGGATTTATCAGAATGCGCTAATATTCTCAGACATTACTAACAGGGTCTAGGCGATCATTTTTTGCCGAAAACCCCGATCTTTTTGACACATTTTTAGATCACCCTATAGGCCATATTGCACTCTGGGTAGGATTTTGTAGTTTTTTCTAAATAAAATCTTGTGGATTTATCAGAATGCGCTAATATTCTCAGACATTACTAACAGGGTCTAGGCGATCATTTTTTGCCGAAAACCCCGATCTTTTTGACACATTTTAAGATCCCACTATATGCCATATTGCATTCTGGGTAGGATTTTGTAGTTTTTTCTAAATAAAATCTTGCAGATTTATCAGAATGCTCTAATATTCTCAGACATTACTAACAGGGTCTAGGCGATCATTTTTTGCCGAAAACCCCGATCTTTTTGAACATTTTAAGATCACCCTATAGGCCATGTTGCATTCTGGGTAGGATTTTGTAGTTTTTTTCTAAATGAAATCTTGCAGACTTATCAGAATGCTCTAATATTCTCAGACATTACTAACAGGGTCTAGACGATCATTTTTTGTTGAAAACCCCGATCTTTTTGAAATATTTTAAGATCACCCTATAGGCCATATTGCATTCTGGGTAGGATTTTGTAGTTTTTTCTAAATAAAATCTTGCAGATTTATGAGAATGCTCTAATATTCTCAGACATTACTAACAGGGTCTAGGCGATCATTTTTTGTCGAAAACCCCGATCTTTTTGAAACATTTTTAGATCACCCTATAGGCCATATTGCACTCTGGGTAGGATTTTGTAGTTTTTTCTAAATAAAATCTTGAGGATTTATCAGAATGCGCTAATATTCTCAGACATTACTAACAGGGTCTAGGCGATCATTTTTTGCCAAAAACCCCGATCTTTTTGAACATTTTAAGATCACCCTATAGGCCATGTTGCATTCTGGGTAGGATTTTGTAGTTTTTTTCTAAATGAAATCTTGCAGATTTATCAGAATGCTCTAATATTCTCAGACATTACTAACAGGGTCTAGGCGATCATTTTTTGCCGAAAACCCCGATCTTTTTGACACATTTTAAGATCACCCTATAGGCCATGTTGCATTCTGGGTAGGATTTTGTAGTTTTTTTCTAAATGAAATCTTGCAGACTTATCAGAATGCTCTAATATTCTCAGACATTACTAACAGGGTCTAGACGATCATTTTTTTTGAAAACCCCGATCTTTTTGAAACATTTTTAGATCACCCTATAGGCCATATTGCACTCTGGGTAGGATTTTGTAGTTTTTTCTAAATAAAATCTTGCGGATTTATCAGAATGCGCTAATATTCTCAGACATTACTAACAGGGTCTAGGCGATCATTTTTTGCCGAAAACCCCGATCTTTTTGACACATTTTTAGATCACCCTATAGGCCATATTGCACTCTGGGTAGGATTTTGTAGTTTTTTCTAAATAAAATCTTGAGGATTTATCAGAATGCGCTAATATTCTCAGACATTACTAACAGGGTCTAGGCGATCATTTTTTGCCGAAAACCCCGATCTTTTTGACACATTTTAAGATCCCCCTATACGCCATATTGCATTCTGGGTAGGATTTTGTAGTTTTTTCTAAATAAAATCTTGCAGATTTATCAGAATGCTCTAATATTCTCAGACATTACTAACAGGGTCTAGGCGATCATTTTTTGCCGAAAACCCCGATCTTTTTGAACATTTTAAGATCACCCTATAGGCCATGTTGCATTCTGGGTAGGATTTTGTAGTTTTTTCTAAATAAAATCTTGCAGATTTATCAAAATGCTCTAATATTCTCAGACATTACTAACAGGGTCTAGGCGATCATTTTTTGCCGAAAACCCCGATCTTTTTGAACATTTTAAGATCACCCTATAGGCCATGTTGCATTCTGGGTAGGATTTTGTAGTTTTTTTCTAAATGAAATCTTGCAGACTTATCAGAATGCTCTAATATTCTCAGACATTACTAACAGGGTCTAGACGATCATTTTTTTTGAAAACCCCGATCTTTTTGAAACATTTTAAGATCACCCTATAGGCCATATTGCATTCTGGGTAGGATTTTGTAGTTTTTTCTAAATAAAATCTTGCAGATTTATGAGAATGCTCTAATATTCTCAGACATTACTAACAGGGTCTAGGCGATCATTTTTTGTCGAAAACCCCGATCTTTTTGAAACATTTTTAGATCACCCTATAGGCCATATTGCACTCTGGGTAGGATTTTGTAGTTTTTTCTAAATAAAATCTTGCGGATTTATCAGAATGCGCTAATATTCTCAGACATTACTAACAGGGTCTAGGCGATCATTTTTTGCCGAAAACCCCGATCTTTTTGACACATTTTTAGATCACCCTATAGGCCATATTGCACTCTGGGTAGGATTTTGTAGTTTTTTCTAAATAAAATCTTGAGGATTTATCAGAATGCGCTAATATTCTCAGACATTACTAACAGGGTCTAGGCGATCATTTTTTGCCGAAAACCCCGATCTTTTTGACACATTTTAAGATCCCACTATATGCCATATTGCATTCTGGGTAGGATTTTGTAGTTTTTTCTAAATAAAATCTTGCAGATTTATCAGAATGCTCTAATATTCTCAGACATTACTAACAGGGTCTAGGCGATCATTTTTTGCCGAAAACCCCGATCTTTTTGAACATTTTAAGATCACCCTATAGGCCATGTTGCATTCTGGGTACGATTTTGTAGTTTTTTCTAAATAAAATCTTGAGGATTTATCAGAATGCGCTAATATTCTCAGACATTACTAACAGGGTCTAGGCGATCATTTTTTGCCGAAAACCCCGATCTTTTTGACACATTTTAAGATCCCCCTATATGCCATATTGCATTCTGGGTAGGATTTTGTAGTTTTTTCTAAATAAAATCTTGCAGATTTATGAGAATGCTCTAATATTCTCAGACATTACTAACAGGGTCTAGGCGATCATTTTTTGCCGAAAACCCCGATCTTTTTGAACATTTTAAGATCACCCTATAGGCCATGTTGCATTCTGGGTAGGATTTTGTAGTTTTTTTCTAAATGAAATCTTGCAGACTTATCAGAATGCTCTAATATTCTCAGACATTACTAACAGGGTCTAGACGATCATTTTTTGTTGAAAACCCCGATCTTTTTGAAATATTTTAAGATCACCCTATAGGCCATATTGCATTCTGGGTAGGATTTTGTAGTTTTTTCTAAATAAAATCTTGCAGATTTATGAGAATGCTCTAATATTCTCAGACATTACTAACAGGGTCTAGGCGATCATTTTTTGTCGAAAACCCCGATCTTTTTGAAACATTTTTAGATCACCCTATAGGCCATATTGCACTCTGGGTAGGATTTTGTAGTTTTTTCTAAATAAAATCTTGCGGATTTATCAGAATGCGCTAATATTCTCAGACATTACTAACAGGGTCTAGGCGATCATTTTTTGCCAAAAACCCCGATCTTTTTGACACATTTTAAGATCCCCCTATATGCCATATTGCATTCTGGGTAGGATTTTGTAGTTTTTTCTAAATAAAATCTTGCAGATTTATCAGAATGCTCTAATATTCTCAGACATTACTAACAGGGTCTAGGCGATCATTTTTTGCCGAAAACCCCGATCTTTTTGAACATTTTAAGATCACCCTATAGGCCATGTTGCATTCTGGGTAGGATTTTGTAGTTTTTTTCTAAATGAAATCTTGCAGACTTATCAGAATGCTCTAATATTCTCAGACATTACTAACAGGGTCTAGACGATCATTTTTTGTTGAAAACCCCGATCTTTTTGAAATATTTTAAGATCACCCTATAGGCCATATTGCATTCTGGGTAGGATTTTGTAGTTTTTTCTAAATAAAATCTTGCAGATTTATGAGAATGCTCTAATATTCTCAGACATTACTAACAGGGTCTAGGCGATCATTTTTTGTCGAAAACCCCGATCTTTTTGAAACATTTTTAGATCACCCTATAGGCCATATTGCACTCTGGGTAGGATTTTGTAGTTTTTTCTAAATAAAATCTTGCGGATTTATCAGAATGCGCTAATATTCTCAGACATTACTAACAGGGTCTAGGCGATCATTTTTTGCCAAAAACCCCGATCTTTTTGAACATTTTAAGATCACCCTATAGGCCATGTTGCATTCTGGGTAGGATTTTGTAGTTTTTTTCTAAATGAAATCTTGCAGATTTATCAGAATGCTCTAATATTCTCAGACATTACTAACAGGGTCTAGGCGATCATTTTTTGCCGAAAACCCCGATCTTTTTGACACATTTTAAGATCACCCTATAGGCCATGTTGCATTCTGGGTAGGATTTTGTAGTTTTTTTCTAAATGAAATCTTGCAGACTTATCAGAATGCTCTAATATTCTCAGACATTACTAACAGGGTCTAGACGATCATTTTTTTTGAAAACCCCGATCTTTTTGAAACATTTTAAGATCACCCTATAGGCCATATTGCATTCTGGGTAGGATTTTGTAGTTTTTTCTAAATAAAATCTTGCAGATTTATGAGAATGCGCTAATATTCTCAGACATTACTAACAGGGTCTAGGCGATCATTTTTTGCCGAAAACCCCGATCTTTTTGACACATTTTAAGATCCCCCTATATGCCATATTGCATTCTGGGTAGGATTTTGTAGTTTTTTCTAAATAAAATCTTGCAGATTTATCAGAATGCTCTAATATTCTCAGACATTACTAAAAGGGTCTAGGCGATCATTTTTTGCCGAAAGCCCCGATCTTTTTGAACATTTTAAGATCACCCTATAGGCCATGTTGCATTCTAGGTAGGATTTTGTAGTTTTTTCTAAATAAAATCTTGAGGATTTATCAGAATGCGCTAATATTCTCAGACATTACTAACAGGGTCTAGGCGATCATTTTTTGCCGAAAACCCCGATCTTTTTGACACATTTTAAGATCCCCCTATATGCCATATTGCATTCTGGGTAGGATTTTGTAGTTTTTTCTAAATAAAATCTTGCAGATTTATCAGAATGCTCTAATATTCTCAGACATTACTAACAGGGTCTAGGCGATCATTTTTTGCCGAAAACCCCGATCTTTTTGAACATTTTAAGATCACCCTATAGGCCATGTTGCATTCTGGGTAGGATTTTGTAGTTTTTTTCTAAATGAAATCTTGCAGACTTATCAGAATGCTCTAATATTCTCAGACATTACTAACAGGGTCTAGACGATCATTTTTTGTTGAAAACCCCGATCTTTTTGAAACATTTTAAGATCACCCTATAGGCCATATTGCATTCTGGGTAGGATTTTGTAGTTTTTTCTAAATAAAATCTTGCAGATTTATGAGAATGCTCTAATATTCTCAGACATTACTAACAGGGTCTAGGCGATCATTTTTTGTCGAAAACCCCGATCTTTTTGAAACATTTTTAGATCACCCTATAGGCCATATTGCACTCTGGGTAGGATTTTGTAGTTTTTTCTAAATAAAATCTTGCGGATTTATCAGAATGCACTAATATTCTCAGACATTACTAACAGGGTCTAGGCGATCATTTTTTGTCGAAAACCCCGATCTTTTTGAAACATTTTAAGATCACCCTATAGGCCATATTGCATTCTGGGTAGGATTTTGTAGTTTTTTCTAAATAAAATCTTGCAGATTTATCAGAATGCTCTAATATTCTCAGACATTACTAACAGGGTCTAGGCGATCATTTTATGCCGAAAACCCCGATCTTTTTGAACATTTTAAGATCACCCTATAGGCCATGTTGCATTTTGGGTAGGATTTTGTAGTTTTTTTCTAAATGAAATCTTGCAGACTTATCAGAATGCTCTAATATTCTCAGACATTACTAACAGGGTCTAGACGATCATTTTTTGTTGAAAACCCCGATCTTTTTGAAACATTTTAAGATCACCCTATAGGCCATATTGCATTCTGGGTAGGATTTTGTAGTTTTTTCTAAATAAAATCTTGCAGATTTATCAGAATGCTCTAATATTCTCAGACATTACTAACAGGGTCTAGGCGATCATTTTTTGTCGAAAACCCCGCTCTTTTTGAAACATTTTTAGATCACCCTATAGGCCATATTGCACTCTGGGTAGGATTTTGTAGTTTTTTCTAAATAAAATCTTGCGGATTTATCAGAATGCGCTAATATTCTCAGACATTACTAACAGGGTCTAGGCGATCATTTTTTGCCGAAAATCCCGATCTTTTTGACACATTTTTAGATCACCCTATAGGCCATATTGCACTCTGGGTAGGATTTTGTAGTTTTTTCTAAATAAAATCTTGAGGATTTATCAGAATGCGCTAATATTCTCAGACATTACTAACAGGGTCTAGGCGATCATTTTTTGCCGAAAACCCCGATCTTTTTGAACATTTTAAGATCACCCTATAGTGCCATATTGCATTCTGGGTAGGATTTTGTAGTTTTTTCTAAATGATATCTTGCAGACTTATCAGAATGCTCTAATATTCTCAGACATTACTAACAGGGTCTAGACGATCATTTTTTGTCGAAAACCCCGATCTTTTTGAAACATTTTTAGATCACCCTATAGGCCATATTGCACTCTGGGTAGGATTTTGTAGTTTTTTCTAAATAAAATCTTGAGGATTTATCAGAATGCGCTAATATTCTCAGACATTACTAACAGGGTCTAGGCGATCATTTTGTGCCGAAAACTTCGATCT
This sequence comes from Metridium senile, assembly GCA_949775045.1. NCBI lineage: Eukaryota > Metazoa > Cnidaria > Anthozoa > Actiniaria > Metridiidae > Metridium > Metridium senile. The sequence continues at coordinate 89,168 of CATKSA010000070.1, read as the reverse complement.
TTTTGAAACATTTTTAGATCACCCTATAGGCCATATTGCACTCTGGGTAGGATTTTGTAGTTTTTTCTAAATAAAATCTTGCGGATTTATCAGAATGCTCTAATATTCTCTGACATTACTAACTGGATATGTATATGTTGAGTGATCATAGGAATTATTGACTGTACTTAGGTTGTGGAGATCACACATAATGCCAGGGTTATTGCTATCAAATCATCTTTAGATTCATAAGATTCATAATTTAGAAAAATGCATGAATTTGCTAATTGTCCTTTTGAATACTAAATATACTTTGGGCTGAGCCTTGTGAAGAATTGTGAAGAAAATATGTCAGAATTAATAAGTATAATTGTCATGGACGTTACAGCAAAAACAACCACATTTTTGAGTGAACAATTTCAATATAAAAATGCTCTAAAAGTTTTCAACAGAGAAACCCAATAAGGGTATATAGATATATATAGCAGTGGGATTATATTTATGTTGTATATTGTTATTTTGACCTCTTATCCTTTTTGCTTCTGTTAATGAGTGAAAAACTAGTGTCATAATAGACTTTAGAATTCCTGTCATGGACATACATTACATTGTATGAAATATTCACAGTATATATTTTAACCTCTTTTAACCTTAAGTCCTTCTGCAATCTACTAATATCTAGCCTGCGTTACATCCGGTTTATTCCCCGTAATAACCGTCTGCGAAATAACAAACATATTCGTGTTCTGAGACCCCCAGCGAATAGCAGGAAAATATATAATAGATGCTGATTGGCTGTTGACCTTTCAAATTCTAACGAGTCCTCCCATTGGTTCGATTACTCGCCTCAGTCATTCCCGTTTACAAATCTAACATGGCGTCCAACGAAAAGAATGTTTATAGTGAAAGCGTGTGGAATGAATGTTTCCACGTTGCATCACATGTGTTTGAAGTCGACAGTTGATTGCCGGAACAGAAAAAAACCGTCAAAGCCTTCTTTGAGAAAGGAGATGTGTTTGTCAATTTACCTACAGGCTTTGGTAAGTCACTGATTTATCGCTTTCCATACGCTTTCATAAACATTCTTTTCGTTCGACGCCATGTTAGATTTGTAAACGGGAAAGACTGAGGCGAGTAATCGAACCAATGGGAGGACTCGTTAGAATTTGAAAGGTTAACAGCCAATCAGCATCTATTATATATTTTCCTGCAATTCGCTGGGGGTCTCAGAACACGAATATGTTCGTTATTTCGCAGACGGTTATTACGGGGAATAAACCGGATGTAACGCAGGCTACTAATATCACACTTGAAATGGTTGCTTTTGCCTGGATTTTGCAGTTTTGACCATTTCTAGGTCAGCTTTCCACTGTTTTCCATTTTACTAAAAATATGATGGGGGAGGGGGGTACCGGGTCAGTTCGCCCAAATATACACTAAAGGGCCGATTTATACACCAAGTCGACTTATTAAAACACCGGCAAATATGGTACCTAATTTAAGCCGCTAACGCTAACGCGTTGTTCACTTACGACCTTGATCATGATCACTCGATTGTTCACTATGAAAGCTACAATTGAACTTTTATAGAGTGTTTATATATATTAGGGCATTTATAGAGCAATAGTTTCAAAATATTACAGTTGACATATGTAGGAAAAACGATTTGGGCGAAACGAATTTTTTTGTGCGAAACGACTTGGGCGAAACAGCATTTGGGCGAACTGACCCATATTCGGGAGGGGTGGTAAAGAGCAAATTAATATTTGTACTGAAAACTAAAAAATCAGTTGAAGACAATGGGCTGATGAAGCTTTTCAGGGTAAATTATGGATAAATAATTAATTAAGAACAATCCAAGGTGCCAATTCTACCACAAATAATTCTCAAATATGCTGAAGACTTGTATTTTGACCATTTTGACCAAAATCCTTCATTTGATATTGGATTATGGCATAGTGTAATTAAACTATTTTAAAAGTGATAAATTAGCCAAAAAAATACCTAACAACCTGTGTAAGCTTCATGGTTATTATTCAAATCACTTAATTAATGAGTTAATTCTAGAAAGAAAGCGTATAAAAGCCACAATCTTACCAGAAATATATTATGCTGTTACTTAAGGTATCAGCTAGCTGTTACTTTAAGTTACTTATACTAATGTAATTTTGCAGAACTTTTAATTTTGTAAACTCAAACTCGAGGAAAATGTTCACTATGCTGTCAAGTCATGGTGTGTAACGTCCATGTTGTAACGTTCATGACAAAATTTCATGACATTTTTTGGAGAAACAATTTGTAGGCAATGGATATTATGCATAAATTTCAGTCTGAAAAGCTTGCAGTCCATCAGAAATAATTTGGTGTCTCAAGCAAAGTTTACAAAAAATTGTGTCTTTTTGTCATGGACGTTACGTAACGTCCATGACAAACCTTTGAATGAGCATAATTACACAAGGAAAGTTTTTTTTGGATAAAATATTAGAATTATCTTCAAGCATTATAGTATATGGCCTCACAATAGCTGTAATGTTAGATTTTTGCCTGTTTCCATGAGGCTTAATATAAACGTTTAAGTTTAGTGACATTCATTCAGGACTGATTTGAAAAGCTTAGAATGTTATACAAAAAGGTTAGACATATCAGGTATTCTGAAATCTTCTATATGATCAGTTGAATGCAATTCTTTTTTGTGTTTGACATTTTTGTACTTTTACTTTTCTAACTTCACTTAGCTGTCTCGAGAAGAAAGAAACTGTGAAGAACAAGAGAAACTGTGCACTGTATGAAAATCAGCTTATTTGTCGCACTTCCGTAAATTGTTTGACTTTCCGTAGCTTGAAGAGAAACCATTTAGTTCGATGCGTGACAATTTTGGTCATTTTTCGTCTGTTAACTGACATCTTACTTTTTGTACATTTATTTTGGTTTGTGTTTAGAAAAACAAAACAAATCGAATGTGGTTTAGAGTTGTCTGTACTCTTATCGACAACGATATTCATCATGAGAGCGGTCAAAATTTGTTGCTGACTCACTCCGCTGAGCGTTGTGAGTCCACAACATTTTGATCACTGTCAAGACGAATATCGTTGTCGATAAGAGTACAGACAACGCTAAACCACATTGGATTTGCTAAAATGATCCTACATTCTAAAGAAAAGGAAGATAAGATTCAAGTTATTGAGCATAATGCTTGAAATATAAAATTCTTAACTGATTACAAATTCTACCAATTATCAGCTTGTAGCAATTTACTTTCAATACTAGACGCTCAAAGACCGCTTACATGGACTTCCGGCGCCAATGGCAAACAGATTAATCTTGATATTAGCTGGAGACTATGTTCCAGTCGATAAATATTTACAAAGAATGAGTGTCAATCCCTTCAAAGGTTAGAAAAGTCAGTCGTAGGAAGTTGTGGAGTATGTTTAGATGTTTTTATTGTGCAGGGATTTGGAAAGGACGAAGTAGCGAGGACGAACTTCCACACTCTACTGAAAGATCGAAGTATGACAACTTTCCAGCTGATGTGCAATTTCATTTATTTAGTAGCTATTTTAAGCAAGTCCTTTATTGAAGTGTAATTTTAGAATATATTGGAGATATACATCGCTTTGTTTTATGGCTACGCGGGACTCGCGACTGACACTGATATATAGCCGTTTGATTTCAAGTAATAAATCATTAAAAAAAATTCTCTCTTGGAAACCAATAAATAATTATCAAAAACTATCAAAAGAAGAAAAAAAGAGAAATAAAGTGAGAAAAGAAAAAGGAAAAAAAAATAGTGATGTCAGTTGGATTCGAACTCTTGACACTGTAGTTTATCGCGTTAACCGATTGTGCTAGCTTTGTAAATTTATGACGTCATGTCAAGTTTTGGGATATATATTCATTGCTTCCGTCACTAAGAAGTTACACAGCTCGGACTTTAATACGCCGAAAGATTACAATAGTGGTTACCTATCTTATAGATAGAGTAATCCACAAAACCTCAGCATTCATACAGTCAGTTTTCATGTCAGTGGTTATAGTTTTGTAAGTTGTATTGTATTTAAGAATCATATTTGGTTCGTTTGCTTTCTCGTGAGAACTGATAAGACCGGTAAGAACTTTGCTATCAATGCTTTCAATGCTATCAATGCTATTAACAGACTCGTGGACGGGCCCGTTCCGAAAATTTCGCTGAACATCTCTTAGTGTGGGCCTACCACGAATGGCGTGTCCATTTGTATGTGAGAGCAGCGTTCTATGCTTGATTTCGTCCATATTATCTTTGAACGCAAGTACAACTTTAAGGAGACTTTCCCTCTATTTCTCCGTGTGTGAATAGATAGGCCTAGCTACACACGATACATTTGACAATATGACAATAGATTTCAAAAAAGAAAGCACTCGGATTGGTTGAGTCTGACATCGACATTGAAACATCAAGTTGAAAGTTTTGATCGGTTCTCATTGGCTGAAACACAATAGGACCACAGGTAAGAGACCTAAGATTGACCACGCAGCATTTTAAGACATGGTCTTCCTTCGGAAGTCCATGTAATAAACCGCTAGTATAATGATAAACGTTACCTTTCTGGGTGAGCGAAGGAGTCTTTGACTGAAAAAAGAAAGATCAATCAATTCCATTATTTAATCAAGTCAATTATACACGCCTACGTTTACAAATATTGTCAAAATAAATGTTTGTAATAGTAAGTAATTTAATGTTAAATAATATGGCTACAACAAGAAAGATCAATCAATACTTATTAATATGGCATCAAAATTCCGCGTGCTCTGATTGGTTGCTGACACATAATAACCGGTCATTATGTATTAGATAGTTACTGAGGCCGGCAGCAATATTAGATATATTGCAGTCAGCTGAGGGAGCAGCCCGAAGCTAACTGCAATATATCTAATATTGATGCTGGCTGAAGTGACTATCGTATATAGTTACTATTCACTACCCTGCCCCATTGTTCTCTCTCTTGCACAGTAATCGGCGGTTTCTTGTGTTTTTGAATATAATAACAATAGGCTTACCAAACTTTAACTAGTTATCAGCCAATGAAAGTGTATTTATCATTCAGTAGCCTGCCCTATTATTGTTGTCTTTGTTGGATAATTATCGGCGGTATGCTGTCTCATGGAACAATAGGCTTACCAAACTCTAGACTAATTAGTTATAATATTATCAGCCAATGAAAATGTAATTATCATTCAATAGCCTGTCCCATTATTGTTTTCTTTGTTGCATAATAATCAGCGGTTTCTTGTCTCTTTGAATATAATAACAATAGGCTTACCAAACTCTAATCAGTTATAATTTCATCAATTCTATTTAGAGGAATGCTAATGAACTTGATGACATTAAACATGTTTTTGTTGCAAATTTTCCATCGGTTGCCTGGGTAGTATGTAAGAGATAAATACCGAGAACGGAGGCAATAAGCCGTATAAAGCCCGAGGGGCCGTAGGCCCCGAGGGCTTTATAGGCTTATTGCCGACGTTCGAGGTATTTATCTGACTTATTACATGATTTACAGAGGTTTTCCAAAAAGGCCTTGTATTTTTAAATTTTGTATGCAACATTTGGGTTTTTACGCCATATACTTTTATCGATGCAAGTCGTTTTCAAGACGACAAATATATTCTTCAGAAGATTCTTGAATTGTTTGTTTTTATTTTTAGGTCATGACTTATTACATGATTGAATAGGTTTTCACACAACTTCATGTCCCAAAGGGCATCATCAAGCTGATTATTTTTTTGGTTTCCCATGAGAATACAATCCAAACAATGGGCTTTTAGTTTTGTTGTACACTACAATACTAATGAACTGTAACGAACAAATGAATACGTTTTCTTCTCACCAACTGACATTGATCGGACAGTTAGCATAAAGTGTTAGGGTCAGGATTTGTAAGCAAAGGGTTCGGGGTTCGATCCTCGAAAGGTTCACTCTATCAGATGATTTTTTATTCGTTAAATGTTCGCAACTAGAAAATTTCTAAGTTTAACGTTACATATAAAGTTGAAAAAGAACGCAAATGACAAGGATAATATTGGGATTAGGTCATTGGTATTCAAGGGCACAATATACATTAGTATTCAAGGGCAATATACATTAGTATTCAAGGGCAATATATAGATATTGCCCTCAAATGGGGGCAATATCTGTATAAAGCCCTTGAATTGATAATGAACAGGGTAATACGCGATATAAAGCCCTAAAAGTAACAATGAAAACCGATGTAATCATGTAATAAAATGGCTTAAAGCGCGGATACAGTAATGCAGCAAGGTCTCGGTTCGAATCCTGGCATTGGTACTCAAAGACTTTTTTCAGCAAAAAAATGCTATCTAGTAAATTATTTCTAAGTCGGATGATGCTTACTAGAATGGAAATTATTAGTTATACACACTTAAAGTGCACCTGAAGCCCTTCATGATATTTTGCAAATCTGTTGTACATGGGGTGTATAATAAGTGTACTTAATATTCTTTGATGTCGACCTCTCTTTTCTGCGATATAAACATTTGAAATCTGAAAATGCAAATGAGGTGACGTCATCCCAGGAATTTGAAAATGCAAATGAGGTGACGTCATCCCAGGAATTTGTCAAAGTTTTGTTTCAAAGCTGACCGCAAGCTTGTTTTTGTAAAGAAGTAAAAATGTAAATGGTAGTGTAAATATTAGTAATACAGATATTAAGCTTTAAAAAATTGCTATAATTATTTCCAGAGAACTTTTGTATATTTAATGAGGCCTGGGTAGACGTCACTTCATTTGCATTTTCAAATTTCAAATGCTTATATCTCAGAAAGGAGATGTCGACATTAAGAAAAATTAAGTACACTTATTATACACCTCATGTCAAACAGATTTGCAAAATATCATGAAGGGCGTCAGGTGCACTTTAACAGAACACACTGCAATATGTTTGATATTGCAGAGTGCGGACTGCAATATGTTTGATATTGCAGAGTGCGAACTGCAACATAACTAGATGTCTTTGCTTTCAGACGCGGGTACTCAGCAATCAGTGATTTAGTGCAGAGAGAACAATGGGGTGTGTGGTGAATAGTAACTATTTTCTTGTAATGACCGGTCATTATTTTTTCACGGCTGGACGGTGGCTAACGCGAGGTGAAAACAAAACAAAAATTACTTATTTTTCGATAAACAATAATAAAAACTTTAATTCAAGGCTAAATGGCAAGCATTGGTTGTTTTTGCAAACATTTTGCTAGTAAGCAAAAGTTGAGAAAACCAAATTAATATTGCAAAAACTCACGAGAGAATAAACATATATTCGTAGGTTGTGAGAATACTCAAAAGCTTTTTTTAATTCTCTAAAGAACATAAAGCTCGTTCACATAACTCAATAACAGTTGAAAAGTGTACTTTTAGTTTTTATCTTTCCTTGTAATCAACACGGCGGTGAGTTGAGCTATCTTTTGTTGAGATATGTCGTTGCTTTTCACTCACTTTTAAAAAGTTTCAAAATTCACGAAAAGTTTTTTTACTAAAGTTAAAATAGTTTTTGAAGTCAGGAAGTGGAATTGTCTTTCTTTTTCTGCATACAAAAGGTTCAAAAATCTTGAAAAGGACGATTTGCTCGATTCAAAGTCCTGTCAGCGATCCTCATCATTTCATTTTCTTCATGAATTATGACAAAGACAAATATAAATTCCTTCAACAGTTTATCTAAACAACACGTTTTATAGGGGAATGTCTTGATATTAATTACTGACTATAGTATAACATTTAACTAAGTCTCGGCAAAAATTGATTTCTTTTTGCGACGTATGTTTTAGAAGTTTAAGCAGTCTTAAGATAAAATCTCATTGTGTATAAAGGAATAAACCCAAGAATTCAATCTTTTACACACTAAAGCCACGAAAATTTATTCATAAGGAAAACTAGTTTCGTCTCCTATAGACCTTATCAATTCCTTGTTTACAATTCGTACGTAATTGGGTTTATTCCCTTATACACAATGCAATTTACAAAGTCTTTCGAGGTCCTAAGTAGAAATATATCAAATAAGATAAAATCGTCTTTTTAGTTCTGATCTAAACATTCCAGGCTTATAATCTGCACAGGACTGTAAGTTTAATTCCAATCGGTCATTCGATCGAGAAAATTGTTCATCTGTACTTGTTGACGAAACTAGAATGTATAAGACACATCGTGGAATGAAAAAAGTTTACCGAAATCGAGAAAAAAACTTATTTAAATGAATTATTTAACAGTAAAACATCTCCTTACCTTGTAGCTTTGAGTAAAAAGAAAGTAGCCGAGCCCGCTGACTGAATTGACAGCGGTATCAGCTACACACGCAAGGCATCTTGGGTTGTCTGCTCGATTCGATGGTAGTCGGCTCGATGATAAATAGCTTGCGCTCGATTTTGAGTACTTCCGCTCGAGACGAATGCACCCAGCTCGATCTGATCTGAATCATTTTATATAGACAAGAGTGTATTGCTCGACTCCATAGTGACTTGCTCGATTCGTGAAGTTGAATTTTGGCAGTGATCACCCGCCATACAAAACATACTGTTTCCGTCGGTAAATGTTGCAGTTGGCACTCTGCAATATCAAACATATTGCAGTGTGTTCTGTTAAGTGTGTATAAATAATTACTATTCACCATCCGCCCATTGTTCTCTCTCTGCACTAAATCACTGATTGCAGGGTACCCCCCGGGGGTACCCGCATCTGAAAAGCAAAGATATCTAGTTATGTTGCAGTTCCCACTCAGCATTATTAGAAATATTGCAGTCCGCACTCTGCATTATTAGAAATATTGCAGTATGTTCTATTTAGTGTTTATTAAAAAATTACGTTCATTCTAGTAAAGATCAGACTTACTACAAAGCGATTTTTGGTGAAAAAAGTCTTTGAGTACTAATGCCAGGATTCGAACCGTGATCTTCTGCTTCGCTTTATCCGCGCCTTAAGCCATTATACTACCGAGGCAACCGTTGGAAAATTTGCAACAAAAATAATGTACACTTAATGACTGGTCCCGAACACTCCTCCACATTCGAGGGAAACAAAGCTAACTGGTTTCCCGAGAGATCAGTCATTAAAGCGTTTTGTTATATAGCTAATCATTTTAGACAAGTAAATTAAGTAAATTAGATTTTTTATTCAATGCGCTGGGCACTTGTATCCCGGTCGGGATACAGTTAGATGTAACTAATATCACGTGAGCATCTATCAACCAATGAGAATGCTCGTTATATAGTCAAAATGATTAGCTATATAACAAGTCTTAATGTCATCAATTGAATGAAATTATTATTAATTAGAGTTTGGTAAGCCTATTGTAACTATATACGATAGTCACTTCGGCCGGCTAGCTGCACTGCTGACTGCAATATATCTAATATTGCTGCCGGCCTCAGTAACTATCTAACACTTATTATTGTAATACCATGATCACCTCGGATTCTTTTGTCTTCCGAGAGGTTTACAAACCCGAATTTTCCTCATGCATACAACATGAGGGAAATTTAGAAGACAAAGAAATTCTTTGTCTTTTACTAAATTTCCCTCTATTTAATTTATGCAAGGGAAATTTAGTAAAAAGACAAAGGATTTCTTTGTCCTCTAAATTTCCCTCATGTTGTATGCTTGAGGAAAATGTAGGAGACTATCCCTCAGTAGGCCTTTTATAAATAGGACATATGTCCTATGTACCAGGACGCCCTACTTACCAAGGCACGTGGATAAAGATAATGAGCAGTGAAAGCAGCATGGATATTAGCATAAAAATGCATTGTTATTTTTGTCGTTGTTAAATAGCGGAATTAAAGACGCGAGCTATCCTTTTACGGGTTTACGGGCGAATGAAAACAACTCTAAACCTGTAGAAAAATAAATATTTTGTTTGCATGTATTTGTCAGATATGATTCAAATAAAAGAAAGCAAACTAATGATTGCATTCCATAAAACACCTACCAAACAATACTTGACATAACATTGTTCTTTGCCATTCTTGCGTTTATGAATAACAATACCCTGAAATAAGTGGGACATTTTGGTACATAGGACACATGTCTTAATTATAAAAGGCCTAATGGTACCTCATTATAACAATCATCGAGACCATTCCTGGATCGCTTCGACCCAGTTGAAAATTCTTTAAAAAAAAGGACCCTTTACTACACACAAGTCCATACTCTAACACTTGTGGGACTCATTAAGTAACTATGCGCATGCGTTGACTACGTTGAAGTATAGTATGTCATGCGTGTTTATGCAAACAAACTATAATGAATGCATGGTGGTATGATTCGGCATTATCTCATTTAACAAAAGCAACTATTTCTAAAAGTATGCCGAAAATCAACAGCTTTGTATTCCCCCGAATACCGAGGGAAAATTTGTTGAAGTCCCGAGGGCGCAGCCCGAGGGACTTTCAAAAATTTTCCCGAGGTATTCGGGGAAATTTAATCACTAATTTCCCGAGTGCCATGGTATTACTTTGTAATACCATGATTACCGAGGAACTAACTACTGTTAGGAAATACATGTTAGTTTTCATAGAAGCATAAATTATAAACTTTTACAAAGCTGTTGATTTTCGGCATACTTTTAAAATAGTTGCTTTTGTTAAATGAGACAATGCCGAATTATACCACCATGCATTATAGTTTGTTTGCATAAACACGCATGACATACTATACTTCAAAGTAGTCAACGCATGCGCATAGTTACTTAATGAGTCCCACAAGTGTTAGAGTATGGACTTGTGTGTAGTACAGGGTCCTTTATGTTAAACATTTTCAACTGGGTCGAAGCGATCCAGGAATGGTCTCGATGATTGTTATGATGAGGGACCATTGGGGGATAGTCTCCTAAATTTCCCTCATGCATACAACATGAGGGAAATTTAGAAGACAAAGAAATTCTTTGTCTTTTACTAAATTTCCCTTGCATAAATTAAATATAGATTAAATTTTATTTGATTAAATTTCTCCGAATCCCTCGGGACTTCCACAAATTTTCCCTCGGTATTCGGGGAAATTTAATCACTAATTTCCCTCGAGCCATGGTATTATTATAAGTAATACCATGATTACCGAGGAACTAACTACTGTTAGGAAATACATGTTAGTTTTCATAGAAGCATAAATTATAAACTTTTACAAAGCTGTTGATTTTCGGCATACTTTTAAAATAGTTGCTTTTGTTAAATGAGACAATGCCGAATTATACCACCATGCATTCATTATAGTTTGTTTGCATAAACACGCATGACATACTATACTTCAATGTAGTCAACGCATGCGCATAGTTACTTAATGAGTCCCACAAGTGTTAGAGTATGGACTTGTGTGTAGTACAGGGTCCTTTATGTTAAACATTTTCAACTGGGTCGAAGCGATCCAGGAATGGTCTCGATGATTGTTATGATGAGGGACCATTGGGGGATAGTCTCCTAAATTTCCCTCATGCATACAACATGAGGGAAATTTAGAAGACAAAGAAATCCTTTGTCTTTTACTAAATTTCCCTTGCATAAATTAAATATAGAGGGAAATTTAGTAAAAGACAAAGGATTTCTTTGTCTTCTAAATTTCCCTCATGTTGTATGCATGAGGAAAATTCGGGTTTGTAAACCCCTCGGAAGACAAAAGAATCCGAGGTGATCATGGTATTACTTATAAATAAAACATGATCACCTCGGGTTCCATTGTTTTAAGAGGGACGTTATATCGCTAACATCCCTCTCCATGAATAGGAATGAGGGAAAATTAGAACTAATCTTCCCTCATTACTATGTATGAGGGAAAATTAGTTCTAATTTAGAACTAATTTTCCCTCATTACTATTGATGAGATATATAGTCCCTCACAATCACCGGGACTATCGTCGAAACAGGTACGTTAAATTTACTCTTGATTTGTTATGGGGCCATACTTGATATAGCCTGAGTATCAGGCTCTAGGGGAGAGGGGAGGGAGAAAGGAAAAAAAAGTTCCTCCCTGCCTCTTCCTGACCCCGAAGGCCTGATACTCGGTTATACTTGATATCGCTACACACTCATACGCGTGTGGTAAGCATTTTTGTCATTGCGCATGTGTATAAAACTGACATTGAGAATTAAAACAAATCAAATCATTAAGTTTAAAGTAACAAGGTGTTTATTATATAATAGACCTTACATCACACACCACAATATTATCTTTCTTGATTTATTTATGAAAATTAATATTATACGACATTGTTTAATGTCGCTCCTTGAAGAATCCCTCCCAAACTAAATCCCATGCTCGTTTATTTCCTCGGTGATCATGGTATTACAAACTAATACCATGATTTCTTCGGGATATTAGTAATTCAATGTCCCTCAGCCTCGGGAAGTTTAGTAATAGTCCTTAGGGTAAGGGTAAGGGTTAGGGTTAGGGTTAGGGTTAAACTTCCCTCTGCTTAATTCGGGGACATTTAATCACTAATAACCCTCATATGGTATTACTTATAATATATTTTTTAAGAAGTTGATATATAGGTCAGTCATGATCTAAAAAAAATGTGATTGGAACATTTATTCGCGGAGAAATAGCGCCCTAAACTTTAAAATCGACCGCGCCCCTTCGGGTTGGCCGGGAATTGGGAGACTGGTAACCTTGTGACGTAAATTCGGGAAACCCAAGCTAGTGTCACTCAGTGTTTCTTGTTACTTCTGTTGTTTTGAGTAAGAAAAGTTCGATAAATCGATAGTATTTACCGTTGACTGAATCATCCCTGACATCAGTTTAAACTAGACAATCAGAATATCTTTATCAGATACCGATAAAGAATTATACCTGGATTCAAAGGACAGTAGTAAGAAAAGCGAAGGTTTACAAAGTACTTTCGAAGACTGAGAACTTTCTTACTTAGTCTGTCTTAGAAGTACAAGAAAGCGGAGTAGAAAATATAGTGACAGTTTTGAGCCTTTTAAAGCCTTCAGATGAGCCTTTAGCCGATGAAATTGGTTAGCAAAATCGCTACTACGCAGGCAGAGAAATTAAAAGATCGTGGAGCATTCAAAATAGCTTTAATCTCGATTCAATCGAGGCTAAAAAGTCGCCGTACAAAGAGCCTTCCTGATGACCGATGATAGTTACAACAGTTAACGTTTATCTATTGCAATCATAAATCGTTATATGATGGTATACGATGTTTCCCCGAAATGTTTTAATCATGCTCAGAGTTCTTTTTGCACTTTTTCTAGGGGTTGAAGTACTGATAATTGCGAAGTTAAACAACTTAAAAGCGGAGTTTTGTGTGTTGAAATTGATGGTTGCCTCGAGTCCGTCCAAAACAAACTTGTACTGTAAACTATATGAAATAGAAGTCAATCTGACTTTACATCCAGAATTTCATCCCGTGTATATTCATATGTTAAAATCGCTGGTCATTACGATCGCCAGCGGCTAAATACAGAACGACTGACTGAAGACAGTTAGTGAAAAAATCACACAAAACATCCTGCTTGAAACAAACAGTGATGTTTTACAACTACTACCGTTTCAACGCTTCAAATTTTCAATGATTTCCCCTGATAACATTCCCGTTTTATCCATTTGTAGTTGAACATATTTTTATAATAAAATGCCATTTTGAACTCATAAAAAGTGCTCCATAATGATAAAGAATACAACAACAACAACAAAATAATAATTTGTGATAAGTTATCATAAATTGTTTTTATAAGTTAACACTCAATGATTCAATGACTAGTTTTAGCAATCTTTATTCTAAAACTACTTTAATTCCATTTTGAAACTTGATTACAAGTATTATTAGTATCAGAGTTAAATGATGAACTTGACCGGCGGCCTCTCGCTAGTTTTTTCAACCCGGCGATCATTAGTAATTATCGTACGCGAAAATCTGACTCGTGACACTATAGAACGGCTTTCTTTAGAAGTTATATAAACGGTTCAATCATATTTCAATATAATATCTTCAAAGTAGAATATAGCAAAGATTTCAGTTATACTTATACTATTTCAGTTGCCATGATACATTTGCCATAGTTTGAAACGCTTCATTGCCATTCGTACGCGTTGTTTCTGCTCGACATTTGTTTTGGTTCTTCATCCTATAAATCTAGGCTTGAACAGGGTATAATTCCAACTTCAACTCTTATTAGATGAGCCAGATGTTTCTTCAATTCACTAACAAATATTTCAGGGAATAATTTTGGGGTTTGCCGTTGAAAAGACTACTGCTAAAGTAGCAGAACGAGTCTTTGTCAAACCAAGTTGACGCTTTTACGTCCTCTCGCTTTAGCAAGCGTATGATCTTTGCCCAAATATATTAATGCAGTCGAATGCCTCTCTTGTCCTCTACTCTATTAGAACAACCTCCCAGAACGGATCTGCTTGGCACAGTGTCTAAAAAACTCCTGTAAAACGATGATACGTTTACTGAAGTCCGCATACTAGCCTTTGTACAAGCTGCGAGATGGTCCCGAATTTACGTCATCAATGACCTAGAACCAGTCTCTTCAAAGGCCCAATTCCCGGCCAACCCGAAGGGGCGCGGTCGATTTTAAAGTTTAGAGCGCTATTTCTCCGCGAATAAATGTTCAAATCCATTTTTTTTTTGCATTTCATGACTTAGCTATATATCAACTTCTTAAATCGCCAAAAAACCGCGAGAGTTCATATACACTTTAATATATTATATATGTTTTTTTGAACTTACCGAAAAGTTTAAATTGTCTCGGAACCATTCAGCTGAGACCCTGGAATGGCTAAATTTCGTCCGTAAGAGTTGCAATGGAATTCCTATGGTGTTGTATACACCTATTTCAAAAATCGTTGTCGCAAACAAGGCCTGCAAAGGATGTCGGTATATTCATAGCATCTTTTGGTTGTACGTGTTTGTGTTATATGACCATAACAAGTTGTTGTTGTGGTAGATATAAATACAAATATTTATTTTAAAAACGTGCAATAAATCTCTAATTAAGTCCATGTAACCGACATCCTTTGCAGGCTTTAGAGTGTGGACTGTAGCTTCGGCTGCGACAACGATTTTTGAAATAGGTGAATCTGCACCGTCATCTGCTGCTATTTTATCCAAGCCATTGAAAATAGCGGTTTTGACGTCCTCAATCAGTATTGCACACCCTGCTCTTACTTCGTTATTGGCGGATTGCAGGAGTCGGTTGATCTCTTTTATTCTACAAACAGATACGTATAAGGTTATTCCCGTATTCAGTTGACATCACAGAAAAATATAATTTATGACAATCGAGATTGACATAGATGAGTAGTTTGCCGGGAGAGATATAGTCATTGCGTCCAGGGCTGTTATACCCTGGTTACCAGAGGCTTGACTATTAACTCTTTTTTAAATTCGGGTTTTGCGAGTGTTTCAGATGCCGAAATTGAGAGCGAGAGGTCTAATTGTTTTTCCAACAACTTATTGGTCAAACTTAAAAGGAAATAATAGTAACAACAAAGTACTACAACTTTAAAAACTAGAATTATTTGTGAATGAATTTTGACTTGAAGAGCGCGCGCTACTGACGCCATCACACGATTTATCAGTTTGATTGATTAAAAAAATGTTCTTGAACTTTTCTTAATTCCTCCAACGTTCTAAATTACTGATAAAGTAGTTTTAAAACTAAAATTATGCTATTTTCAGCCGTTAAAAAAAATTATTGAGGGAGAAAATGGCAAAAACAGTGGAGAATTTCGATGTGTTTTGAATACATTTTGAATACATTTTGTCACACGTCACTCGGTATTTTCACTTTCGATTATGTCATTTTGTCAAAATAAAACGATTGAAATTCTCATTTTGTGTTGAGGTTTCCTCCTTGTATATAATAAAACAATTAGTCACCTCAAACTCAGTGATTATCCTATACATAACTACCTCGCGGCTCGAGGACTCGCCGTTCGGTAGATATTCACCGATAATCACTTCGTCTTCAGCGAATAATTGTTAAATATACTTATATTTTCAACTCTCTTCCTAGAGATATACATAATATGTTCTCTTCTAACTATATACCCCCTCCTCCCCCTTACGTATAAGCTTCCCTCTTCAGGCTCAGCATTTCTGCTCAATATTTTTCCATATTTCTATAAATGTACCCTTTTAAAAGTTTCCTTAATTCCGTTCAAAAATTGCTTATTTCCATTATAAGTTATCCTTTTTCCACTTAGCACCACGATACCATAGATAGAAAAAAATACATTTTATTTTTCTTCTTAAATATATTAATTATCATAATATAAAAATTGTTAAAATATGCAAAATATATTGTATATGAGTAAAATAAAAATGAATCAAATCATACATAACCGATATCCTCTATTATTTTGGAGATGTTGTTAAAAGGTGTTATTTCTGAAAGATTGGTTGTTTTTGTTGTTTCGTTCTCACAATATAGCAAGCGAAATTTCACGTCACGCAATATTGTCACGCGTTTCTAGAGCCGTAAAAAGATATAAGTTAGCCACAAATGTCATATGAAATCTTTCATATCTTGGCAGAAAAAACTCGGTTTGACATGAATTTTTGCCGAGTTACATAATTTTAATCTTTCATTATGTTTAGGTCTCTGAAACGAACTGAAATATTTTTGATGACGAGAGAGATTAAAGAGAACACGGATGTTTTTTTTTGACCGGTCAAAAATTCGTCCAGTCCCGTGTAAACGTAGCCTTATAGGAAAAACCTATGTTTGAATCTACTGCGGTGAAATGCGCGTAATTCGTGGGCTACGTGGTTTATCCAGATATACACAGTTCGCACTTATTCATTCCTCACCGATGTATTTTCGATACTATCAGCTTATGATATTCCACCTATAGGTATCGCCAAACTTATGTGTCAATAATTGTCTACTGTGGGATATTCTCCGTGCGAAGTGGTAAACAATTATGGTCGCGGATAACTAATTAATTTTATCAAGCGCAGTGTTGAAATAGTACTTTTGGGGTTTGAGATTGCGGTAGCTTTATAGTTTCGTCTGTAACTTTATTTTTCGTTATAAAGGAAATTGCGAAAACTACAATTACAGGTTCAACAAATAGCAATTAACTCTCCTTTTAAAATTAGTTCTGCATGCCCGTGCCACATGTACAATTGCTCACGCTAATTGCACGTGCAATGCAAGAATCGCTCGTGCGTGCTAACCATGTACATTCATCTTGAGCCATTCAGTTGCTATTCAGTTGACCATGGCGAACGCAGTGGAGGTGTCTCGCTTTAGTTGCCTACAACTGTGCGAATATATATACGTAAACAAGGTCTTACACAGTCAATTGTAAGCTGTGTTAAAGGTAATATATATCAAAGTACATATATATACTTTGCATCAAAAGCTGATAATTTTATTCAGAACACGCGACATTTTGAGAACCATGAACAGCCTCGGGTGACTAACAAAAATCCACGCGCACACAATTATAAGATATTTATTATATTTCTACATGCACAGAGGCGAGAAAAAATTAATCAGTTTATCTGGTTTACATTTTAATTACTGAGGCCCGTAAACTGAGGCTCGCTTGCCGAGCCACGTGCATGTAATGTGTTATTACGCCGAAACATCTTTAGTTTGCCATAAATATTGTATTAAGCTATACAAGTGTATATGAATACGAACGCCGTATTTGTTTAACAGTTCAAATTGCAAGCATACAAGTGACATTACTATTTCCCTCAGCTGAAAGCGTGGACGGCAAAACATTTTTAATGTTCACTTCTGAAGATATAAAGTACGAATTCGACGACGTATCGGAGACAGGTGCATTCTTAGAGCCTTCCTTCAGAAAGTGGTGAGTATTTTTTAGCTAATTCCATTATTTTCCATTGCGTCGAATAAACATATTTTGTACCATTTAATTATTAGACCCGCAGCCGAATGGTTTACGAGTCAATAGCCCAGAAGACTGAGGGCCGAATGGACCATTCGAGTAAGTATAACTAGTAGGTCAAACTTTGCCAATATTGTTTTTTAAAAAAATAAAAATTCAATTGTTTAAAACATCGACATTCTCCACAATTTTGTTTTATACATATGCCACTTTTCATTTTCTACCTTTTAGGGTCGAAAATGAGATACTCGCGGACCTTTTAGGGTCAGTTTTCGAACCTCAGATTATACATATTGAAAAATGTTTAAATGTGGCCGTACCTTTTTGGATCTGAAATCAGTCTCTGAGTTAATTTATGTCGTCGAGCACCCCTATCCATTTTTAAGGGAACCCCCCCCCCCCCTCCGGATTAAGCTTAACGGCCGAAAAGAACATAGTATTTAGCAAGAGCTTGAAATGTAAGAATCTGGCTTTCTCAATCAAAACTGAAGAATCGTGTGATGGCGTTAGTAGCGCGTCCGTAGCGCGTACCCTTCAAGTCAAAACTATTATTAGCATAACATTTAGTTCTAAGCTATTAGAATAAATAGAGGAAAACCAAGAAAGTTTTCACAACAGGCACTTTTTGAGCTACTAGTGGTATTTCAGTGACCCGATAGACCACTAGTAGAGTAGCCAATCAGAAAGCAGGATTAAAGTACAAAATAAGTTTATTAAACGCAATGGAAAATAATAGAATTGGCTAAGCATATTAAGGTGGCTTCCTATAGTATTCTTCAGACCAAACCCGTTTTATTTTAATTTGGATTATTTATAGTCTTAACTTACACCTATACACTTGGTTTTTGGACCAGTTGACTGAATGCTTTGATGAAAGTTTGGATTGATGCCAATTTTAGCTTGATTGGCGTTACCGTGGCAACGATAAACAAATATGGCCGAAATAGCTGTTATTACAGTTATATGCAAATGATTTTGAACAATGGGTTGAAGTCGAGGCTTTCGGACGAAAACAATAGGTTTGCCCGAAAGCATCGATTTGAATCCATTGTTTGAAATCATTTGCATATAACTGTAATAACAGCTATTGTTTTTGTCGAATAACTCTAAAACTCGATTTAAAGAAAATCAATCTGTTTGATTTGAAGTTATTTGCAAATATATTCTAAAGCAGTGATTTTTGCATGTTGAGAGATGGTAGCGACCTAAACAATACTCAGGAGAAACGAAATACCATCAAAACACTACATACATGTAAAAGACCTTTCCTTATACACTTCTCTCTGGATAAATGCTAAATCTTTATTCTTTTTTTAAGCAGAGACGAATTCTATTAAACTAAACTTGAACGAACCTCCCATACTGGCATGGAGAAGTACCGACCTATTGATCTTCCAGAGGGATTTGCAAACTTAAACGGTTTGGTAAAGCCATCGACAACCAACTGGCCACTTGTTCAGAAGCAGAGACGGTGTTGGACGACATATGCAAACATGTTAGTCGCCAGGTTAGTTGAACTCCAAGTTGCTCTTAACATATATATATACATAAACATATATTTTGTGTTTTTTTTTTCTTCTGTTTTTTTGGGTACTTATGAAACTATCTAAAACAAATCATGATTCTGTCACATTTAGTTTGTTTCTCCTGGTGCTTTTCTCAAACATGAACTATAACTAGCAGTCCACAAGTGTAGCCAATGAGATTGCAGGATTTGTGATAAACCAGTGGATACTAAATGTGTACATATATATTCAAAAGAGCCATTTTATACTTGATACCTATCACAATCTATCTCTTTTACTCCGACGGAGGTCTAAAGCTAGAAATTATATCAGTAAAGTTGAGTTAACGGTGTTACAATAACTTAATAGATTGCATAGTCAAAATTAATTTTTAAATAACATAATATATTATGAATAATGTTATGGGCCATTCCACATGAGACATTGAAATAATGAACATTTTAAAACATTGAATTTTCAAGTAAAATTCATGTTTTTAAAAAGGCAAGACATTGAATTGTCAAAAATTATGAGAGATTTTGAAATATATGCCACGTTCACTCTGTGCCAGCTGGCCTTTCAAACTTCACTTGTTTGGGTTATATTTTTAGAGCATTTTGAGTGTTGACTTAGTGTTGACAGAAGGGTTAAATTGGAATTCAAAAGCTTTCTTTAAAAGACATACATAGCATTGCAATTTTTTTTCAATTCCAGCTCTCCTATGAATTATACAGCATTTATATTTTGTTGGGGACATAACATATTGTGTACTACAAATAGACATATTTTTTTTATTTTCCAACAAAACGTATAACTTTTTTCGAATGATATTCATGATCCTGTTTTAGACTTGTATAAATATAATGTTTTAGCTAAAAAAAATTCTAAAGCAATAGTTTTAATCCTCTTGAAAATGTGTTGCAGACATTACACTGCAGATATTACACTTTTTATACATGCATCAGAAATAGGTATTAAATGTAAATTCGAAAAATCTAAACATTTCTGATTGAACTATAACTATATTCAGAACAGAATTTTGCTGACAAAGATGAATTAACTGAATCATTTAATATATTAAAATCAAATAGATAGGGATGGAACTATCAACATTAACAATGAAAAATGAAACAATAATATACAGTGAACTGTCTCATATTGATATATAGCTAATAACTTGTATAAATATTATATATATGGTCAATTTCATGATCATGGACATTACATTTGAAGCCTTTTTTAAATTCAATTCCATATAAAATTTAGAAAAAGGCATGAATTTGCTAATTGTCCTATTGCATGATAAGATACTTTGGGTTGAGCCTTATTGATAAGTGGATGAAGAATTGCTCTACCTCAAATTTATAAGAAAATATGAATTAATTAAGTCATTGTCATGAGCGTTACAAAAAAACAACCACACTTTTCAGCGAACAATTTCAATACAAAAATGCTCTGAATTGTTTTACTGTAGAAAACTAATAAGGGTATAGAGATATACACCTACTTGCAGTAAAGTTGTCATACAAAAATATACATTTGTTATTTAGAAAATAGAACATTTGTGATTTAGAAAAAAGAAGATCACTCAAGCTGAACTCTCTCTTATGTCTTTTTATTAATTCCTTTCGCACTAAATCACAAATGTTCTATTTTCTTTATGACAATTGTTCTATTTTTGTGACAACCTTATTGCAAGTAGGTGTAGCAGTGGGATTACATTTATGTTGTTATCCTTTTCACTCCTGTTAAGGATATTGTCCACGTTCGCGGTGTGCTTTCACATGCTTTCAGTCAAAAGTTTGTTTACAGCATCATTTTACAATAATAATAGACATATTATATATCATTTTAAAGCTTATATAACAGCTAGAGAATAAGACTGTGTATGTTTTGTTATATACCACAATTTTCTGTAAGATATGCTCAAAATTAACCGCCTTCTGGCTTCAATGCGAGTTGTTTAAAAAAGTATAAGTCAAAAAGTTCATACTGCTTTGCCATCATTTCTTCGTTATGTCAATCAACACATATTGGTCTTTTTTTAATAAAATACTTAGTTGTAGAGTTATGGCCCGTTTTGTAATTTAACTTGAAGTTTTAACAATGAGTTGACTTTGAAACACATTTATTCAAGAACGAAGCCTTTTATCGAAAAAACTGGACATGGTTTTGAGCATATCTATACATGTGCTGATTGACATAATGCATAAATAACGGCGAAATAGTTAAGGAACTTTTGGACTTATACTTTTTTTAATGAAAGCGCTCGATTTTGAGGTTTTACGTAAAGCATTGGTTAAATATATTATTTAAAAACATACATAGTCTTATTCTCTGTTATATAAGCTTTAAAATGATATATACTTTGTCTATCTTTATTGTTGACGTGCTAAATAATTAGTACTTATAATTATGATAACTCTGATCCACGATTCTGATTTGCTTTTACTTTGATTCTCTATTTCTGTTTAATCATATTGACTTCTTGATTGATTTCTGAGGATTGATTGTCACTCAAGGCATGTTATTATTTTGTCTGTTAGCTGTAATTCATAAAAACACACTTTGATTATCTAAACCTTTTAAGGTATTAGGAATGGCTTAAATGGGTGCTATTTGGGCAAAATTTCCTCAAATAATATTGATACAATCTTATAAATGAATAAATAAAGTACTATCCATTAAATTCTCTTTCCAAATTTCAAGTTGAGGTGTCGAATATTACACCTGAGGTGTCAAAAAAGCACAGCAAACCCAACGATACAAAATCAGTTTTTCTTAGTATCTCTGTTAATAAAAGTCCAAAAGAGCTCAAACTATAAACTTATAACATGATTGTAATAATAAATATACAATGACTCAAAAACATTAGGGAGCCTGCAAAAAGTGACACAACATCTTGAATACAATTGGTCATATAATTTTTAATCTTCAAAGCCTAACCACAGGGAGCCCGGCTTTTTGTTGCTTTTACATAAGTCTTTAAGATATAAAATCGCGTAGCTTTTTGGGGTTTCCTGTGGTGTTTAGTAGATTAGCGCTACATATCTTGACCTTTGTAAACAGTTTGCGTAATCTATGAAATCCGACCTCGGCAATGAGACATGGGCTGGCGTGTAATCAGATCCGGTGGTAACGAACTTAGTAACGCACTCTCTTAAAACACACTAAAGAGATAAATATTTCTCTTAGTGTACGGCATCCTGTAAACACTGGACTGGACTTTGGACTGGACTTTGGACTGAACTTTGGACGTTGTTGACTTTTTTCTTTTTTTTTCTTTTTACTTCATTAAATTTCAATTTTTCATTTTATTATTTTCAAAAATCATGAATGATATTTTTATATATTCGAAGAACATATTTATTTTAGAGTTTAACCCTTTCACCACTACTTAATAGATGAATTTGATAATAACTAGCCGCTTGTATGTAGTATGTACGCAGCGTCTGGGTTATGTTATCTGTCATAGCTAGGTAAGCCGCCTTAATCTGACAACCGAAAACAATATTCATTTGAATACTGAATACAGTATTTATAGTATATATTTATTTATTTATAGAGGAAAAAAAGAATACGGCTTGTGTAATTGACAGTGTTTTGTAATATATAACAAAGGTTGCCCGAACTTCTTGTAATTTATCAAGACTTCAGAAGGTGATCTGGTTTTTGTTTTATCTCTCAGATCATCTCAGTTGACATGGATTAGTTTGCATCTGATTACAAACCAAGATTTAGATCATAAAATACACTACGTAACGGCAGACGAATGGCGGAATATATATCTATTCAATAACCTTTCACAATTTCAACATTAAGTTCATACAAAACTATAAAATGCTGGTCATTTGCTAGTACCTGGTACTCATTTCCCTATCACGTGCACCCACCCCTACTGCACCTATAAACAATATGGTTGCATAGCGTTACATATAAACGTGACCTCATGTCACGCTTATCGTGTAAGCATGTCCCATTGCTGAGGTCGGATTTCATAGATTACGCAAACTGTTTTTTAATACAAAGGTAAACCACAGTAAACCCCAAAAAGCTACACAATTTTTTTATCTTTTAGTTATGTAAAAGCAACAAAAAGCCGGGGTCCCTGTAGCCTAACTAAAATCTCTGCTAAAAATAAAGCAGATACATACATGTATCATACAAAAGCTTTTATTAAGAGCAAGTCTGTGTGAAAGCCATGCAAAATCCAAAAATGTGTCTACAATGGGTATTACTGATTTCTTTCATTTTTGGCAGATATGTATTTCAGTGCAAGGGCGCCAAAACAAAAAGTTCAGTGCATTGTGAAATGTTTGGACCTAGGAATATAAATTGTTTTACTTATCTCAAATATTGTCCAGAAAATGTGTAATTGTCCGCTTTTAATCACAATAATGTGCTGTACTCCACAACACCGACAATATCACCAACGTACTTGCTGTTCAACGTAGTGCTGTTTATTATAATTTGTTATTTATTAGCCAAACACTGATTGGATTAAAATCAAATCGCCCCTCCATTCACCTAATAAGACAGGGGTAGGAAACAACCTGCGGCCCCTTTGTGGACTCGTCTGCTCAACTAATTGGATTAATTTGTTTACACAGCGATGACTGATTCTGCTCCGTCGGTTAGGAAATCGGACATCAGAGCCGGCTTCATAATATATCGGGTGCTTGAAAATTGAGTGTTCGCGTCGTGATATGGCACATAAGCAAAGACTATTAGCAAAGTTTTAAAATAGCGGTCTTGTACTCGTATATGGATATTGAGAGGTCTGATTCTATATCAAAGAAATAAGGACATAATAAAGCGACCGGCACAAGAGACCATATATGGGGAAAAAGTAAACTGATTTAAGGGGTTGTTATGCAAAAAAGGTCACGTGACTTCACATATGCACATTTATCTTGTTACCTAAAAGTCAAAGATCATCAGCTAAGACAGTTTCATATATTTATTACTGAGAACTATCCTTTGTTGTCGAAAATTTTGTTTTAGCAGCTTTCTCCACCACAGACGAGAGATTTTTATGTTTAGTCATGTGACCTAGCCTGTAACGTCACTAATTATCAAAAAGGCCATAGAAAAGGTCATTGAGTTCCATCATAAATTATTACCAAAAATAAAATTTATCGAGAAACATTAAGGCAGTTAAAGGTTATTTTTTAGTTTTTAGTGAGTCCTGTTGTTTATCCCAGGCCTTAATGTACTTGAGACTTTGGACGGCCAGTACAGCGGCACATAATCTTTGCGTTTAATTAAATGACCGTTGGTGATTATCGTGATTAAAAGCGGACAATTACACATTTTCTCAACAATATTTGAGATAAGTACAGGGATTCTGGCATTATGCAGAGGTGCGGACCCGCTTAATTGACTACTAAAACATCCTAACATTATCCCTTCGACTGCACAAATCTTGCTCCAGCTTTAGACTACTTGTCTGCAAAATTTCAAGTCAGAAGGTGCTTTGGATCACTGTGACATCATACTAAAGGCAGATTTACACGGCACGATTTTGACCTAAGTCCATCGCATGCAACCTGCTCACGCCACACATACAACTCAATCGTACTGTGTAAATCAAGCCCACAACTCGTCTACGACAGACTCATACAACACGAAAAAAGTCGTAGGTTTTTGAAACATGTTTTAAAATGCTACGACAATCGTAGACGTCGTAGCCAAATATGGTAAAAAAGTGACGTATCATGTAACAAAACTTCTTTGTGGGGTACCGTGGAGTATTTTTGCACAAAATGGTGGTTATAAACAAAGCTGCCAGTTGTGCTGATGTTTCGACAAAAAAGAAAGGGAAAAGAGTCAGAAAAATATTATTCTTTACTACCGAAAGACTTATTACCTAATGGAGCAAGGAACCAGTACCTTTCTAATGCTCATATAAAGATTATTTTAAGAAAATAGCAAGGCTGGCTTCATTCGAAATCGTACGAGACTTTTCCGTGTGTTGTGCGACAAGTTGTGCATGTGTAAATCAGCAGCAAGTCAAGTTGCATGCGATAGACTTAGGCGAAAATCGTGCCGTGTAAATCGGCCTTAACAATAAAATATAATAATGATGGTCCAACGTAGTTGGTAAATTGAGAGCGATTCTCTTCTGTCAAAAAAAAAAATTTAAATGGTAAATTCCACATCAGAGATGGAAAAAATGCATTTCTAAAGTTTTGTAAAACTGAATTAATTTGTTTCAAATTATAGTCTAATACGGTGTTCAATGTTTATGAATTTTTCTTGGACAGACATTTAGAGGGGACATGGGAGGGGAGAGATATCATATGCATATTTTTCGTCATAATTTGACTTTGATTAAGTACTGCATTTTGGAATTTCTTAAAAGTAAGCAAATAGAACCTTCTGGTAGGAGTTCTATGTTAGAATGGTAAGCATTTGAGACGGTCTTTTAAAATAGATACTCGTAAATAGTCTCCTCAATCATTTATAGCTATTGTTTTAGGTGGTATGAATTTTTGTTACAGACGTTACATAGTCAATCCATAAAAATTGCTCGTTTTTCTTTATTGCAAGTCAAGCCAAAGACTTCTGAATGTGAGTCTCCTGATTCTCTTTAGAAATGTTACGAGAAACAAAATTATAACAATGGATCTGACAAAGCACTTTTATAAGTTGCTGAAATCATGTTACAGACGTTACATATTTTGAGTCACAGATATTACTAATATTCTAAAAAAAGATCAATTTAAATGCTTATTTCTGTTTTCATATTGTTTTTCTTATCTCTGATATTAATGCATGTTTACTTCACAAGATCTTTATGCAAAAACAAGTTTTTATTAAAATTAAAGCTTCCCCCCCCCCTCCTCCATTCCTCTCCCCTCCCTCAGGAAGATAGCACTGGAAAATTAACTTATTTAATAGCTTAATTTAAGCATTAGAAATGGGTTGAAAAGTTGAACAACAGTATAAAAATGCATTACAAGTATTAATATTATTTTCCAATAAAATTTAAATTGCTTAAAGGCCCTCTATCGACTGTGATGCTTAGCGGCCGTTTGTTTTTGTTTTGAAATAGCATTATTGTTCAATGGCACTCTCTAATTGGCCAAATACTGCGTGAGTTCAAAGTCCATGGCCGTACGGAGAGACGAAAAATATCACATATCAACATACATGGAAGAAGCGATCTCTTTCAACGAATCTTTGAGCTTTTGAGTGTTTCGATCTGAATGCCCTTAAATGCATGCCTGAAAAGAAAACTATTGTGTAATAGTATGCGGCAAATATAATCAAGGATTTGTCATTGTATGTTATGTTAGCCTGTGAACAGGCTCATGGGGGTTGGGAAGGAGGGGGGAGGGGAAGGGAAGGGAAGGGAAAGAGAAGAGGGGCAATGGGGCGAGGGGGTGGGGAGGCGGGGAAGGAGAGCCTGTAGTAATTCTATTCATGATCGATTTCCAGTATACCAGCTCCTGGTATACCCTTTGATTGGTCAATTCGATAGTTGATGACAGGTTGATATCAGCGCATGTCAAAAACTACAACAACAAAGCGCAGTCTTACCGGTCTGAATTTGATTCTTTGTTTACAAGAGTTTTAGCACATGAGTAGTTCGAATATAATCTTTGTGACTGACAATTTGAATCCAACAATATTTTTAGTCTTTCTTCAATGGATTTTTCAAAACGAAAGACTTTCACTAAAAAAGAGCAAAGAATTGCTACGCAGGCTACTTGATAAACAGTGCAAATAGACGAGACTTGTTTGGAATTTTACCGACCGGTTTTGAAAAAAGCGGAAACCATCAGCGAGGAAGACGACGAAGGGATCATTCTCTAACACAATACTCCACAGAAAGCAAGACATTCTCTATTCTTCACGACGTTAAACAACGACGTTAAACAACGATACCCTCGGTACTTTAATTTCAGTACAGCTTAGATTTTTGCTGCATGCAGAAACGTTCTTAGAAATGCGGACTTTTTATTTACGTTCAGATTTTGTCGGAGTTGTAGTTGAGTTTGAAATGTCACAACAACACAAATGCTCTTCGAGCTAGAGTGCCTTCGTATGACCGTGAAAGAATAGGCAAACTAATAGTTTAGTAGTAAACACTAAATCCATTGTTTTCTTTTGTTCTTTATCAACTACCACAACTAAATGTTCTATTTTCTTGCAAGGTCATATGAAATCACTCTTGGTATAAAGAGCAGAGATTGCTGAGACCCGTTGTATGTCATTTTGATATTTGACAGTTATGACAGCCGCTACTTACAATTTTGTGTCTAGTATTTTAAGTGGGCGGAAATTGATCATGAATAGAATTACTACAGGCTCTCCTTTCCCTTCTTCCCCTCCCCCTCGCCCCATTCCCCTTTCCCCTCCCCCTCCTTCCCAACCCCCTTGAGCCTGTTCACAGGCTAATGTTATGTGTATTTCTGTTGTTTTATCAAAGTAATGATATTGATCAACTCGGTTTGTCCGCTTTATTATTAAACCATCGTCGTAGTAAAAATACTTTTAAGAACATTGAGCTCCAAATATAAAGTTAATAAGTATTTTTAATGTCCATAGCATATTATCGTCTCATCTGAGCAGCTCTATGGCATATTATAACTGCTAGGCCATGGATCGGAATGAGATGCCTGCTAAGCAGCCAGGTTGATTGTAATCTTCTCAAACATCAAAGCTTGTTATTTACATTCTACAAAATCCACAAAATCTTGTGTGAAGTGTTAAGTTTGTAACAAAGAATTGACCAAATTAAAAAACATTTGTATACTAATGTTGAAAACAAATTTTAGCCTAACGATGTATTCTAGATATCAGATCGTTAAAACTAAATAAATATAATATAACATTGCATGATATTTTTGGACCAACTATTCTATTTGAAATAACATTTCTACCTTTAGCTACATGCAATCATGTGCAAAATTGTTGGGATTTTTTTTATTAGCGTTTTCGTTTCAAAACATATACAAAATCTATCAATTTGATTTGCAAACCCCCTTCACCCCTAAGCAATGTTGATTGTTCTTTCAAATGACAACCGTTTCACATTCCCACAATTCAACATTGATACAGGTGAGAGGGGGAAACGGAAAAATGATGTTGAAATATTGTTCATGTAAAAAACAGATAATGTCCCAGAATGTATTTTGCACATGATTGTAGCTGGGTTTTTTTTTCACATTTTCAGTTGCTTATAGTAATTGTTAGTAGTCTAGACCAATTATGTTTGATTGACAGAAGAGAATTGCTTCACAGTCGTATGTTGGGTATAGCAAGTAAATCAATGGTAATCTAGATTCATCTTATTGATTCTTTAGATTGTCAACTGGCTCAATTCAAAACTCTTTTAAAATACTAGTTTTCAATATATTCAATATATTCAATGAAAATTCCTTTAAACGATTATAAACTATTACTATTTTTAATTTCACTGAAACTCAGATGGAAAATGCAACCATACCTTGACCAATGTTTAGAATTGTGTGCAGGATACTTAAAGACTATGCTGGGATAAACCAAAGTAGTCCCTATGCAGAAGTCATTTCATCTGTATTTTCAGTTTTAAAAACACCAGCTCCGGCTTAAAAGACTATTAGTTCCCACTTGCACTTCACATGTTTGGAAGAAGTTTTGAAACAGCTAAGTAGATGTGTGCTGATACTCTTCGTACAGGATTTAAGGTATCAGGAGGGGTTGGGGACCTCTACTCACGCAAACTCAAATATTTTTTAGTAATTTGAGTTTGCGTGAGTAACCCCTCCTGATACCTTAATGTCAGCTGTAGCAAAACAAAACAGGTATCTTTGTTTCTTTGAGAACTTCCACAACTTTCCACATGCAGAAAGATTGTGAAAAAAGCAAACCGCACCAAATTTAATAGCGTCAACTAATGCATGTAAAATGGCCATTAATGTCGGTATCTACCAAACATGCCAATCAGTCGAATGTCAATTTCTATTTTATGCAAAAACAACAACAAGAACATATGAAGCGAAATGTTTGTCTTTTACTGTGCAACGCGCAGTAAATGTGTCTTATTAGAACTTTGATAATATATTTTAATGAAAATGTATTCATATCCCTGGAGAGTTATCATAATCAGTATAATAATAAATCATAAAGGTTGTGGTACATAGTTTTATATAGTACATACATTTTTTATAGCAAACAAATGCTTTTTAGCATTTGGTTATAGGTTAAGTTTTCTTACTGAAGACCTATATTTTTTAGTTGTTTTTTCTATTTTTTTTAAAAAGGGAATATTTAGCGTGACGCACATTACAAGAAACGTGACAGACATTACAAATGGCAAATTCAGTAAGTCAAATATAAGAAAATTGCCTAATTTGCTTAGTAAATATCACATAGAATAGATAATATTACAGTAAAATCACATTGAGAACCTTAGTCAGTTAACTCTCTTTTTGGAGCACGCTTTTTAATGTTGTCAAATTTTCATTATTTCAATGTCTCATGTGGAATGACCCAAATGCATATAGTTCTAATACTGTAAACATTATTTTATTTCAAAAAATAATAATAACGCGTGACTGCCGAGAACGCAGTTGTGTTTGTCAACACTTAGACCCAGAAAGGTCAAATTGTTCTACTTTCTCTCGTGTTTCAATCAAAATGGCATCCTTAGATACAAAGTTTTAGCTAGGCTTCGTTATTTCGAATTGTGCCGAAGTATGGATGTAAAACCGTGGGAATTCAGCTTCCAGATTACGATGAAACGCAGATATTCAAAAACGAAAATGAAATCGTAAGTAATACTGAATAAACTTATAGCTGCGAGCCATCAGGCGAGCAGCAACACTATTCTTGGAGTTCCTGTGTGCGATATACCAGCAAAAATCTTGATTCGAAAGTTCTGCCATTTGGCTATATTTCTCGCAGACGACAATGATCTTTTACAAGTTTTTCAGCGCTGTTATGTGCTCAGAGGTTTTCAATTGAATGCTGGCCACCGTAGATTAGATCTTTACCGAATGAGATAACTTTATTTGGATGCTCGATCCAGCTTGGAAATAGAATCATCCCTGATAAAGAGACATTGTCCTTATACTATCTGTCGCAGTCTGATTTTCTGAGTTAGTGAATACTAAACTTATAAAGTTATAATTCTTACATTGGTTTATTAAATTTTGCAAAAACTGTAATGTGCTATTGACTATTAGTTAACGTAAATAAAGCTCCTTCGTTGAAAGTCAATTTTTCACTATCTGTAGCAATTAGAGACTATTTTTTGGCAAATTGCTAAGCTAAAGAAGATAATAAGTCAACTTTTTGAACGTCCAGTACACACAGTATATGCTTGCAATATGGAATTCCAATGCGATTCTAAACTAGCTTATCAAATAACTGTATTCGAGATTCGATCACACGAGCGCTAATCACATGCATGTAATATTACTAAAAACCGCTAATCACATGCATGTAATATTACTAAAAACGTACAATTTGTATAAGTTATTGAATATAATGCTTACTGAATAGCCAAAATTGGGCTGCCTTTAGAATTGCTCGCAGCAATTTACTTTTGATAGAAACGACTAGTAATTAATTTGTTATTGCAAATTGAAGTTTGCGTACGTGAGTCGATCGTTTGAATTCTTATGCCTACTCTATCTAAACGAATATATCATATCTTCTTTACAAAAAAAGTACAGAATCACTGTGAAAATCTAAACAATTTTGATGAAAAGATTAAATAGAAACTGTCTGATGCATGTTTTCATTCCTCGAAGCTCAATGAACAAATACAAACTGCCCGAAGCTCACAAATGACAATAACAATAAGCTTTAATATACTGTACTTACGATTTCATTTTCGTTTTGGAATCTGCGTTTCATCGTAATCTGGAAGCTGAATTCCCACAACAACCTCTTCGTCGGATTCAGACATGTTTCGCAACCCGACTGAAGTAAAAAACACGATGCGTCTGATTTGATTGAGGTCCGCCAACTTCACGTTTTATAACGGTGCTTTATAACGTGCGGCGCACGTGTTACTGAGAACTGCTGTAATACACAGGCTTGCAAGTAACTTTCCAGTTTGCATTCAACTATAATTTCGCCGCCATTGCTGGTTAAATCGACTCTTCCTCAGTCCCCAACGGACAACTCGTTTCCAGGACCACGTGATATTATAGCCAAGTGATTTTAAATGGCGGTCGTCGTGTTCACTTGCTTTTTTTCCCGGTTAATTTGTACAATTTCATATCGGCAAATAATGTAAGATATAAAAACTAAGAATAATTTGAACATGTAACTTGGCTCTCATATTCTGATGATCACCTTCGTCATTTTTACCTAAAAACTGAGACGTCCATTTGACCCTCCAACTCATACATTCCTTTGTAATCCGTGTGAATCTTTGAGAGACTATTGCAATGGAAATATACAACCAAATAGCATCAAAATTTGTAATATGGTATATTTTGATGTGCTTTTTCATGTTATGTACTTTATTTATCAGAAGGAACAGTGTAATTTCCTATACTAATATAATTGCATTAATTCTAGAAACTAGTACCCAGTCCCCTTCTAGCTAAATAGAACAAACGGGTGTTTGACTCTATTCCTTCGTTCGAAGTCCTTCGAGTTTATTTTAAATATGGCGGCTACAATACTGATTTAATTTTATACAGGTCTAGTCTCTAACGGACTATAAGCGTATTACGTCATACATTCGCCCCTCGAAGCTATAGATATCACAGGGAGCCCAAGCTCATCACTTTTACAGTAAATGTATGGAGTCGCAAGATATCCTTTCGCTGTGCCTCAAATATACAATAATAAAATTTTTTTTACGTAGATAGTTGTGTATAATTGTTTTCTAGTCTGTGACTGAGTTTTAGCTCAATTTGAGCGATTTTGATACCCCTGGGGTATTTTCGTCAAAATCGCTCTAATTGAGCTAAAACTCGGTCACAGACTAGAAAACAGTTATACACAACTATCTACGTCAAAAAAAGTTTTTATTATTGTATATTTGAGGCACAGCGAAATGATATCTCTCGACTCCATACATTTACTGTAAAAGATCACAAGTAATGAGCTTGGGCTCCCTGTGTAGATATAGTTTCGACGGGCGAATGTATGACGTAATATGCTTAAAGTCCGTATGAGACCAGGCTTGTATAAAATTAAATTTATTGAAGGCGCCATTTTTAAAATACAATTCGAGGACGATAAAAGGAATAAAGTCAAGCTACAGGTAAATAGTTCATTTACTCATACTTTAGTATATGTTCTATATTAGTTTTACAGCCAAACCTACAGAAGCGTTCCTATCGAGGTTGGAAGGCTCGATTTATTCTTCCAAATTTGATTTTAAATTTGTTTTGAAATTTGCATCAATGAATCGAATCTTGTTAGTTTCAAAATGCAGACTTCAACCGTCAACCGATAATGGTCCCGAAATCACGATCTGTGGTCAATAACTTATATAATGCTATTGTAATAGAATACTTTAGTAAGTATTTATAACAATATTTCTGTAAGCAGACTAGGTTAAGCAAGTTTCTGTTGTCCAAAAAAATATTTAAAGTAATGTTTTGATTTGAGGCGGTTTTTGAAACTTACAAGGCTCGATTCATTTATGCAAATTTCAAAACAAATTTAAAGTCAAGTTTGGAAGAATAAATCGAGCCTTCCAACCTCGATAGGAACGCTTCTGTAGGTTTGGCTGTAAAGCAAATTATGTCTTCGTTCACGAACTAGCTTCGTGTATCCTATCGCTCATGGACTATGTTTAGAGGATTAATGTTTAGGTAACTCCAACATAATTGGAAGCGTATTTGAAACATTTTTTAACTCGCTCGTATCGCGTCAAAACCCCAACAATGAATTTAAATTTTACCTATTTTAGGTTTCTAACAGATAATTTGAAATTTTATTTCATAGCCGCGTTTGCCGTTACAAGCCGATTTTCTTACAATGATATTTCCAAATATTGCGCTCTAGCTCGGAAAATAATTATAATCTATCGATTCCTAATAAATAGATAATCATCTTGCAGTGTATCAAGTTTCAATAAAATTTATAAAGCGGGAGTAAAGTTACAAGACTGATTTAAAAATTGACCATATAAAACCTTTAATTTATACACATTAATAAACATGCGTTAAAACATTCATAAATACTTAACCGATTTCCCCAATTTTTAAACTTAAGAATAAACATTATTTCAATAATATACAGCTTTAATTTCAAAGCTATACCTATAAAAAGTGACTGAGTTATTATTTTTTTTTGCTAGAACAACAAAAGGGCTATGAAAATATCAATTCATAGATTCCCCGTTTATTTTTAAAACGCGAAAAAATATTAAGAAAACTAACTAGTGACAACTAGCTTATTCCTTCCTTGACTTACTAAGCAAATAAGCTGGTTTTTAATGGCCTCTGTTTCAAAGTAGTAAGACGAAATGTGAAGAATGAATCATTAGCGCCGTTCATGAAGCAAAACAGATATACCTCTAATGATTCATTCTCGAACCGGCTTCGTTCGGTCGGCTAATGTTCGCGTTGTTCCAGGTGAGTGCTATAATGAATAATTTGCAAGAGTTCAGTTTCGTCGATGGTGCAGGGGGAGTGGCGATTTTTCTTTCCTTCTAAGATCAGTCAAGCGTTTGTTATTTCTGTTTTTTCAGCTTGTATTTTGTTTTCTCGTTTCATTTTTTACAATTTTATTGTTATAACAAAGTCGTGATTTCTAACATCACTTTTTGTAATAGTTTGTTTTAGGCGTGAGCGCTGTAGTTTCTTGCATTTGTAAAGAACTATTGAAGCTTTATGTTTTAACGCATGTTTATCAATGTTTATAAATTAAAGGTTTTATGGTCGATTTTTAAATCAGTCTTGTAACTTTACTCCCACTCTATAAATTTTCTTGAAACTTGATATACTGCAATTTGATTATCTATTTATTAGGAATCATAAAAATCGATAGATTATTTTCCGAGCTAGAACGCAAATATTTGGAAATATCATTGTTAGAAAATCGGCTTGTAACGGCAAACACGGCTATGAAATAAAATTTCGAATTACCTGTTAGAAACCTCAATACTTGAAGTAACATATATGTAAAATTCAGATAAATTGGTGGGGTTTTGACGCCTATACGAGCGAGTTAAAAAATGTATCAAATACGTTCCAATTATGTTGGAGTCACCTTAAACTCGCTTAATTTTGACCATATATGGTCATTTTCTTTCATTCTTTCACATTTGGCGGGAAATTTGAGTTTCTTTAATAAGTCATAACTTTTGAATCGGATTTAGGTCGAATTTTCAATAAAATGCATTGTTTTGAGCATAGAACATTTTCTGTTACTTTGTTAAATCAATTTCAAAATTCTAAACTTTGGCGCCAAATTCGTACGTCGTTTGACCCCAATACCATATTCCCAATATTCTCTCAAACTATCGATCTTCATGCCAAATTTGGTTACATTTAGATAACTTTCATCCTCGGGAACCCAGGGGTATTCTTCTGTCGCTCGATTCTTGCTTCCACAACATATACCCCTGTGAACGTAGTCTGTTGGAGCTTGTTCCAGAAGTCAAAATTCAAACTTATTTAACGACTTTCTTTGAATGGTTATCTTGATTTCCAATCAGGAAAGAGCTGAATTTTGACTTCCGGAACAAGCTCCAACAGACTACGTTCCAAGGGGTATATGTTGTGGAAGCGAGAAACGAGCAACAGAAGAATACCCATGGGCTCCCGAGTATGATAATAATAATGATAATAATGTTTAATACTTATATTGCGCATTTTAACATGTTATATATGATCAAATGCGCAATTATACCATGTTTTACCATCGTGACAAATTCAAAATAAAAAATTAAAATACTTACAATAGCATTATCTGCAAGTTATTGACCACGGAAATTACAAGATTCGATTCATTTATGCAAATTTCAAAACAAATTTACTTAGAATTTAGTTTGGAAATAATATTTCAAAACGAGTGCGAGTGTTTCATCGGGTTTTCCAAACACGAGAAAACATTTGAAAGCATAACGCCTCGGGCGGAGTGCTTTTAATTGTTTTCGAGTGTTTGGAAACCCGATGAAACACGATGCACGAGTTTTTGGAATTACTTCTCATACGAATTGATAAATCCATGAGATTATCGTCAAATTCAAGAGCTGTATTGACTAAAATCAAAGTCCGAAAAATTGTATTGGGGGTATTAATTAGCTTGTTTGAAACTCATATTTGTTGTATAGGATGATCAGTTCGTTGTTATGTATTCCCCCGAGGAAGATAATTAAAATCCATTTTAATTTGCAATCCAACATTGCCAGCGAAATCCTCGTTAGCTCAATTGGTAAAGCACTGGATTTCCACTCCAAGGGTCGCAGATTCAATACTCAGGTTCAAGGTAAAAAGATAAATTATAATTAGGTATGTAAGTACAGACAAACATAGATAAAGGAGAAAGAGATAGGGTAAAGGGAATAGATGGAGGGAGGTATATTTTTCTATCCACTGAATATGCAAATTAGGAACTCATTCCATCACATGGGATGAAAAACAGTTCTCAAACGGTTGTGAAGCAACACATGGGTTTCACTGGGTTTCCAAATCAGACATTCTGGTTGGACAATTAGCTCAAGAATTATTTATGAGTTTGAGAAGTAATATTTCAAAAACGAGTACGAGTGTTTCATTAGGGTTTCTAAACACGATAAAACATTTGAAAGCACGAGGCCGTAGGCCGAGTGCTTTTATTGTTTTTGAGTGTTTGGAAACCCTAATGAAACACGAAGCACGAGCTTTTTGGAATTACTTCTCAGTCGAATAAATAATTCATTATGCAGGAATGTGGCTAGTTCTTTATAATATAATAGGTCACTCATTATGTTGCCTGGGATTATGAGAGTTATTTTGAATTCCTCTCGTGCGGAATTTATTGGATTACGAAATACTGTAGGGTTTATAAGGAGTGTTACGGGATTCTTACTTGAAGTTGTTCAAAAAGGCTTAGAAAATGTTCCTTTAAGTTGAGTTGAGCAATATTTCAAATTGTACTCTAAATATAACCGTGTAACTACCTACATAAGTAGGGGTTTTTTTTCATTTTCTTTAGAAAATAATCCAAATTGTCATTTGAATATATGTTGTAACTTCAGTAGGGATCATTAAAGATGCGAATAAAGTTCATTTATGTGAGTACTTGACGTCAGTGTAGTTTCTGATATAATATATACAGAGTATTTGATGGCGTGGGAAATAAGACTCTACTTTGCCAACCAAATCACCAATAGCTCAGCTGGTATGAAGAGGGAATTCAACTCCAAGGGTTGCAGGTTCGAGACTCGGACACGCCAATAAAAAAGAAACAAAAAATAATGTAAAAATAATAATAATGTAAATTAGGTAGAAAGGTTAAGGTAATAAAGGATAGTAAGGTAGGTAGGTAACTAGGGAATACTAATTCTTTTCAGATTTCCCACCACTATGTAGATTTAGAAATATTTTCATCACTAGTGATGAAAATATTTCAAACACCGGTCAACCTATAATCGTGTTTCATCGGGTTTTCAAACCCATGCACGTGGTACAAATGGTGTGCTCACATTGGTTGATTAGCTCATGAATTATTAATGAGTTTGAGAATGCTTATAACAGAATTCTGGAAAACGAAGAAATAAGTCAAGAATCGAATAAAAAAAACGAATAATGCAGTCAAGACGGACACGCTTCATGTCGTTCATATAAAGCGAGGCAACCGATGGAAAGTTAAGTAATGAATTCGAATTAAAGGCAACTCTCTTTTGTTCTGCGGCAATAGCAACCTCGCACATAACAATGTCTCATCTTTCAGACTGAAAGTGAATCAGGTAACATAGGAATCATAGGTAACACATTTTAAAAATAAAATAATATTTTAAAAATAAAATATTTAGAAACATGCATTCTCTTCAGTCTGCTTTTGAAATAATTTAAGTTCAAGACTTATACTGTGTAAGATTTTCAGTATTGATATTATGCGAAAAACACAAATTGCAATGCATCAAAATGTATTATTTAGTGTGTTACACGTAGAATATTGTGTAGAATATAGTGCATTGATTGGTTTTTCGCTATCCGCCCAAAATTAAATGATATTTCAGAAAAACCGTCGTACAGAAATTTTTTATAAAATTTTAGTAATATGCATGTTGCAGCATGCAACGCTTACTATGCCCTATCCCTTATACGCTTGGCATGCTCAGAGTAGTACACTACTACTACTATTTAACAGAACCAACCTACACGTTCTACAAGCACTACGCCTTCTACGTTTACTACGCTTACTACTACGCCTAGTTTGCATTTTACATTCTCAAACTCATTAATAATTCATGAGCTAATCAACCAATGTGAGCACACTATTTGTACCACGTGCATGGGTTTGAAACCCCGATGAAACACGATTATAGGTTGACTGGTGTTTGAAATATTTTCATCACTAGTGATGAAAATATTTCTAAATCTACATAGTGGTGGGAAATCTGAAAATAATTAGTATTCCCTATATAGTTACCTACCTACCTTACTATTCTTTGTTCCCCTATGTTTTTATCTATCTTACCTGACCTTTCTACCTAATTTACATTATTATTATTTTTACATTATTGTTTTCCTTTTTTAATGGCGTGTCCGAGTCTCGAACCTGCAACCCTTGGAGTTGAATTCCCTCTTCATACCAGCTGAGCGGTGATTTGGTTGGCAGAGTATAGTCTTATTTCCCACGCCATCAAATACTCTATATATATTATATCAGAAATTACACTGCCGTTAAGTACTCACATAAATTATCTTGATTCGCATCTTTAATTATCCCTACTGAAGTTACAACTTATATTTAAATGACAATTTGGATTATTCTCTAAAGAAAATGAAAAATAAAACTTCTTATGTAGGTAGTTACAAGTAATATTTAGAGTACAATTTGAAATATTGCTCAACTGAGCTTAAAGGAACATTTTCTAAGTCTTTTTGAACAAATTCAAGCAAGAACCCCGTAACACTCCTTATAAACCCTACAGTATTTCGAAATCCAATAAATTCCGCACGAGAGAAATTCAAAAGAAATCTCATAATCCCAGGCAACATAATGAGTGACCTATTATATTATAAAGAACTAGCCACATTCCTGCATAATGAATTATTTATTCGACTGAGAAGTAATTTCAAAAAGCTCGTGCTTCGTGTTTCATTAGGGTTTCCAAACACTCAAAAACAATAAAAGCACTCGGCCTACGGCCTCGTGCTTTCAAATGTTTTATCGTGTTTAGAAACCCTAATGAAACACTCGTACTCGTTTTTGAAATATTACTTCTCAAACTCATTAATAATTCATGAGCTAATCAACCAATGTGAGCACACTATTTGTACCACGTGCATGGGTTTGAAACCCCGATGAAACACGATTATAGGTTGACCGGTGTTTGAAATATTTTAATCACTAGTGATGAAAATATTTCTAAATCTACATAGTGGTGGGAAATCTGAAAAGAATTAGTATTCCCTAGTTACCTACCTACCTTACTTTCCTTTATTCCCTTAACCTTTCTACCTAATTTACATTATTATTATTTTTACATTATTATTTTTTTCCTTTTTTTATCGGCTTGTCCGAGTCTCGAACCTGCAACCCCTTGGAGTTGAATTCCCTCTTCATACCAGCAGAGCTATTGGTGATTTGGTTGGCAAAGTAGAGTCTTATTTCCCACGCCATCAAATACTCTGTAAATATTATATCAGAAATTACACTGACGTCAAGTACTCACATAAATGAACTTTATTATCATTTTTAACAGAAGCTACAACTATTCTCTAAAGAGAATGAAAAAAAAACTACTTCTTTTGGTAGTTACAAGTTATGTTAAAGGTGCAATTTGAGATGTTACTCAAATTTAAAGGAACATTTTCTCTAGCTGCTCCTTCATCAGTTGACTTAAGGTCTTCCTTAACATTTGTACATGTGGCTGTCGAACACTTCGGTGCTAGAATAGCAGACACTTTATTAACAGTTTTCTCATTTGGCTTTTGGTACTTAGCTAGCGCGTCGGACCTATGACCAGTCCTATCTCTAATCAGCTTAGAATCTACGCCTTCATTAAATAAAGTCGAAGCACAAGTGACGCGCAAACAGTGCGCTGTCTTGCGTGAAACGCCCGCGGCCTTACACATATCTGGCAGAATGCTATTAAGCGTATTTATTCCGACTGGTGACTTATGAAAAGCCATTTTATGCGCATTGGGCCTGAAGTAAAATGCAGTGATTTTCTTCCCAATACTTTGTACAAACCCGAAGTACAAACGATAATATTCTACTAAACAAGGCTCGTGAATTTCGCCTATCTTATGACAAATGTGCTTGACAACACGAGGCTCGTATCTTAAATCTTTAAGACCCCCATGGTATGTCTTTGACATATTTTCTTCAAAACGAATATAATTGTCGCCAATTTCAAAATTATTCAAACAAATATTACGATGTTCTCCTCCGCGAAGACTAAACAATTTGCCGTTATAAAAGTACGCAACGTTTAAGAGCGAATTGGCTGTCTTTTTTCCAAGAATTCCCATTTCCCAAAACTTCGCTTCGTCGCTTTCATCTACTGGCATCTTCTCCACTTTCTTGTTTTGAAGGCCGATTCCTAATCTTGTCCCTTCCTTCATTTCCGCATCTAAAGCTCGGCGAAAGATGGAAAACCTGCAATTTAAAGTATGCATTAAGTTTCATGCAACTGAACAGAATAATGAAGACTGTAAGGCAGTTGTTAAATTTACCTTTTATCTGAAGGGTCCAGAGGATTAAAGCAGTCTGTTCCAGAGTTTTTTTCAGCAAGAAATCGACGAATTCCACAAACAATTTGATATATGGTTTTCGGTGGATATCGCTCCTTTGACGGCTTTGCAACTTCTTGTATGAACTTTGTCAACCAGTAGTTAGCACTTAACGCATCCATATCAACGACGTGAACATCTAGAGGCTGAACTTTGTAAAGTTCATAATCTTTAAACAGACCGCCTGGCTCTATCATTACCACTTTGACAGTCCTTTCCTTTTGCCACAACTCTAAAATAGCAGCTGCCCACTTATTCTTGTAATGCGTAGATTTTGGAGTGGCACTTTCAACGCATACCTCTTCTTCTACAGCAGACTTTGGAGGTCGAAACCGAGCAGATTCAGCCATGTTTTGAAGAGAACACAACTGCTTCACTCCAGTGAGCACCCCGTAGCACTCCTTATAAACCCTACAGTATTTCGAAATCAAATAAATTCCGCACGAGAGGAATTCAAAAGAACTCTCATAATCCCAGGCAACATAATGAGTGACCTATTATAATATACAGAACTAGCCACATTCCTGCATAATGAATTATTTTTTTTAGCTTTTCTTGTGGAGAAGATGCATGCGTTAGCCAGCTAACTGGCACAGGCAAGTCAATTACTCTTGAGCTTTGCTCCCTACATCGAAATGTAGATGGATGATGGAATGAGATGGAATGTTTCATCGAAGGATCGAACGTCTCGAAGGATTTGTGGAAGGAAGATGCGATTATTATCAGTCGTTCCTCCACTGCTAGCTATCATGAAAGCCAACTTCATTATCTTGAAAGTGTAAATCGGAGACGAATAAGAGCAAAACTATGACAACATTGACTTGTGTATACAGAACCACCGGCGAAAGTAATTCTCACTAATACACGTACATACATACGTACATACATACATGATATGTATGAGTCAAATCTGGATATTAGATTGCAATTATTCGTTTTAATGTCTCATTTTTGTACAAATACCGAAAGCACTTTTGTATAGTTAAGTCGGCGAAGGTTCACGGCGTTTGAATCCTTCTCAAATCTTGATAGGGGATTGTGATAATATGGTTCAATGTCTTTAATATGCTCCATGAAACCACCATCTGTGAATAAAATATAAAAAGTGTTGTTTGAGTTTAGATTTCAGTTAAAGTAGCGAAACCACCCTTGATAAGCAAATGAGGTGTCAATTAATAAAAAATTGTCCCATCAGAGCTTTTGACCCAATCTGGGTCAAAGAACGTCATCAGTATGGAATTTGTGCTCTTGGCGCAAAATCAACTTATCTGATGGTTGGATTAGCAAATAATTTCTTTTAATATATAGATATTAATAACTTGAATTTGGCAGGCCTAAAGGCATGTCGATCACTCTTTAAATTCCCAATAATAAAACAAATCAAAGTTTCCAAGAAGATATTTTCTACTTATAGGAATGAATGCCGACGTCTTATCGCCATCCTAAACTTCGAGAATCCTTCACCAGTCAATAACGTGTTTTTTTCTTGCTACAATTTGGTCTGTACCTCTAGCAACACCATTTTCGACAATATTGTCAATATTGACCGCAATAAATTATTATCGTTTACTACGGTCTACAACGCTTACTATGCCCTATGCCTTATACGCTTGGCATGCTCAGAGTAGTACACTACTACTACTCTTTAACAGCACCAACCTACACGTTCTACAAGCACTACGGCTTCTACGTTTACTACGCTTACTACTACGCCTAGTTTGCATTTTACATTAAAGTACGCTTAGACGCACGTATAAAGCTCCGCTTAGAAAACTACGTTCACTGATTAGTGAACTAATGAACTAGAATAAGTGAACATTGCCTTCTTCCACTATGCTTATTTCACTATTTAACTAACTACGTTTTGTTATGCTAACAACTACGCTGTTAATGCATTCTTTGCATACAAGTAACAAAAGTAACAAGCGTAGTAGTATATGTGTTGTAGGCGTAGTAGGGTGCTGCTACGCCTACAACACATACTACTACGCTTGTTACTTTAAGGGGGATACTATTTACGCTTACAAAACCAAACGGTTTTGAAACAGGTCCCGTAAACGCAACCTCATTTTAATTTACAATTGACATAAATACTCCTTATAACAAATTGAGAGAATACCCCTCCCTATTCTAACTCTTACTTTACCTACAATAACAATAACAATAACAATAACTATTTAACTATATAACTATTATTACTATATAACTATATATAATTATATTTATTATATGGCTTGGTAATTTCCTGAATTCTGATTGGCTGGCGCGCGGTCTGTCCAGAGCCGTCTTGGACCGTTGCTAAGAAAACGGTCCAACATTTGTATTTTATTTTGACGGCCGTGAAGCTCAAAACTAAAACCTTTGTTTCACTTTATATAGGTTGTTTTTAATTCTCTAAAGAACATATAGTAGTTCACATACCTCAATAATAGTTGAAAAGTATACTTTTAGTTTTTATCTATCCTTGTAAACAACGGCCCGACGGCGGTGAGTTGAGCTATCTTTTGTTGGCGATATGTCGTTGCTTTTCATTCACTTTTAAAAAGCTTTGAAATTCCCAATAAGTTTGTCTTCTAAAGTTAACAACGTCTTTGAAGTCAAGAAGTGTTATTGTCTTTCTTTTTCTGCATACAAATGGTTCAAACATCTTTAAAAATGTCGGTTTACTTGAATCTAAGTCCTGTCAGCGATCCTC
Source organism: Metridium senile (assembly GCA_949775045.1). Taxonomy (NCBI): domain Eukaryota; kingdom Metazoa; phylum Cnidaria; class Anthozoa; order Actiniaria; family Metridiidae; genus Metridium; species Metridium senile. The sequence goes on along the minus strand of CATKSA010000070.1, from coordinate 46,286 downwards.
ATGTTTTCATCTTCTTCATAAATTATGACACAAACAAATTAATTCCGTCAACAGTTGACAATGATTTTGATTAAAGTTCTTATTATTTATCGAAAAATAATCTTCCGTAGACTCTATTTCTCGATGCAAACGTCCACAAGAACGACGAATTTCAACTCGTTCCAACATCCATCGTTGTTTATGTCAGCTAAAATTCTTTGTAAAACTTGTTTTTTTGTTTCTTGACTTTCTTTGATGTTGAGAAATGAACAAAACCCTTTGTCTTTAAATCATCTTTGATTTTAGAATGATGGAGAAAGCTGCAGTAATTCAAATATTTTGGCATTAAAATTTCTGTCGTTTGTTGAGGCAGCATGCTGAATGACTGAACTGGTTTAAACAGGTTTCAACCCGCTCTTTTTCAGTAAAACTACTGGGAAGCCATTCGAAAGCAACGCGCGTCGTAAAATATCAAAAACAATATTAATTTCTCTCTTTAAAATAGCCATATAATAAACGAATTATTAACCTCGCTTGCTCGTTCTGTACGGGAAAATATCAGACCTCGGTCTTTTATGTACGGACCTCGCTGCGCTCGTTCCGTACTGTCAAGACCTCGGTCTGATATTTTCCCGTACAGACCTCGCACTTGGTTAATAACCTCTTAATATCTCAGGTGGTTTAAGGCTTGGCTTTTCAGAGAATCAATGAAAACACGTTTTCTCTTATATTTTCGTTAGTTTTTAAGACTTTGACGTCATGTTTGGTATTTAGGTAGCCTTTAGCCATATCACTATTTTAAGTATAGTTATATGGACTTTGGATGGTCACGTGACCTAAAGGCGACAAAAATGTTTTTTTTGCAAGTCAATTACTCTTGAGCTTTGCTCCCTACATCGAAATGTAGTTGGATGATGGAATGAGATGAAATGTTTCATCGAAGGATCGAACGTCTCGAAGGATTTGTGGAAGGAAGATGCTATTATTATCAGTCGTTTCTCCACTGCTAGCTATCTATCATGAAAGCCAACTTCATTATCTTGAAAGTGTAAATCGGAGACGAATAAGAGCAAAACTATGACAACATTGACTTGTGTATACCGAACAGCCGGCGAAAGTAATTCTCACTAATACACGTACATACATACGTATATACATACACGATATGTATGAGTCAAATCTCGATATTAGATTGCAATTATTCGTTTTAATGTCTCATTTTCATACAAATACCGAAAGCACTTTTGTATAGTTAAGTCGGCGAAGGTTCACGGCGTTTGAATCCTTCTCAAATCTTGATATGGGATTGTAATAATATGGTTCAATGTCTTTAATATGCTCCATGAAACCACCATCTGTGAATAAAATATAAGAAGTGTTGTTTGAGTTTAGATTTCAGTTAAAGTAGCGAAACCACCCTTGATAAGCAAATGAGGTGTCAATTAATGAAAAAGTGTCCCATCAGAGCTTTCGACCCGATCTGGCTCAAAGAACGTCATCAGTATGGAATTTGTGCTCTTGGCGCAAAATCAACTTATCTGATAGTTGGATTAGTAAATAACTTCTTTTAATTTGGATATTAATAACTTTATTTTGGCTTGCCTAAAGGAATTAATACCAAATATATGTTTTTCTTATAGGAATGATGACTATCCCAACATGAATGCTGACGTCTTATCGCCATTAGAAGATGGATATATTAATTTTGGAGAATATCAATAGTCAAGAACGTGTTTTTCTCTCTACAATTTGTTCTGGACCTCAAGCAACACCAACTACGACAACATTGTCTATAAATACTTCAGCTTAAGATAAAAAAAAAGAAATACAAATTAAGTAGGCGTAATTAAAGTAGTGCTTACTAAATGTTGTTTAGTACACTACACACTATACTACGTTGTTTATGTATGTTTATGTGTTTATACTTTGTAACTTTGTTTAATAAAGCGTTAACAAATTATTTTTATTACGCTTTTGTTAATACCATGGATAGAACGCCTGCAATTATAACTACACTACCGCTTACTACATTTACTTCTCCTCTTGGCGGAGAGACGTTTCGAGCGCTAGCTAATAAGCGTCTTTTTACGCAGGCTAAGTCTTATTAAGCTTAATTCTCAGACCTTTCTCAGTAACTCTTATTACTCTCACATTGCAACTATATGTTACGATTTGTTACATTTACACTACTAGTATTACACTCTATTACAATCTACTACGCCTTCTTCTACGCTCACTACACTTACTTCTCTTACTACGCTTACTACGCTAGCTATGGTTTGCTATGGTTTGCTAGCTTACTTTGCTTACTACAACTACTGCGTCACTACGCTTACTACGCCTTCTACGCTAACTATGCTTACTTCTCTTAATCTACTACTCTTGCTATATATAGTTACTTCACTTACTTCCCTTATTTGGCTGACAACGCCAACTGCACTTACTCCGCATTGCTACATTCCACAGTGCTAACAACGTTATCTACACTTACTACTAGTATTACATTCTATTACTCTCGCTTCTACTCTTCTACTTTTTCTCTATGACTACTTTGCTTACTACGTTACTATGCTTACTACGTTACTACGCTAGCTACGCTTACTATGGTTTCTCCGCCTTTTTCGCTCACATTATTCTTCTTTGTTTATTACGTTTCCTACGTATACTACGTCTTCTTTATAATTATATAAGTATATAGTGCCCATTTAACCAGTAGTAAGTGTATCAAGCCTAGTAGGCGTTAACGGGCACGTACAACACTTACAAAAGGTTACTATACTTATAATACCTACACCATTGTCGAGTTTTGGAGGACTTCTCAGAAGAGACAATGTGACATTTGAAGTGTGTTTGTTAGCAGGAGGTTGTCATAAAAGTTTAATAAAAATAATAATTATAAATAAACGTTTTTATAGCGCCATATCCGGTAGCTCAATGGCGCTTTACAATGATTAATTTGAAAGAAATCTATTGTTGTTTGTATATGAATTTTAGAAACTATTAGTTAGCTAGTAAATTGAAATTAAAAGTTATCTATTGTTCTATATATATATAAATTGAAATTTAAGTTAATTTAAATTTAGAGTACTATTAACTAGATTACACTGAAATATTAGCTCAAGTTCTATAACTTGACAATATTTCAGTATAATCTTATAGATCAACTATATGACAACTATTTTTAGACGGCGTTAAGATTTTAACTTCGCGACTTCCAGCTCTTCATATTGTTTATTATAGCGTTATTAGAGTTACCGCTATATATTTTCTCGGTTACAAAGTTTACATTCCACAAACCACATTCCTCAGTCCTCAGTCCTCAGTGCTAAACCCAAAGTCCAGATTCCACAGCCCACAGTCCAAATTCCACAAACCACAGTCCGAAGTCTGCATTCTGCAGTCCACAGTCCGAAGTCCACAGTCCACAATCTCCAGTCCGCAATCAACAGTCCGCAGTCCGTAGTCCACATTCTGCAGTCTGTAGTCCACAATATGCAATCGTCAGTCCGCAATCCACAGTGAACTGTCCGAAATCCTCATTCCGCTATACACAGCCCGCATTCCACAGTCCGCTGTCCACAGTCCCAAGTCACAGTCCACAAAGCTCAGTCCGCAATCAACAGTCCGCAGTCCAAATTCTACAGTGCGCAGTCCACAGCCAACAATCCACAGTCCAAAGTCAAAATTCCACAGTCCAAAGTCCACAAACCACAGTCCGCAGTCCACAAACCACAGTCCACAGTCCGCAATCCTCAGTCCGCAATCCACTGTCGCAGTACGCATTCAGCAGTCCACATCTGGATCTTGGTTTTCGAGTCAAACTGATCGCTAGGACTCCGAGAACAATGTCTAGAAATAAAATGATCGCCTAGACCCTGTTAGTAATGTCTGAGAATATTAGAGCATTCTGATAAATCCGCAAGATTTTATTTAGAAAAAACTACAAAATCCGACCCAGAATGCAATATGGCCTATAGGGTGATCTCAAAATTTGTCAAAACGATCGGGGTTTTCGGCACAAAATGATCGCCTAGACCCTGTTAGTAATGTCTGAGAATATTAGAGCATTCTGATAAATCCGCAAGATTTTATTTAGAAAAAACTACAAAATCCGACCCAGAATGCAATATGGCCTATAGGGTGATCTCAAAATTTGTCAAAACGATCGGGGTTTTGGGCACAAAATGATCGCCTAGACCCTGTTAGTAATGTCTGAGAATATTGGAGCATTCAAATATATCCGCAAGATTTTATTTAGAAAAAACTACAAAATCCGACCCAGAATGCAATATGGCCTATAGGGTGATCTCAAAATTTGTCAAAACGATCGGGGTTTTGGGCACAAAATGATCGCCTAGACCCTGTTAGTAATGTCTGAGAGTATTAGAGCATTCTCATAAATCCGCAAGATTTTATTTAAAAAAACTACAAAATCCGACCCAGAATGCAATATGGCCTATAGGGTGATCTCAAAATTTGTCAAAACGATCGGTGTTTTGGGCACAAAATGATCGCCTAGACCCTGTTAGTAATGTCTGAGAGTATTAGAGCATTCTCATAAATCCGCAAGATTTTATTTAGAAAAAACTACAAAATCCGACCCAGAATGCAATATGGCCTATAGGGTGATCTCAAAATTTGTCAAAACGATCGGGGTTTTCGGCACAAAATGATCGCCTAGACCCTGTTAGTAATGTCTGAGAGTATTAGAACATTCTCATAAATCCGCAAGATTTTATTTAGAAAAAACTACAAAATCCGACCCAGAATGCAATATGGCCTATAGGGTGATCTCAAAATTTTATCAAAACGATCGGGGTTTTCGGCACAAAATGATCGCCTAGACCCTGTTAGTAATGTCTGAGAATATTAGAGCATTCTGATAAATCCGCAAGATTTTATTTAGAAAAAACTACAAAATCCGACCCAGAATGCAATATGGCCTATAGGGTGATCTCAAAATTTGTCAAAACGATCGGGGTTTTGGGCACAAAATGATCGCCTAGACCCTGTTAGTAATGTCTGAGAATATTAGAGCATTCTGATAAATCCGCAAGATTTTATTTAGAAAAAACTACAAAATCCGACCCAGAATGCAATATGGCCTATAGGGTGATCTCAAAATTTGTCAAAACGATCGGGGTTTTGGGCACAAAATGATCGCCTAGACCCTGTTAGTAATGTCTGAGAGTATTAGAGCATTCTCATAAATCCGCAAGATTTTATTTAGAAAAAACTACAAAATCCGACCCAGAATGCAATATGGCCTATAGGGTGATCTCAAAATTTGTCAAAACGATCGGGGTTTTGGGCACAAAATGATCGCCTAGACCCTGTTAGTAATGTCTGAGAGTATTAGAGCATTCTCATAAATCCGCAAGATTTTATTTAGAAAAAACTTCAAAATCCGACCCAGAATGCAATCTGGCCTATAGGGTGATCTCAAAATTTGTCAAAACGATCAGGGTTTTGGGCACAAAATGATCGCCTAGACCCTGTTAGTAACGTCTGAGAATACTAGAGCATTCTGATAAATCCGCAAGATTTTATTTAGAAAAAACTACAAAATCCGACCCAGAATGCAATATGGCCTATAGGGTGATCTCAAAATTTGTCAAAACGATCGGGGTTTTCGGCACAAAATGATCGCCTAGACCCTGTTAGTAATGTCTGAGAATATTAGAGCATTCAGATATATCCGCAAGATTTTATTTAGAAAAAACTACAAAATCCGACCCAGAATGCAATATGGCCTATAGGGGATTTCAAAATTTGTCAAAACGATCGGGGTTTTCGGCACAAAATGATCGTCTAGACCCTGTTAGTAATGTCTGAGAATACTAGAGCATTGTGATAAATCCGCAAGATTTTATTTAGAAAAAACTATAAAATCCGACCCAGAATGCAATATGGCTTATAGGGTGATCTCAAAATTTGTCAACACGATCGGGGTTTTGGGCACAAAATGATCGCCTAGACCCTGTTAGTAATGTCTGAGAATATTAGAGCATTCAGATATATCCGCAAGATTTTATTTAGAAAAAACTACAAAATCCGACCCAGAATGCAATATGGCCTATAGGGTGATTTCAAAATTTGTCAAAACGATCGGGGTTTTCGGCACAAAATGATCGTCTAGACCCTGTTAGTAATGTCTGAGAATACTAGAGCATTCTGATAAATCCGCAAGATTTTATTTAGAAAAAACTACAAAATCCGACCCAGAATGCAATATGGCTTATAGGGTGATCTCAAAATTTGTCAACACGATCGGGGTTTTGGGCACAAAATGATCGCCTAGACCCTGTTAGTAATGTCTGAGAATATTAGAGCATTCTGATATATCCGCAAGATTTTATTTATAAAAAACTACAAAATCCTACCAAGAATGCAATATGGCCTATAGGGTGATTTCAAAATTTGTCAAAACGATCGGGGATTTCGGCACAAAATGATCGTCTAGATCCTGTTAGTAATGTCTGAGAATACTAGAGCATTCTGATAAATCCGCAAGATTTTATTTATAAAAAACTACAAAATCCTACCCAGAATGCAATATGGCCTATAGGGTGATCTCAAAATTTGTCAAAACGATCGGGGTTTTGGGCACAAAATGATCGCCTAGACCCTGTTAGTAATGTCTGAGAGTATTAGAGCATTCTCATAAATCCGCAAGATTTTATTTAAAAAAACTACAAAATCCGACCCAGAATGCAATATGGCCTATAGGGTGATCTCAAAATTTGTCAAAACGATCGGGGTTTTGGGCACAAAATGATCGCCTAGACCCTGTTAGTAATGTCTGAGAGTATTAGAGCATTCTCATAAATCCGCAAGATTTTATTTAGAAAAAACTACAAAATCCGACCCAGAATGCAATATGGCCTATAGGGTGATCTCAAAATTTGTCAAAACGATCGGGGTTTTCGGCACAAAATGATCGCCTAGACCCTGTTAGTAATGTCTGAGAGTATTAGAACATTCTCATAAATCCGCAAGATTTTATTTAGAAAAAACTACAAAATCCGACCCAGAATGCAATATGGCCTATAGGGTGATCTCAAAATTTTATCAAAACGATCGTGGTTTTCGGCACAAAATGATCGCCTAGACCCTGTTAGTAATGTCTGAGAATATTAGAGCATTCTGATAAATCCGCAAGATTTTATTTAGAAAAAACTACAAAATCCGACCCAGAATGCAATATGGCCTATAGGGTGATCTCAAAATTTGTCAAAACGATCGGGGTTTTGGGCACAAAATGATCGCCTAGACCCTGTTAGTAATGTCTGAGAGTATTAGAGCATTCTCATAAATCCGCAAGATTTTATTTAGAAAAAACTACAAAATCCGACCCAGAATGCAATATGGCCTATAGGGTGATCTCAAAATTTGTCAAAACGATCGGGGTTTTGGGCACAAAATGATCGCCTAGACCCTGTTAGTAATGTCTGAGAGTATTAGAGCATTCTCATAAATCCGCAAGATTTTATTTAGAAAAAACTTCAAAATCCGACCCAGAATGCAATCTGGCCTATAGGGTGATCTCAAAATTTGTCAAAACGATCAGGGTTTTGGGCACAAAATGATCGCCTAGACCCTGTTAGTAACGTCTGAGAATATTAGAGCATTCAGATATATCCGCAAGATTTTATTTAGAAAAAACTACAAAATCCGACCCAGAATGCAATATGGCCTATAGGGGATTTCAAAATTTGTCAAAACGATCGGGGTTTTCGGCACAAAATGATCGTCTAGACCCTGTTAGTAATGTCTGAGAATACTAGAGCATTGTGATAAATCCGCAAGATTTTATTTAGAAAAAACTATAAAATCCGACCCAGAATGCAATATGGCTTATAGGGTGATCTCAAAATTTGTCAACACGATCGGGGTTTTGGGCACAAAATGATCGCCTAGACCCTGTTAGTAATGTCTGAGAATATTAGAGCATTCAGATATTTCCGCAAGATTTTATTTAGAAAAAACTACAAAATCCGACCCAGAATGCAATATGGCCTATAGGGTGATTTCAAAATTTGTCAAAACGATCGGGGTTTTCGGCACAAAATGATCGTCTAGACCCTGTTAGTAATGTCTGAGAATACTAGAGCATTCTGATAAATCCGCAAGATTTTATTTAGAAAAAACTACAAAATCCGACCCAGAATGCAATATGGCTTATAGGGTGATCTCAAAATTTGTCAACACGATCGGGGTTTTGGGCACAAAATGATCGCCTAGACCCTGTTAGTAATGTCTGAGAATATTAGAGCATTCTGATATATCCGCAAGATTTTATTTATAAAAAACTACAAAATCCTACCCAGAATGCAATATGGCCTATAGGGTGATTTCAAAATTTGTCAAAACGATCGGGGATTTCGGCACAAAATGATCGTCTAGATCCTGTTAGTAATGTCTGAGAATACTAGAGCATTCTGATAAATCCGCAAGATTTTATTTAGAAAAAACTACAAAATCCGACCCAGAATGCAATATGGCCTATAGGGTGATTTCAAAATTTGTCAAAACGATCGGGGTTTTGGGCACAAAATGATTGCCTAGACCCTGTTAGTAATGTCTGAGAATATTAGAGCATTCTGATAAATCCGCAAGATTTTATTTAGAAAAAACTACAAAATCCGACCCAGAATGCAATATGGCCTATAGGGTGATCTCAAAATTTGTCAAAACGATCGGGGTTTTGGGCACAAAATGATCGCCTAGACCCTGTTAGTAATGTCTGAGAATATTGGAGCATTCAGATATATCCGCAAGATTTTATTTAGAAAAAACTACAAAATCCGACCCAGAATGCAATATGGCCTATAGGGTGATCTCAAAATTTGTCAAAACGATCGGGGTTTTCGGCACAAAATGATCGCCTAGACCCTGTTAGTAATGTCTGAGAGTATTAGAGCATTCTCATAAATCCGCAAGATTTTATTTAAAAAAACTACAAAATCCGACCCAGAATGCAATATGGCCTATAGGGTGATCTCAAAATTTGTCAAAACGATCGGGGTTTTGGGCACAAAATGATCGCCTAGACCCTGTTAGTAATGTCTGAGAATATTAGAGCATTCTGATAAATCCGCAAGATTTTATTTAGAAAAAACTACAAAATCCGATCCAGAATGCAATATGGCCTATAGGGTGATCTCAAAATTTGTCAAAACGATCGGGGTTTTGGGCACAAAATGATCGCCTAGACCCTGTTAGTAATGTCTGAGAGTATTAGAGCATTCTCATAAATCCGCAAGATTTTATTTAGAAAAAACTACAAAATCCGACCCAGAATGCAATATGGCCTATAGGGTGATCTCAAAATTTGTCAAAACGATCGGGGTTTTCGGCACAAAATGATCGCCTAGACCCTGTTAGTAATGTCTGAGAGTATTAGAGCATTCTCATAAATCCGCAAGATTTTATTTAGAAAAAACTACAAAATCCGACCCAGAATGCAATATGGCCTATAGGGTGATTTCAAAATTTGTCAAAACGATCGGGGATTTCGGCACAAAATGATCGTCTAGACCCTGTTAGTAATGTCTGAGAATACTAGAGTATTCTGATAAATCCGCAAGATTTTATTTAGAAAAAACTACAAAATCCGACCCAGAATGCAATATGGCTTATAGGGTGATCTCAAAATTTGTCAACACGATCGGGGTTTTGGGCACAAAATGATCGCCTAGACCCTGTTAGTAATGTCTGAGAATATTAGAGCATTCTGATATATCCGCAAGATTTTATTTATAAAAAACTACAAAATCCTACCCAGAATGCAATATGGCCTATAGGGTGATCTCAAAATTTGTCAAAACGATCGGGGTTTTGGGCACAAAATGATCGCCTAGACCCTGTTAGTAATGTCTGAGAATATTAGAGCATTCTGATAAATCCGCAAGATTTTATTTAGAAAAAACTACAAAATCCGATCCAGAATGCAATATGGCCTATAGGGTGATCTCAAAATTTGTCAAAACGATCGGGGTTTTGGGCACAAAATGATCGCCTAGACCCTGTTAATAATGTCTGAGAATATTAGAGCATTCTGATATATCCGCAAGATTTTATTTAGAAAAAAACTACAAAATCCGACCCAGAATGCAATATGGCCTATAGGGTGATCTCAAAATTTGTCAAAACGATCGGGGTTTTGGGCACAAAATGATCGCCTAGACCCTGTTAGTAATGTCTGAGAATATTAGAGCATTCAGATATATCCGCAAGATTTTATTTAGAAAAAACTACAAAATCCGACCCAGAATGCAATATGGCCTATAGGGTGATTTCAAAATTTGTCAAAACGATCGGGGTTTTGGGCACAAAATGATCGTCTAGACCCTGTTAGTAATGTCTGAGAATACTAGAGCATTGTGATAAATCTGCAAGATTGTATTTAGAAAAAACTACAAAATCCGACCCAGAATGCAATATGGCTTATAGGGTGATCTCAAAATTTGTCAACACGATCGGGGTTTTGGGCACAAAATGATCGCCCAGACCCTGTTAGTAATGTCTGAGAATATTAGAGCATTCAGATATATCCGCAAGATTTTATTTAGAAAAAACTACAAAATCCGACCCAGAATGCAATATGGCCTATAGGGTGATTTCAAAATTTGTCAAAACGATCGGGGTTTTCGGCACAAAATGATCGTCTAGACCCTGTTAGTAATGTCTGAGAATACTAGAGCATTCTGATAAATCCGCAAGATTTTATTTAGAAAAAACTACAAAATCCGACCCAGAATGCAATATGGCTTATAGGGTGATCTCAAAATTTGTCAACACGATCGGGGTTTTGGGCACAAAATGATCGCCTAGACCCTGTTAGTAATGTCTGAGAATATTAGAGCATTCTGATATATCCGCAAGATTTTATTTATAAAAAACTACAAAATCCTACCCAGAATGCAATATGGCCTATAGGGTGATTTCAAAATTTGTCAAAACGATCGGGGATTTCGGCACAAAATGATCGTCTAGATCCTGTTAGTAATGTCTGAGAATACTAGAGCATTCTGATAAATCCGCATGATTTTATTTAGAAAAAACTACAAAATCCGACCCAGAATGCAATATGGCTTATAGGGTGATCTCAAAATTTGTCAACACGATCGGGGTTTTGGGCACAAAATGATCGCCTAGACCCTGTTAGTAATGTCTGAGAATATTAGAGCATTCTGATATATCCGCAAGATTTTATTTATAAAAAACTACAAAATCCTACCCAGAATGCAATATGGCCTATAGGGTGATCTCAAAATTTGTCAAAGCGATCGGGGTTTTGGGCACAAAATGATCGCCTAGACCCTGTTAGTAATGTCTGAGAATATTAGAGCATTCTGATAAATCCGCAAGATTTTATTTAGAAAAAACTACAAAATCCGATCCAGAATGCAATATGGCCTATAGGGTGATCTCAAAATTTGTCAAAACGATCGGGGTTTTGGGCACAAAATGATCGCCTAGACCCTGTTAGTAATGTCTGAGAATATTAGAGCATTCTGATATATCCGCAAGATTTTATTTAGAAAAAAACTACAAAATCCGACCCAGAATGCAATATGGCCTATAGGGTGATCTCAAAATTTGTCAAAACGATCGGGGTTTTGGGCACAAAATGATCGCCTAGACCCTGTTAGTAATGTCTGAGAATATTAGAGCATTCAGATATATCCGCAAGATTTTATTTAGAAAAAACTACAAAATCCGACCCAGAATGCAATATGGCCTATAGGGTGATTTCAAAATTTGTCAAAACGATCGGGGTTTTGGGCACAAAATGATCGTCTAGACCCTGTTAGTAATGTCTGAGAATACTAGAGCATTGTGATAAATCTGCAAGATTTTATTTAGAAAAAACTACAAAATCCGACCCAGAATGCAATATGGCTTATAGGGTGATCTCAAAATTTGTCAACACGATCGGGGTTTTGGGCACAAAATGATCGCCTAGACCCTGTTAGTAATGTCTGAGAATATTAGAGCATTCAGATATATCCGCAAGATTTTATTTAGAAAAAACTACAAAATCCGACCCAGAATGCAATATGGCCTATAGGGTGATTTCAAAATTTGTCAAAACGATCGGGGTTTTCGGCACAAAATGATCGTCTAGACCCTGTTAGTAATGTCTGAGAATACTAGAGCATTCTGATAAATCCGCAAGATTTTATTTAGAAAAAACTACAAAATCCGACCCAGAATGCAATATGGCTTATAGGGTGATCTCAAAATTTGTCAACACGATCGGGGTTTTGGGCACAAAATGATCGCCTAGACCCTGTTAGTAATGTCTGAGAATATTAGAGCATTCTGATATATCCGCAAGATTTTATTTATAAAAAACTACAAAATCCTACCCAGAATGCAATATGGCCTATAGGGTGATTTCAAAATTTGTCAAAACGATCGGGGATTTCGGCACAAAATGATCGTCTAGATCCTGTTAGTAATGTCTGAGAATACTAGAGCATTCTGATAAATCCGCAAGATTTTATTTAGAAAAAACTACAAAATCCGACCCAGAATGCAATATGGCCTATAGGGTGATTTCAAAATTTGTCAAAACGATCGGGGTTTTGGGCACAAAATGATTGCCTAGACCCTGTTAGTAATGTCTGAGAATATTAGAGCATTCTGATAAATCCGCAAGATTTTATTTAGAAAAAACTACAAAATCCGACCCAGAATGCAATATGGCCTATAGGGTGATCTCAAAATTTGTCAAAACGATCGGGGTTTTCGGCACAAAATGATCGCCTAGACCCTGTTAGTAATGTCTGAGAATATTGGAGCATTCAGATATATCCGCAAGATTTTATTTAGAAAAAACTACAAAATCCGACCCAGAATGCAATATGGCCTATAGGGTGATCTCAAAATTTGTCAAAACGATCGGGGTTTTCGGCACAAAATGATCGCCTAGACCCTGTTAGTAATGTCTGAGAGTATTAGAGCATTCTCATAAATCCGCAAGATTTTATTTAAAAAAACTACAAAATCCGACCCAGAATGCAATATGGCCTATAGGGTGATCTCAAAATTTGTCAAAACGATCGGGGTTTTGGGCACAAAATGATCGCCTAGACCCTGTTAGTAATGTCTGAGAATATTAGAGCATTCTGATAAATCCGCAAGATTTTATTTAGAAAAAACTACAAAATCCGATCCAGAATGCAATATGGCCTATAGGGTGATCTCAAAATTTGTCAAAACGATCGGGGTTTTGGGCACAAAATGATCGCCTAGACCCTGTTAGTAATGTCTGAGAGTATTAGAGCATTCTCATAAATCCGCAAGATTTTATTTAGAAAAAACTACAAAATCCGACCCAGAATGCAATATGGCCTATAGGGTGATCTCAAAATTTGTCAAAACGATCGGGGTTTTCGGCACAAAATGATCGCCTAGACCCTGTTAGTAATGTCTGAGAGTATTAGAGCATTCTCATAAATCCGCAAGATTTTATTTAGAAAAAACTACAAAATCCGACCCAGAATGCAATATGGCCTATAGGGTGATTTCAAAATTTGTCAAAACGATCGGGGATTTCGGCACAAAATGATCGTCTAGACCCTGTTAGTAATGTCTGAGAATACTAGAGTACTCTGATAAATCCGCAAGATTTTATTTAGAAAAAACTACAAAATCCGACCCAGAATGCAATATGGCTTATAGGGTGATCTCAAAATTTGTCAACACGATCGGGGTTTTGGGCACAAAATGATCGCCTAGACCCTGTTAGTAATGTCTGAGAATATTAGAGCATTCTGATATATCCGCAAGATTTTATTTATAAAAAACTACAAAATCCTACCCAGAATGCAATATGGCCTATAGGGTGATCTCAAAATTTGTCAAAACGATCGGGGTTTTGGGCACAAAATGATCGCCTAGACCCTGTTAGTAATGTCTGAGAATATTAGAGCATTCTGATAAATCCGCAAGATTTTATTTAGAAAAAACTACAAAATCCGATCCAGAATGCAATATGGCCTATAGGGTGATCTCAAAATTTGTCAAAACGATCGGGGTTTTGGGCACAAAATGATCGCCTAGACCCTGTTAATAATGTCTGAGAATATTAGAGCATTCTGATATATCCGCAAGATTTTATTTAGAAAAAAACTACAAAATCCGACCCAGAATGCAATATGGCCTATAGGGTGATCTCAAAATTTGTCAAAACGATCGGGGTTTTGGGCACAAAATGATCGCCTAGACCCTGTTAGTAATGTCTGAGAATATTAGAGCATTCAGATATATCCGCAAGATTTTATTTAGAAAAAACTACAAAATCCGACCCAGAATGCAATATGGCCTATAGGGTGATTTCAAAATTTGTCAAAACGATCGGGGTTTTGGGCACAAAATGATCGTCTAGACCCTGTTAGTAATGTCTGAGAATACTAGAGCATTGTGATAAATCTGCAAGATTTTATTTAGAAAAAACTACAAAATCCGACCCAGAATGCAATATGGCTTATAGGGTGATCTCAAAATTTGTCAACACGATCGGGGTTTTGGGCACAAAATGATCGCCCAGACCCTGTTAGTAATGTCTGAGAATATTAGAGCATTCAGATATATCCGCAAGATTTTATTTAGAAAAAACTACAAAATCCGACCCAGAATGCAATATGGCCTATAGGGTGATTTCAAAATTTGTCAAAACGATCGGGGTTTTCGGCACAAAATGATCGTCTAGACCCTGTTAGTAATGTCTGAGAATACTAGAGCATTCTGATAAATCCGCAAGATTTTATTTAGAAAAAACTACAAAATCCGACCCAGAATGCAATATGGCTTATAGGGTGATCTCAAAATTTGTCAACACGATCGGGGTTTTGGGCACAAAATGATCGCCTAGACCCTGTTAGTAATGTCTGAGAATATTAGAGCATTCTGATATATCCGCAAGATTTTATTTATAAAAAACTACAAAATCCTACCCAGAATGCAATATGGCCTATAGGGTGATTTCAAAATTTGTCAAAACGATCGGGGATTTCGGCACAAAATGATCGTCTAGATCCTGTTAGTAATGTCTGAGAATACTAGAGCATTCTGATAAATCCGCATGATTTTATTTAGAAAAAACTACAAAATCCGACCCAGAATGCAATATGGCTTATAGGGTGATCTCAAAATTTGTCAACACGATCGGGGTTTTGGGCACAAAATGATCGCCTAGACCCTGTTAGTAATGTCTGAGAATATTAGAGCATTCTGATATATCCGCAAGATTTTATTTATAAAAAACTACAAAATCCTACCCAGAATGCAATATGGCCTATAGGGTGATCTCAAAATTTGTCAAAGCGATCGGGGTTTTGGGCACAAAATGATCGCCTAGACCCTGTTAGTAATGTCTGAGAATATTAGAGCATTCTGATAAATCCGCAAGATTTTATTTAGAAAAAACTACAAAATCCGATCCAGAATGCAATATGGCCTATAGGGTGATCTCAAAATTTGTCAAAACGATCGGGGTTTTGGGCACAAAATGATCGCCTAGACCCTGTTAGTAATGTCTGAGAATATTAGAGCATTCTGATATATCCGCAAGATTTTATTTAGAAAAAAACTACAAAATCCGACCCAGAATGCAATATGGCCTATAGGGTGATCTCAAAATTTGTCAAAACGATCGGGGTTTTGGGCACAAAATGATCGCCTAGACCCTGTTAGTAATGTCTGAGAATATTAGAGCATTCAGATATATCCGCAAGATTTTATTTAGAAAAAACTACAAAATCCGACCCAGAATGCAATATGGCCTATAGGGTGATTTCAAAATTTGTCAAAACGATCGGGGTTTTGGGCACAAAATGATCGTCTAGACCCTGTTAGTAATGTCTGAGAATACTAGAGCATTGTGATAAATCTGCAAGATTTTATTTAGAAAAAACTACAAAATCCGACCCAGAATGCAATATGGCTTATAGGGTGATCTCAAAATTTGTCAACACGATCGGGGTTTTGGGCACAAAATGATCGCCTAGACCCTGTTAGTAATGTCTGAGAATATTAGAGCATTCAGATATATCCGCAAGATTTTATTTAGAAAAAACTACAAAATCCGACCCAGAATGCAATATGGCCTATAGGGTGATTTCAAAATTTGTCAAAACGATCGGGGTTTTCGGCACAAAATGATCGTCTAGACCCTGTTAGTAATGTCTGAGAATACTAGAGCATTCTGATAAATCCGCATGATTTTATTTAGAAAAAACTACAAAATCCGACCCAGAATGCAATATGGCTTATAGGGTGATCTCAAAATTTGTCAACACGATCGGGGTTTTGGGCACAAAATGATCGCCTAGACCCTGTTAGTAATGTCTGAGAATATTAGAGCATTCTGATATATCCGCAAGATTTTATTTATAAAAAACTACAAAATCCTACCCAGAATGCAATATGGCCTATAGGGTGATCTCAAAATTTGTCAAAGCGATCGGGGTTTTGGGCACAAAATGATCGCCTAGACCCTGTTAGTAATGTCTGAGAATATTAGCGCATTCTGATAAATCCGCAAGATTTTATTTAGAAAAAACTACAAAATCCGACCCAGAATGCAATATGGCCTATAGGGTGATTTCAAAATTTGTCAAAACGATCGGGGTTTTGGGCACAAAATGATCGCCTAGACCCTGTTAGTAATGTCTGAGAATATTAGAGCATTCTGATAAATCCGCAAGATTTTATTTAGAAAAAACTACAAAATCCGACCCAGAATGCAATATGGCCTATAGGGTGATCTCAAAATTTGTCAAAACGATCGGGGTTTTCGGCACAAAATGATCGCCTAGACCCTGTTAGTAATGTCTGAGAATATTGGAGCATTCAGATATATCCGCAAGATTTTATTTAGAAAAAACTACAAAATCCGACCCAGAATGCAATATGGCCTATAGGGTGATCTCAAAATTTGTCAAAACGATCGGGGTTTTCGGCACAAAATGATCGCCTAGACCCTGTTAGTAATGTCTGAGAGTATTAGAGCATTTTCATAAATCCGCAAGATTTTATTTAAAAAAACTACAAAATCCGACCCAGAATGCAATATGGCCTATAGGGTGATCTCAAAATTTGTCAAAACGATCGGGGTTTTCGGCACAAAATGATCGCCTAGACCCTGTTAGTAATGTCTGAGAATATTAGAGCATTCAGATATATCCGCAAGATTTTATTTAGAAAAAACTACAAAATCCGACCCAGAATGCAATATGGCCTATAGGGTGATCTCAAAATTTGTCAAAACGATCGGGGTTTTCGGCACAAAATGATCGCCTAGACCCTGTTAGTAATGTCTGAGAGTATTAGAGCATTCTCATAAATCCGCAAGATTTTATTTAGAAAAAACTACAAAATCCGACCCAGAATGCAATATGGCCTATAGGGTGATTTCAAAATTTGTCAAAACGATCGGGGATTTCGGCACAAAATGATCGTCTAGACCCTGTTAGTAATGTCTGAGAATATTAGAGCATTCTGATAAATCCGCAAGATTTTATTTAGAAAAAACTACAAAATCCGACCCAGAATGCAATATGGCCTATAGGGTGATTTCAAAATTTGTCAAAACGATCGGGGTTTTGGGCACAAAATGATCGCCTAGACCCTGTTAGTAATGTCTGAGAATATTAGAGCATTCTGATAAATCCGCAAGATTTTATTTAGAAAAAACTACAAAATCCGACCCAGAATGCAATATGGCCTATAGGGTGATCTCAAAATTTGTCAAAACGATCGGGGTTTTCGGCACAAAATGATCGCCTAGACCCTGTTAGTAATGTCTGAGAATATTGGAGCATTCAGATATATCCGCAAGATTTTATTTAGAAAAAACTACAAAATCCGACCCAGAATGCAATATGGCCTATAGGGTGATCTCAAAATTTGTCAAAACGATCGGGGTTTTCGGCACAAAATGATCGCCTAGACCCTGTTAGTAATGTCTGAGAGTATTAGAGCATTCTCATAAATCCGCAAGATTTTATTTAAAAAAACTACAAAATCCGACCCAGAATGCAATATGGCCTATAGGGTGATCTCAAAATTTGTCAAAACGATCGGGGTTTTCGGCACAAAATGATCGCCTAGACCCTGTTAGTAATGTCTGAGAATATTAGAGCATTCAGATATATCCGCAAGATTTTATTTAGAAAAAACTACAAAATCCGACCCAGAATGCAATATGGCCTATAGGGTGATCTCAAAATTTGTCAAAACGATCGGGGTTTTCGGCACAAAATGATCGCCTAGACCCTGTTAGTAATGTCTGAGAGTATTAGAGCATTCTCATAAATCCGCAAGATTTTATTTAGAAAAAACTACAAAATCCGACCCAGAATGCAATATGGCCTATAGGGTGATTTCAAAATTTGTCAAAACGATCGGGGATTTCGGCACAAAATGATCGTCTAGACCCTGTTAGTAATGTCTGAGAATATTAGAGCATTCTGATAAATCCGCAAGATTTTATTTAGAAAAAACTACAAAATCCGACCCAGAATGCAATATGGCCTATAGGGTGATTTCAAAATTTGTCAAAACGATCGGGGTTTTGGGCACAAAATGATCGTCTAGATCCTGTTAGTAATGTCTGAGAATACTAGAGCATTCTGATAAATCCGCATGATTTTATTTAGAAAAAACTACAAAATCCGACCCAGAATGCAATATGGCTTATAGGGTGATCTCAAAATTTGTCAACACGATCGGGGTTTTGGGCACAAAATGATCGCCTAGACCCTGTTAGTAATGTCTGAGAATATTAGAGCATTCTGATATATCCGCAAGATTTTATTTATAAAAAACTACAAAATCCGACCCAGAATGCAATATGGCCTATAGGGTGATCTCAAAATTTGTCAAAGCGATCGGGGTTTTGGGCACAAAATGATCGCCTAGACCCTGTTAGTAATGTCTGAGAATATTAGAGCATTCTGATAAATCCGCAAGATTTTATTTAAAAAAACTACAAAATCCGATCCAGAATGCAATATGGCCTATAGGGTGATCTCAAAATTTGTCAAAACGATCGGGGTTTTGGGCACAAAATGATCGCCTAGACCCTGTTAGTAATGTCTGAGAATATTAGAGCATTCTCATAAATCCGCAAGATTTTATTTAGAAAAAAACTACAAAATCCGACCCAGAATGCAATATGGCCTATAGGGTGATCTCAAAATTTGTCAAAACGATCGGGGTTTTGGGCACAAAATGATCGCCTAGACCCTGTTAGTAATGTCTGAGAATATTGGAGCATTCAGATATATCCGCAAGATTTTATTTAGAAAAAACTACAAAATCCGACCCAGAATGCAATATGGCCTATAGGGTGATTTCAAAATTTGTCAAAACGATCGGGGTTTTGGGCACAAAATGATCGCCTAGACCCTGTTAGTAATGTCTGAGAATACTATAGCATTGTGATAAATCTGCAAGATTTTATTTAGAAAAAACTACAAAATCCGACCCAGAATGCAATATGGCTTATAGGGTGATCTCAAAATTTGTCAACACGATCGGGGTTTTGGGCACAAAATGATCGCCTAGACCCTGTTAGTAATGTCTGAGAATATTAGAGCATTCAGATATATCCGCAAGATTTTATTTAGAAAAAACTACAAAATCCGACCCAGAATGCAATATGGCCTATAGGGTGATTTCAAAATTTGTCAAAACGATCGGGGTTTTCGGCACAAAATGATCGTCTAGACCCTGTTAGTAATGTCTGAGAATACTAGAGCATTGTGATAAATCCGCAAGATTTTATTTAGAAAAAACTACAAAATCCGACCCAGAATGCAATATGGCTTATAGGGTGATCTCAAAATTTGTCAACACGATCGGGGTTTTGGGCACAAAATGATCGCCTAGACCCTGTTAGTAATGTCTGAGAATATTAGAGCATTCTGATATATCCGCAAGATTTTATTTATAAAAAACTACAAAATCCTACCCAGAATGCAATATGGCCTATAGGGTGATTTCAAAATTTGTCAAAACGATCGGGGATTTCGGCACAAAATGATCGTCTAGATCCTGTTAGTAATGTCTGAGAATACTAGAGCATTCTGATAAATCCGCATGATTTTATTTAGAAAAAACTACAAAATCCGACCCAGAATGCAATATGGCTTATAGGGTGATCTCAAAATTTGTCAACACGATCGGGGTTTTGGGCACAAAATGATCGCCTAGACCCTGTTAGTAATGTCTGAGAATATTAGAGCATTCTGATATATCCGCAAGATTTTATTTATAAAAAACTACAAAATCCTACCCAGAATGCAATATGGCCTATAGGGTGATCTCAAAATTTGTCAAAGCGATCGGGGTTTTGGGCACAAAATGATCGCCTAGACCCTGTTAGTAATGTCTGAGAATATTAGCGCATTCTGATAAATCCGCAAGATTTTATTTAGAAAAAACTACAAAATCCGACCCAGAATGCAATATGGCCTATAGGGTGATTTCAAAATTTGTCAAAACGATCGGGGTTTTGGGCACAAAATGATCGCCTAGACCCTGTTAGTAATGTCTGAGAATATTAGAGCATTCTGATAAATCCGCAAGATTTTATTTAGAAAAAACTACAAAATCCGACCCAGAATGCAATATGGCCTATAGGGTGATCTCAAAATTTGTCAAAACGATCGGGGTTTTCGGCACAAAATGATCGCCTAGACCCTGTTAGTAATGTCTGAGAATATTGGAGCATTCAGATATATCCGCAAGATTTTATTTAGAAAAAACTACAAAATCCGACCCAGAATGCAATATGGCCTATAGGGTGATCTCAAAATTTGTCAAAACGATCGGGGTTTTCGGCACAAAATGATCGCCTAGACCCTGTTAGTAATGTCTGAGAGTATTAGAGCATTCTCATAAATCCGCAAGATTTTATTTAAAAAAACTACAAAATCCGACCCAGAATGCAATATGGCCTATAGGGTGATCTCAAAATTTGTCAAAACGATCGGGGTTTTCGGCACAAAATGATCGCCTAGACCCTGTTAGTAATGTCTGAGAATATTAGAGCATTCAGATATATCCGCAAGATTTTATTTAGAAAAAACTACAAAATCCGACCCAGAATGCAATATGGCCTATAGGGTGATCTCAAAATTTGTCAAAACGATCGGGGTTTTCGGCACAAAATGATCGCCTAGACCCTGTTAGTAATGTCTGAGAGTATTAGAGCATTCTCATAAATCCGCAAGATTTTATTTAGAAAAAACTACAAAATCCGACCCAGAATGCAATATGGCCTATAGGGTGATTTCAAAATTTGTCAAAACGATCGGGGATTTCGGCACAAAATGATCGTCTAGACCCTGTTAGTAATGTCTGAGAATATTAGAGCATTCTGATAAATCCGCAAGATTTTATTTAGAAAAAACTACAAAATCCGACCCAGAATGCAATATGGCCTATAGGGTGATTTCAAAATTTGTCAAAACGATCGGGGTTTTGGGCACAAAATGATCGCCTAGACCCTGTTAGTAATGTCTGAGAATATTAGAGCATTCTGATAAATCCGCAAGATTTTATTTAGAAAAAACTACAAAATCCGACCCAGAATGCAATATGGCCTATAGGGTGATCTCAAAATTTGTCAAAACGATCGGGGTTTTCGGCACAAAATGATCGCCTAGACCCTGTTAGTAATGTCTGAGAATATTGGAGCATTCAGATATATCCGCAAGATTTTATTTAGAAAAAACTACAAAATCCGACCCAGAATGCAATATGGCCTATAGGGTGATCTCAAAATTTGTCAAAACGATCGGGGTTTTCGGCACAAAATGATCGCCTAGACCCTGTTAGTAATGTCTGAGAGTATTAGAGCATTCTCATAAATCCGCAAGATTTTATTTAAAAAAACTACAAAATCCGACCCAGAATGCAATATGGCCTATAGGGTGATCTCAAAATTTGTCAAAACGATCGGGGTTTTCGGCACAAAATGATCGCCTAGACCCTGTTAGTAATGTCTGAGAATATTAGAGCATTCAGATATATCCGCAAGATTTTATTTAGAAAAAACTACAAAATCCGACCCAGAATGCAATATGGCCTATAGGGTGATCTCAAAATTTGTCAAAACGATCGGGGTTTTCGGCACAAAATGATCGCCTAGACCCTGTTAGTAATGTCTGAGAGTATTAGAGCATTCTCATAAATCCGCAAGATTTTATTTAGAAAAAACTACAAAATCCGACCCAGAATGCAATATGGCCTATAGGGTGATTTCAAAATTTGTCAAAACGATCGGGGATTTCGGCACAAAATGATCGTCTAGACCCTGTTAGTAATGTCTGAGAATATTAGAGCATTCTGATAAATCCGCAAGATTTTATTTAGAAAAAACTACAAAATCCGACCCAGAATGCAATATGGCCTATAGGGTGATTTCAAAATTTGTCAAAACGATCGGGGTTTTGGGCACAAAATGATCGCCTAGACCCTGTTAGTAATGTCTGAGAATATTAGAGCATTCTGATAAATCCGCAAGATTTTATTTAGAAAAAACTACAAAATCCGACCCAGAATGCAATATGGCCTATAGGGTGATCTCAAAATTTGTCAAAACGATCGGGGTTTTCGGCACAAAATGATCGCCTAGACCCTGTTAGTAATGTCTGAGAATATTGGAGCATTCAGATATATCCGCAAGATTTTATTTAGAAAAAACTACAAAATCCGACCCAGAATGCAATATGGCCTATAGGGTGATCTCAAAATTTGTCAAAACGATCGGGGTTTTCGGCACAAAATGATCGCCTAGACCCTGTTAGTAATGTCTGAGAGTATTAGAGCATTCTCATAAATCCGCAAGATTTTATTTAAAAAAACTACAAAATCCGACCCAGAATGCAATATGGCCTATAGGGTGATCTCAAAATTTGTCAAAACGATCGGGGTTTTGGGCACAAAATGATCGCCTAGACCCTGTTAGTAATGTCTGAGAGTATTAGAGCATTCTCATAAATCCGCAAGATTTTATTTAGAAAAAACTACAAAATCCGACCCAGAATGCAATATGGCCTATAGGGTGATCTCAAAATTTGTCAAAACGATCGGGGTTTTCGGCACAAAATGATCGCCTAGACCCTGTTAGTAATGTCTGAGAATATTGGAGCATTCAGATATATCCGCAAGATTTTATTTAGAAAAAAACTACAAAATCCGACCCAGAATGCAATATGGCCTATAGGGTGATCTCAAAATTTGTCAAAACGATCGGGGTTTTCGGCACAAAATGATCGCCTAGACCCTGTTAGTAATGTCTGAGAATATTAGAGCATTCTGATATATCCGCAAGATTTTATTTATAAAAAACTACAAAATCCTACCCAGAATGCAATATGGCCTATAGGGTGATCTCAAAATTTGTCAAAACGATCGGGGTTTTGGGCACAAAATGATCGCCTAGACCCTGTTAGTAATGTCTGAGAATATTAGAGCATTCTGATAAATCCGCAAGATTTTATTTAGAAAAAACTACAAAATCCGATCCAGAATGCAATATGGCCTATAGGGTGATTTCAAAATTTGTCAAAACGATCGGGGTTTTGGGCACAAAATGATCGTCTAGACCCTGTTAGTAATGTCTGAGAATACTAGAGCATTGTGATAAATCTGCAAGATTTTATTTAGAAAAAACTACAAAATCCGACCCAGAATGCAATATGGCTTATAGGGTGATCTCAAAATTTGTCAACACGATCGGGGTTTTGGGCACAAAATGATCGCCTAGACCCTGTTAGTAATGTCTGAGAATATTAGAGCATTCAGATATATCCGCAAGATTTTATTTAGAAAAAACTACAAAATCCGACCCAGAATGCAATATGGCCTATAGGGTGATTTCAAAATTTGTCAAAACGATCGGGGTTTTCGGCACAAAATGATCGTCTAGACCCTGTTAGTAATGTCTGAGAATACTAGAGCATTCTGATAAATCCGCAAGATTTTATTTAGAAAAAACTACAAAATCCGACCCAGAATGCAATATGGCTTATAGGGTGATCTCAAAATTTGTCAACACGATCGGGGTTTTGGGCACAAAATGATCGCCTAGACCCTGTTAGTAATGTCTGAGAATATTAGAGCATTCTGATATATCCGCAAGATTTTATTTATAAAAAACTACAAAATCCGACCCAGAATGCAATATGGCCTATAGGGTGATTTCAAAATTTGTCAAAACGATCGGGGTTTTGGGCACAAAATGATCGCCTAGACCCTGTTAGTAATGTCTGAGAATATTAGAGCATTCTGATAAATCCGCAAGATTTTATTTAGAAAAAACTACAAAATCCGACCCAGAATGCAATATGGCCTATAGGGTGATCTCAAAATTTGTCAAAACGATCGGGGTTTTCGGCACAAAATGATCGCCTAGACCCTGTTAGTAATGTCTGAGAATATTGGAGCATTCAGATATATCCGCAAGATTTTATTTAGAAAAAACTACAAAATCCGACCCAGAATGCAATATGGCCTATAGGGTGATCTCAAAATTTGTCAAAACGATCGGGGTTTTCGGCACAAAATGATCGCCTAGACCCTGTTAGTAATGTCTGAGAGTATTAGAGCATTCTCATAAATCCGCAAGATTTTATTTAAAAAAACTACAAAATCCGACCCAGAATGCAATATGGCCTATAGGGTGATCTCAAAATTTGTCAAAACGATCGGGGTTTTGGGCACAAAATGATCGCCTAGACCCTGTTAGTAATGTCTGAGAGTATTAGAGCATTCTCATAAATCCGCAAGATTTTATTTAGAAAAAACTACAAAATCCGACCCAGAATGCAATATGGCCTATAGGGTGATCTCAAAATTTGTCAAAACGATCGGGGTTTTCGGCACAAAATGATCGCCTAGACCCTGTTAGTAATGTCTGAGAATATTGGAGCATTCAGATATATCCGCAAGATTTTATTTAGAAAAAACTACAAAATCCGACCCAGAATGCAATATGGCCTATAGGGTGATCTCAAAATTTGTCAAAACGATCGGGGTTTTCGGCACAAAATGATCGCCTAGACCCTGTTAGTAATGTCTGAGAGTATTAGAGCATTCTCATAAATCCGCAAGATTTTATTTAAAAAAACTACAAAATCCGACCCAGAATGCAATATGGCCTATAGGGTGATCTCCAAATTTGTCAAAACGATCGGGGTTTTGGGCACAAAATGATCGCCTAGACCCTGTTAGTAATGTCTGAGAGTATTAGAGCATTCTCATAAATCCGCAAGATTTTATTTAGAAAAAACTACAAAATCCGACCCAGAATGCAATATGGCCTATAGGGTGATCTCAAAATTTGTCAAAACGATCGGGGTTTTCGGCACAAAATGATCGCCTAGACCCTGTTAGTAATGTCTGAGAATATTAGAGCATTCAGATATATCCGCAAGATTTTATTTAGAAAAAACTACAAAATCCGACCCAGAATGCAATATGGCCTATAGGGTGATCTCAAAATTTGTCAAAACGATCGGGGTTTTGGGCACAAAATGATCGCCTAGACCCTGTTAGTAATGTCTGAGAGTATTAGAGCATTCTCATAAATCCGCAAGATTTTATTTAGAAAAAACTACAAAATCCGACCCAGAATGCAATATGGCCTATAGGGTGATCTCAAAATTTGTCAAAACGATCGGGGTTTTCGGCACAAAATGATCGCCTAGACCCTGTTAGTAATGTCTGAGAATATTGGAGCATTCAGATATATCCGCAAGATTTTATTTAGAAAAAACTACAAAATCCGACCCAGAATGCAATATGGCCTATAGGGTGATCTCAAAATTTGTCAAAACGATCGGGGTTTTCGGCACAAAATGATCGCCTAGACCCTGTTAGTAATGTCTGAGAGTATTAGAGCATTCTCATAAATCCGCAAGATTTTATTTAAAAAAACTACAAAATCCGACCCAGAATGCAATATGGCCTATAGGGTGATCTCCAAATTTGTCAAAACGATCGGGGTTTTGGGCACAAAATGATCGCCTAGACCCTGTTAGTAATGTCTGAGAGTATTAGAGCATTCTCATAAATCCGCAAGATTTTATTTAGAAAAAACTACAAAATCCGACCCAGAATGCAATATGGCCTATAGGGTGATCTCAAAATTTGTCAAAACGATCGGGGTTTTCGGCACAAAATGATCGCCTAGACCCTGTTAGTAATGTCTGAGAATATTAGAGCATTCAGATATATCCGCAAGATTTTATTTAGAAAAAACTACAAAATCCGACCCAGAATGCAATATGGCCTATAGGGTGATCTCAAAATGTGTCAAAACGATCGGGGTTTTCGGCACAAAATGATCGCCTAGACCCTGTTAGTAATGTCTGAGAGTATTAGAGCATTCTCATAAATCCGCAAGATTTTATTTAGAAAAAACTACAAAATCCGACCCAGAATGCAATATGGCCTATAGGGTGATTTCAAAATTTGTCAAAACGATCGGGGATTTCGGCACAAAATGATCGTCTAGACCCTGTTAGTAATGTCTGAGAATATTAGAGCATTCTGATAAATCCGCAAGATTTTATTTAGAAAAAACTACAAAATCCGACCCAGAATGCAATATGGCCTATAGGGTGATTTCAAAATTTGTCAAAACGATCGGGGTTTTGGGCACAAAATGATCGCCTAGACCCTGTTAGTAATGTCTGAGAATATTAGAGCATTCTGATAAATCCGCAAGATTTTATTTAGAAAAAACTACAAAATCCGACACAGAATGCAATATGGCCTATAGGGTGATCTCAAAATTTGTCAAAACGATCGGGGTTTTCGGCACAAAATGATCGCCTAGACCCTGTTAGTAATGTCTGAGAATATTAGAGCATTCTGATAAATCCGCAAGATTTTATTTAGAAAAAACTACAAAATCCGACCCAGAATGCAATATGGCCTATAGGGTGATCTCAAAATTTGTCAAAACGATCGGGGTTTTCGGCACAAAATGATCGCCTAGACCCTGTTAGTAATGTCTGAGAATATTGGAGCATTCAGATATATCCGCAAGATTTTATTTAGAAAAAACTACAAAATCCGACCCAGAATGCAATATGGCCTATAGGGTGATCTCAAAATTTGTCAAAACGATCGGGGTTTTCGGCACAAAATGATCGCCTAGACCCTGTTAGTAATGTCTGAGAGTATTAGAGCATTCTCATAAATCCGCAAGATTTTATTTAAAAAAACTACAAAATCCGACCCAGAATGCAATATGGCCTATAGGGTGATCTCAAAATTTGTCAAAACGATCGGGGTTTTGGGCACAAAATGATCGCCTAGACCCTGTTAGTAATGTCTGAGAGTATTAGAGCATTCTCATAAATCCGCAAGATTTTATTTAGAAAAAACTACAAAATCCGACCCAGAATGCAATATGGCCTATAGGGTGATCTCAAAATTTGTCAAAACGATCGGGGTTTTCGGCACAAAATGATCGCCTAGACCCTGTTAGTAATGTCTGAGAATATTGGAGCATTCAGATATATCCGCAAGATTTTATTTAGAAAAAACTACAAAATCCGACCCAGAATGCAATATGGCCTATAGGGTGATCTCAAAATTTGTCAAAACGATCGGGGTTTTCGGCACAAAATGATCGCCTAGACCCTGTTAGTAATGTCTGAGAGTATTAGAGCATTCTCATAAATCCGCAAGATTTTATTTAAAAAAACTACAAAATCCGACCCAGAATGCAATATGGCCTATAGGGTGATCTCCAAATTTGTCAAAACGATCGGGGTTTTGGGCACAAAATGATCGCCTAGACCCTGTTAGTAATGTCTGAGAGTATTAGAGCATTCTCATAAATCCGCAAGATTTTATTTAGAAAAAACTACAAAATCCGACCCAGAATGCAATATGGCCTATAGGGTGATCTCAAAATTTGTCAAAACGATCGGGGTTTTCGGCACAAAATGATCGCCTAGACCCTGTTAGTAATGTCTGAGAATATTAGAGCATTCAGATATATCCGCAAGATTTTATTTAGAAAAAACTACAAAATCCGACCCAGAATGCAATATGGCCTATAGGGTGATCTCAAAATTTGTCAAAACGATCGGGGTTTTGGGCACAAAATGATCGCCTAGACCCTGTTAGTAATGTCTGAGAGTATTAGAGCATTCTCATAAATCCGCAAGATTTTATTTAGAAAAAACTACAAAATCCGACCCAGAATGCAATATGGCCTATAGGGTGATCTCAAAATTTGTCAAAACGATCGGGGTTTTCGGCACAAAATGATCGCCTAGACCCTGTTAGTAATGTCTGAGAATATTGGAGCATTCAGATATATCCGCAAGATTTTATTTAGAAAAAACTACAAAATCCGACCCAGAATGCAATATGGCCTATAGGGTGATCTCAAAATTTGTCAAAACGATCGGGGTTTTCGGCACAAAATGATCGCCTAGACCCTGTTAGTAATGTCTGAGAGTATTAGAGCATTCTCATAAATCCGCAAGATTTTATTTAAAAAAACTACAAAATCCGACCCAGAATGCAATATGGCCTATAGGGTGATCTCCAAATTTGTCAAAACGATCGGGGTTTTGGGCACAAAATGATCGCCTAGACCCTGTTAGTAATGTCTGAGAGTATTAGAGCATTCTCATAAATCCGCAAGATTTTATTTAGAAAAAACTACAAAATCCGACCCAGAATGCAATATGGCCTATAGGGTGATCTCAAAATTTGTCAAAACGATCGGGGTTTTCGGCACAAAATGATCGCCTAGACCCTGTTAGTAATGTCTGAGAATATTAGAGCATTCAGATATATCCGCAAGATTTTATTTAGAAAAAACTACAAAATCCGACCCAGAATGCAATATGGCCTATAGGGTGATCTCAAAATTTGTCAAAACGATCGGGGTTTTCGGCACAAAATGATCGCCTAGACCCTGTTAGTAATGTCTGAGAGTATTAGAGCATTCTCATAAATCCGCAAGATTTTATTTAGAAAAAACTACAAAATCCGACCCAGAATGCAATATGGCCTATAGGGTGATTTCAAAATTTGTCAAAACGATCGGGGATTTCGGCACAAAATGATCGTCTAGACCCTGTTAGTAATGTCTGAGAATATTAGAGCATTCTGATAAATCCGCAAGATTTTATTTAGAAAAAACTACAAAATCCGACCCAGAATGCAATATGGCCTATAGGGTGATTTCAAAATTTGTCAAAACGATCGGGGTTTTGGGCACAAAATGATCGCCTAGACCCTGTTAGTAATGTCTGAGAATATTAGAGCATTCTGATAAATCCGCAAGATTTTATTTAGAAAAAACTACAAAATCCGACCCAGAATGCAATATGGCCTATAGGGTGATCTCAAAATTTGTCAAAACGATCGGGGTTTTCGGCACAAAATGATCGCCTAGACCCTGTTAGTAATGTCTGAGAATATTGGAGCATTCAGATATATCCGCAAGATTTTATTTAGAAAAAACTACAAAATCCGACCCAGAATGCAATATGGCCTATAGGGTGATCTCAAAATTTGTCAAAACGATCGGGGTTTTCGGCACAAAATGATCGCCTAGACCCTGTTAGTAATGTCTGAGAGTATTAGAGCATTCTCATAAATCCGCAAGATTTTATTTAAAAAAACTACAAAATCCGACCCAGAATGCAATATGGCCTATAGGGTGATCTCCAAATTTGTCAAAACGATCGGGGTTTTGGGCACAAAATGATCGCCTAGACCCTGTTAGTAATGTCTGAGAGTATTAGAGCATTCTCATAAATCCGCAAGATTTTATTTAGAAAAAACTACAAAATCCGACCCAGAATGCAATATGGCCTATAGGGTGATCTCAAAATTTGTCAAAACGATCGGGGTTTTCGGCACAAAATGATCGCCTAGACCCTGTTAGTAATGTCTGAGAATATTAGAGCATTCAGATATATCCGCAAGATTTTATTTAGAAAAAACTACAAAATCCGACCCAGAATGCAATATGGCCTATAGGGTGATCTCAAAATTTGTCAAAACGATCGGGGTTTTCGGCACAAAATGATCGCCTAGACCCTGTTAGTAATGTCTGAGAATATTGGAGCATTCAGATATATCCGCAAGATTTTATTTAGAAAAAACTACAAAATCCGACCCAGAATGCAATATGGCCTATAGGGTGATCTCAAAATTTTATCAAAACGATCGGGGTTTTCGGCACAAAATGATCGCCTAGACCCTGTTAGTAATGTCTGAGAGTATTAGAGCATTCTCATAAATCCGCAAGATTTTATTTAAAAAAACTACAAAATCCGACCCAGAATGCAATATGGCCTATAGGGTGATCTCAAAATTTGTCAAAACGATCGGGGTTTTGGGCACAAAATGATCGCCTAGACCCTGTTAGTAATGTCTGAGAGTATTAGAGCATTCTCATAAATCCGCAAGATTTTATTTAGAAAAAACTACAAAATCCGACCCAGAATGCAATATGGCCTATAGGGTGATCTCAAAATTTGTCAAAACGATCGGGGATTTCGGCACAAAATGATCGTCTAGACCCTGTTAGTAATGTCTGAGAATATTAGAGCATTCTGATAAATCGGCAATATTTTATTTAGAAAAAACTACAAAATCCGACCCAGAATGCAATATGGCCTATAGGGTGATTTCAAAATTTGTCAAAACGATCGGGGTTTTGGGCACAAAATGATCGCCTAGACCCTGTTAGTAATGTCTGAGAATATTAGAGCATTCTGATAAATCCGCAAGATTTTATTTAGAAAAAACTACAAAATCCGACCCAGAATGCAATATGGCCTATAGGGTGATCTCAAAATTTGTCAAAACGATCGGGGTTTTGGGCACAAAATGATCGCCTAGACCCTGTTAGTAATGTCTGAGAATATTGGAGCATTCAGATATATCCGCAAGATTTTATTTAGAAAAAACTACAAAATCCGACCCAGAATGCAATATGGCCTATAGGGTGATCTCAAAATTTTATCAAAACGATCGGGGTTTTCGGCACAAAATGATCGCCTAGACCCTGTTAGTAATGTCTGAGAGTATTAGAGCATTCTCATAAATCCGCAAGATTTTATTTAAAAAAACTACAAAATCCGACCCAGAATGCAATATGGCCTATAGGGTGATCTCAAAATTTGTCAAAACGATCGGGGTTTTGGGCACAAAATGATCGCCTAGACCCTGTTAGTAATGTCTGAGAGTATTAGAGCATTCTCATAAATCCGCAAGATTTTATTTAGAAAAAACTACAAAATCCGACCCAGAATGCAATATGGCCTATAGGGTGATCTCAAAATTTGTCAAAACGATCGGGGTTTTCGGCACAAAATGATCGCCTAGACCCTGTTAGTAATGTCTGAGAATATTGGAGCATTCTGATATATCCGCAAGATTTTATTTAGAAAAAACTACAAAATCCGACCCAGAATGCAATATGGCCTATAGGGTGATCTCAAAATTTGTCAAAACGATCGGGGTTTTCGGCACAAAATGATCGCCTAGACCCTGTTAGTAATGTCTGAGAGTATTAGAGCATTCTCATAAATCCGCAAGATTTTATTTAAAAAAACTACAAAATCCGACCCAGAATGCAATATGGCCTATAGGGTGATCTCAAAATTTGTCAAAACGATCGGGGTTTTGGGCACAAAATGATCGCCTAGACCCTGTTAGTAATGTCTGAGAGTATTAGAGCATTCTCATAAATCCGCAAGATTTTATTTAGAAAAAACTACAAAATCCGACCCAGAATGCAATATGGCCTATAGGGTGATCTCAAAATTTGTCAAAACGATCGGGGTTTTCGGCACAAAATGATCGCCTAGACCCTGTTAGTAATGTCTGAGAATATTAGAGCATTCAGATATATCCGCAAGATTTTATTTAGAAAAAACTACAAAATCCGACCCAGAATGCAATATGGCCTATAGGGTGATCTCAAAATTTGTCAAAACGATCGGGGTTTTGGGCACAAAATGATCGCCTAGACCTTGTTAGTAATGTCTGAGAGTATTAGAGCATTCTCATAAATCCGCAAGATTTTATTTAGAAAAAACTACAAAATCCGACCCAGAATGCAATATGGCCTATAGGGTGATCTCAAAATTTGTCAAAACGATCGGGGTTTTGGGCACAAAATGATCGCCTAGACCCTGTTAGTAATGTCTGAGAGTATTAGAGCATTCTCATAAATCCGCAAGATTTTATTTAGAAAAAACTACAAAATCCGACCCAGAATGCAATATGGCCTATAGGGTGATCTCAAAATTTTATCAAAACGATCGGGGTTTTCGGCACAAAATGATCGCCTAGACCCTGTTAGTAATGTCTGAGAGTATTAGAGCATTCTCATAAATCCGCAAGATTTTATTTAGAAAAAACTACAAAATCCGACCCAGAATGCAATATGGCCTATAGGGTGATCTCAAAATTTTATCAAAACGATCGGGGTTTTCGGCACAAAATGATCGCCTAGACCCTGTTAGTAATGTCTGAGAGTATTAGAGCATTCTCATAAATCCGCAAGATTTTATTTAAAAAAACTACAAAATCCGACCCAGAATGCAATATGGCCTATAGGGTGATCTCAAAATTTGTCAAAACGATCGGGGTTTTGGGCACAAAATGATCGCCTAGACCCTGTTAGTAATGTCTGAGAGTATTAGAGCATTCTCATAAATCCGCAAGATTTTATTTAGAAAAAACTACAAAATCCGACCCAGAATGCAATATGGCCTATAGGGTGATCTCAAAATTTGTCAAAACGATCGGGGTTTTCGGCACAAAATGATCGCCTAGACCCTGTTAGTAATGTCTGAGAATATTGGAGCATTCTGATATATCCGCAAGATTTTATTTAGAAAAAACTACAAAATCCGACCCAGAATGCAATATGGCCTATAGGGTGATCTCAAAATTTGTCAAAACGATCGGGGTTTTCGGCACAAAATGATCGCCTAGACCCTGTTAGTAATGTCTGAGAGTATTAGAGCATTCTCATAAATCCGCAAGATTTTATTTAGAAAAAACTACAAAATCCGACCCAGAATGCAATATGGCCTATAGGGTGATTTCAAAATTTGTCAAAACGATCGGGGATTTCGGCACAAAATGATCGTCTAGACCCTGTTAGTAATGTCTGAGAATATTAGAGCATTCTGATAAATCCGCAAGATTTTATTTAGAAAAAACTACAAAATCCGACCCAGAATGCAATATGGCCTATAGGGTGATTTCAAAATTTGTCAAAACGATCGGGGTTTTGGGCACAAAATGATCGCCTAGACCCTGTTAGTAATGTCTGAGAATATTAGAGCATTCTGATAAATCCGCAAGATTTTATTTAGAAAAAACTACAAAATCCGACCCAGAATGCAATATGGCCTATAGGGTGATCTCAAAATTTGTCAAAACGATCGGGGTTTTGGGCACAAAATGATCGCCTAGACCCTGTTAGTAATGTCTGAGAATATTGGAGCATTCAGATATATCCGCAAGATTTTATTTAGAAAAAACTACAAAATCCGACCCAGAATGCAATATGGCCTATAGGGTGATCTCAAAATTTTATCAAAACGATCGGGGTTTTCGGCACAAAATGATCGCCTAGACCCTGTTAGTAATGTCTGAGAGTATTAGAGCATTCTCATAAATCCGCAAGATTTCATTTAAAAAAACTACAAAATCCGACCCAGAATGCAATATGGCCTATAGGGTGATCTCAAAATTTGTCAAAACGATCGGGGTTTTGGGCACAAAATGATCGCCTAGACCCTGTTAGTAATGTCTGAGAGTATTAGAGCATTCTCATAAATCCGCAAGATTTTATTTAGAAAAAACTACAAAATCCGACCCAGAATGCAATATGGCCTATAGGGTGATCTCAAAATTTGTCAAAACGATCGGGGTTTTGGGCACAAAATGATCGCCTAGACCCTGTTAGTAATGTCTGAGAATATTGGAGCATTCTGATATATCCGCAAGATTTTATTTAGAAAAAACTACAAAATCCGACCCAGAATGCAATATGGCCTATAGGGTGATCTCAAAATTTGTCAAAACGATCGGGGTTTTCGGCACAAAATGATCGCCTAGACCCTGTTAGTAATGTCTGAGAATATTAGAGCATTCAGATATATCCGCAAGATTTTATTTAGAAAAAACTACAAAATCCGACCCAGAATGCAATATGGCCTATAGGGTGATCTCAAAATTTGTCAAAACGATCGGGGTTTTCGGCACAAAATGATCGCCTAGACCCTGTTAGTAATGTCTGAGAATATTAGAGCATTCAGATATATCCGCAAGATTTTATTTAGAAAAAACTACAAAATCCGACCCAGAATGCAATATGGCCTATAGGGTGATCTCAAAATTTGTCAAAACGATCGGGGTTTTGGGCACAAAATGATCGCCTAGACCTTGTTAGTAATGTCTGAGAGTATTAGAGCATTCTCATAAATCCGCAAGATTTTATTTAGAAAAAACTACAAAATCCGACCCAGAATGCAATATGGCCTATAGGGTGATCTCAAAATTTGTCAAAACGATCGGGGTTTTGGGCACAAAATGATCGCCTAGACCCTGTTAGTAATGTCTGAGAGTATTAGAGCATTCTCATAAATCCGCAAGATTTTATTTAGAAAAAACTACAAAATCCGACCCAGAATGCAATATGGCCTATAGGGTGATCTCAAAATTTTATCAAAACGATCGGGGTTTTCGGCACAAAATGATCGCCTAGACCCTGTTAGTAATGTCTGAGAATATTAGAGCATTCTGATAAATCCGCAAGATTTTATTTAGAAAAAACTACAAAATCCGACCCAGAATGCAATCTGGCCTATAGGGTGATCTCAAAATTTGTCAAAACGATCAGGGTTTTGGGCACAAAATGATCGCCTAGACCCTGTTAGTAACGTCTGAGAATACTAGAGCATTCTGATAAATCCGCAAGATTTTATTTAGAAAAAACTACAAAATCCGACCCAGAATGCAATATGGCCTATAGGGTGATCTCAAAATTTGTCAAAACGATCGGGGTTTTCGGCACAAAATGATCGCCTAGACCCTGTTAGTAATGTCTGAGAATATTAGAGCATTCAGATATATCCGCAAGATTTTATTTAGAAAAAACTACAAAATCCGACCCAGAATGCAATATGGCCTATAGGGTGATTTCAAAATTTGTCAAAACGATCGGGGTTTTCGGCACAAAATGATCGTCTAGACCCTGTTAGTAATGTCTGAGAATACTAGAGCATTGTGATAAATCCGCAAGATTTTATTTAGAAAAAACTACAAAATCCGACCCAGAATGCAATATGGCTTATAGGGTGATCTCAAAATTTGTCAACACGATCGGGGTTTTGGGCACAAAATGATCGCCTAGACCCTGTTAGTAATGTCTGAGAATATTAGAGCATTCAGATATATCCGCAAGATTTTATTTAGAAAAAACTACAAAATCCGACCCAGAATGCAATATGGCCTATAGGGTGATTTCAAAATTTGTCAAAACGATCGGGGTTTTCGGCACAAAATGATCGTCTAGACCCTGTTAGTAATGTCTGAGAATACTAGAGCATTCTGATAAATCCGCAAGATTTTATTTAGAAAAAACTACAAAATCCGACCCAGAATGCAATATGGCTTATAGGGTGATCTCAAAATTTGTCAACACGATCGGGGTTTTGGGCACAAAATGATCGCCTAGACCCTGTTAGTAATGTCTGAGAATATTAGAGCATTCTGATATATCCGCAAGATTTTATTTATAAAAAACTACAAAATCCTACCCAGAATGCAATATGGCCTATAGGGTGATTTCAAAATTTGTCAAAACGATCGGGGTTTTCGGCACAAAATGATCGTCTAGATCCTGTTAGTAATGTCTGAGAATACTAGAGCATTCTGATAAATCCGCATGATTTTATTTAGAAAAAACTACAAAATCCGACCCAGAATGCAAAATGGCTTATAGGGTGATCTCAAAATTTGTCAACACGATCGGGGTTTTGGGCACAAAATGATCGCCTAGACCCTGTTAGTAATGTCTGAGAATATTAGAGCATTCTGATATATCCGCAAGATTTTATTTATAAAAAACTACAAAATCCTACCCAGAATGCAATATGGCCTATAGGGTGATCTCAAAATTTGTCAAAACGATCGGGGTTTTGGGCACAAAATGATCGCCTAGACCCTGTTAGTAATGTCTGAGAATATTAGAGCATTCTGATAAATCCGCAAGATTTTATTTAGAAAAAACTACAAAATCCGACCCAGAATGCAATATGGCCTATAGGGTGATTTCAAAATTTGTCAAAACGATCGGGGTTTTGGGCACAAAATGATCGCCTAGACCCTGTTAGTAATGTCTGAGAATATTAGAGCATTCTGATAAATCCGCAAGATTTTATTTAGAAAAAACTACAAAATCCGACCCAGAATGCAATATGGCCTATAGGGTGATCTCAAAATTTGTCAAAACGATCGGGGTTTTCGGCACAAAATGATCGCCTAGACCCTGTTAGTAATGTCTGAGAATATTGGAGCATTCAGATATATCCGCAAGATTTTATTTAGAAAAAACTACAAAATCCGACCCAGAATGCAATATGGCCTATAGGGTGATCTCAAAATTTGTCAAAACGATCGGGGTTTTCGGCACAAAATGATCGCCTAGACCTTGTTAGTAATGTCTGAGAGTATTAGAGCATTCTCATAAATCCGCAAGATTTTATTTATAAAAAACTACAAAATCCTACCCAGAATGCAATATGGCCTATAGGGTGATCTCAAAATTTGTCAAAGCGATCGGGGTTTTGGGCACAAAATGATCGCCTAGACACTGTTAGTAATGTCTGAGAATATTAGAGCATTCTGATATATCCGCAAGATTTTATTTATAAAAAACTACAAAATCCTACCCAGAATGCAATATGGCCTATAGGGTGATCTCAAAATTTGTCAAAGCGATCGGGGTTTTGGGCACAAAATGATCGCCTAGACACTGTTAGTAATGTCTGAGAATATTAGAGCATTCTGATAAATCCGCAAGATTTTATTTAGAAAAAACTACAAAATCCGACCCAGAATGCAATATGGCCTATAGGGTGATTTCAAAATTTGTCAAAACGATCGGGGTTTTGGGCACAAAATGATCGCCTAGACCCTGTTAGTAATGTCTGAGAATATTAGAGCATTCTGATAAATCCGCAAGATTTTATTTAGAAAAAACTACAAAATCCGATCCAGAATGCAATATGGCCTATAGGGTGATCTCAAAATTTGTCAAAACGATCGGGGTTTTGGGCACAAAATGATCGCCTAGACCCTGTTAGTAATGTCTGAGAATATTAGAGCATTCAGATATATCCGCAAGATTTTATTTAGAAAAAACTACAAAATCCGACCCAGAATGCAATATGGCCTATAGGGTGATTTCAAAATTTGTCAAAACGATCGGGGTTTTGGGCACAAAATGATCGTCTAGACCCTGTTAGTAATGTCTGAGAATACTAGAGCATTGTGATAAATCTGCAAGATTTTATTTAGAAAAAACTACAAAATCCGACCCAGAATGCAATATGGCTTATAGGGTGATCTCAAAATTTGTCAACACGATCGGGGTTTGGGGCACAAAATGATCGCCTAGACCCTGTTAGTAATGTCTGAGAATATTAGAGCATTCAGATATATCCGCAAGATTTTATTTAGAAAAAACTACAAAATCCGACCCAGAATGCAATATGGCCTATAGGGTGATTTCAAAATTTGTCAAAACGATCGGGGTTTTGGGCACAAAATGATCGTCTAGACCCTGTTAGTAATGTCTGAGAATACTAGAGCATTCTGATAAATCCGCAAGATTTTATTTAGAAAAAACTACAAAATCCGACCCAGAATGCAATATGGCTTATAGGGTGATCTCAAAATTTGTCAACACGATCGGGGTTTTGGGCACAAAATGATCGCCTAGACCCTGTTAGTAATGTCTGAGAATATTAGAGCATTCTGATATATCCGCAAGATTTTATTTATAAAAAACTACAAAATCCTACCCAGAATGCAATATGGCCTATAGGGTGATTTCAAAATTTGTCAAAACGATCGGGGATTTCGGCACAAAATGATCGTCTAGATCCTGTTAGTAATGTCTGAGAATACTAGAGCATTCTGATAAATCCGCATGATTTTATTTAGAAAAAACTACAAAATCCGACCCAGAATGCAATATGGTTTATAGGGTGATCTCAAAATTTGTCAACACGATCGGGGTTTTGGGCACAAAATGATCGCCTAGACCCTGTTAGTAATGTCTGAGAATATTAGAGCATTCTGATATATCCGCAAGATTTTATTTATAAAAAACTACAAAATCCTACCCAGAATGCAATATGGCCTATAGGGTGATCTCAAAATTTGTCAAAGCGATCGGGGTTTTGGGCACAAAATGATCGCCTAGACCCTGTTAGTAATGTCTGAGAATATTAGAGCATTCTGATATATCCGCAAGATTTTATTTATAAAAAACTACAAAATCCTACCCAGAATGCAATATGGCCTATAGGGTGATTTCAAAATTTGTCAAAACGATCGGGGATTTCGGCACAAAATGATCGTCTAGATCCTGTTAGTAATGTCTGAGAATACTAGAGCATTCTGATAAATCCGCATGATTTTATTTAGAAAAAACTACAAAATCCGACCCAGAATGCAATATGGCTTATAGGGTGATCTCAAAATTTGTCAACACGATCGGGGTTTTGGGCACAAAATGATCGCCTAGACCCTGTTAGTAATGTCTGAGAATATTAGAGCATTCTGATATATCCGCAAGATTTTATTTATAAAAAACTACAAAATCCTACCCAGAATGCAATATGGCCTATAGGGTGATCTCAAAATTTGTCAAAGCGATCGGGGTTTTGGGCACAAAATGATCGCCTAGACCCTGTTAGTAATGTCTGAGAATATTAGAGCATTCTGATAAATCCGCAAGATTTTATTTAGAAAAAAATACAAAATCCGACCCAGAATGCAATATGGCTCATAGGGTGATCTCAAAATTTGTCAACACGATCGGGGTTTTGGGCACAAAATGATCGCCTAGACCCTGTTAGTAATGTCTGAGAATATTAGAGCATTCTGATATATCCGCAAGATTTTATTTATAAAAAACTACAAAATCCTACCCAGAATGCAATATGGCCTATAGGGTGATCTCAAAATTTGTCAAAGCGATCGGGGTTTTGGGCACAAAATGATCGCCTAGACCCTGTTAGTAATGTCTGAGAATATTAGAGCATTCTGATATATCCGCAAGATTTTATTTATAAAAAACTACAAAATCCTACCCAGAATGCAATATGGCCTATAGGGTGATTTCAAAATTTGTCAAAACGATCGGGGATTTCGGCACAAAATGATCGTCTAGATCCTGTTAGTAATGTCTGAGAATACTAGAGCATTCTGATAAATCCGCATGATTTTATTTAGAAAAAACTACAAAATCCGACCCAGAATGCAATATGGCTTATAGGGTGATCTCAAAATTTGTCAACACGATCGGGGTTTTGGGCACAAAATGATCGCCTAGACCCTGTTAGTAATGTCTGAGAATATTAGAGCATTCTGATATATCCGCAAGATTTTATTTATAAAAAACTACAAAATCCTACCCAGAATGCAATATGGCCTATAGGGTGATCTCAAAATTTGTCAAAGCGATCGGGGTTTTGGGCACAAAATGATCGCCTAGACCCTGTTAGTAATGTCTGAGAATATTAGAGCATTCTGATAAATCCGCAAGATTTTATTTAGAAAAAACTACAAAATCCGACCCAGAATGCAATATGGCCTATAGGGTGATTTCAAAATTTGTCAAAACGATCGGGGTTTTGGGCACAAAATGATCGCCTAGACCCGGTTAGTAATGTCTGAGAATATTAGAGCATTCTGATAAATCCGCAAGATTTTATTTAGAAAAAACTACAAAATCCGACCCAGAATGCAATATGGCCTATAGGGTGATCTCAAAATTTGTCAAAACGATCGGGGTTTTCGGCACAAAATGATCGCCTAGACCCTGTTAGTAATGTCTGAGAATATTGGAGCATTCAGATATATCCGCAAGATTTTATTTAGAAAAAACTACAAAATCCGACCCAGAATGCAATATGGCCTATAGGGTGATCTCAAAATTTGTCAAAACGATCGGGGTTTTCGGCACAAAATGATCGCCTAGACCCTGTTAGTAATGTCTGAGAGTATTAGAGCATTCTCATAAATCCGCAAGATTTTATTTAAAAAAACTACAAAATCCGACCCAGAATGCAATATGGCCTATAGGGTGATCTCAAAATTTGTCAAAACGATCGGGGTTTTCGGCACAAAATGATCGCCTAGACCCTGTTAGTAATGTCTGAGAGTATTAGAGCATTCTCATAAATCCGCAAGATTTTATTTAGAAAAAACTACAAAATCCTACCCAGAATGCAATATGGCCTATAGGGTGATCTCAAAATTTGTCAAAGCGATCGGGGTTTTGGGCACAAAATGATCGCCTAGACCCTGTTAGTAATGTCTGAGAATATTAGAGCATTCTGATAAATCCGCAAGATTTTATTTAGAAAAAACTACAAAATCCGACCCAGAATGCAATATGGCCTATAGGGTGATTTCAAAATTTGTCAAAACGATCGGGGTTTTGGGCACAAAATGATCGCCTAGACCCGGTTAGTAATGTCTGAGAATATTAGAGCATTCTGATAAATCCGCAAGATTTTATTTAGAAAAAACTACAAAATCCGACCCAGAATGCAATATGGCCTATAGGGTGATCTCAAAATTTGTCAAAACGATCGGGGTTTTCGGCACAAAATGATCGCCTAGACCCTGTTAGTAATGTCTGAGAATATTGGAGCATTCAGATATATCCGCAAGATTTTATTTAGAAAAAACTACAAAATCCGACCCAGAATGCAATATGGCCTATAGGGTGATCTCAAAATTTGTCAAAACGATCGGGGTTTTGGGCACAAAATGATCGCCTAGACCCTGTTAGTAATGTCTGAGAGTATTAGAGCATTCTCATAAATCCGCAAGATTTTATTTAAAAAAACTACAAAATCCGACCCAGAATGCAATATGGCCTATAGGGTGATCTCAAAATTTGTCAAAACGATCGGGGTTTTCGGCACAAAATGATCGCCTAGACCCTGTTAGTAATGTCTGAGAGTATTAGAGCATTCTCATAAATCCGCAAGATTTTATTTAGAAAAAACTACAAAATCCGACCCAGAATGCAATATGGCCTATAGGGTGATTTCAAAATTTGTCAAAACGATCGGGGATTTCGGCACAAAATGATCGTCTAGACCCTGTTAGTAATGTCTGAGAATATTAGAGCATTCTGATAAATCCGCAAGATTTTATTTAGA
Source organism: Metridium senile (assembly GCA_949775045.1). Classification (NCBI taxonomy): domain Eukaryota; kingdom Metazoa; phylum Cnidaria; class Anthozoa; order Actiniaria; family Metridiidae; genus Metridium; species Metridium senile. The sequence goes on along the minus strand of CATKSA010000070.1, from coordinate 4,800 downwards.
AAAAACTACAAAATCCGACCCAGAATGCAATATGGCCTATAGGGTGATTTCAAAATTTGTCAAAACGATCGGGGTTTTGGGCACAAAATGATCGCCTAGACCCTGTTAGTAATGTCTGAGAATATTAGAGCATTCTGATAAATCCGCAAGATTTTATTTAGAAAAAACTACAAAATCCGACCCAGAATGCAATATGGCCTATAGGGTGATCTCAAAATTTGTCAAAACGATCGGGGTTTTCGGCACAAAATGATCGCCTAGACCCTGTTAGTAATGTCTGAGAATATTGGAGCATTCAGATATATCCGCAAGATTTTATTTAGAAAAAACTACAAAATCCGACCCAGAATGCAATATGGCCTATAGGGTGATCTCAAAATTTGTCAAAACGATCGGGGTTTTCGGCACAAAATGATCGCCTAGACCCTGTTAGTAATGTCTGAGAGTATTAGAGCATTCTCATAAATCCGCAAGATTTTATTTAAAAAAACTACAAAATCCGACCCAGAATGCAATATGGCCTATAGGGTGATCTCAAAATTTGTCAAAACGATCGGGGTTTTGGGCACAAAATGATCGCCTAGACCCTGTTAGTAATGTCTGAGAGTATTAGAGCATTCTCATAAATCCGCAAGATTTTATTTAGAAAAAACTACAAAATCCGACCCAGAATGCAATATGGCCTATAGGGTGATCTCAAAATTTGTCAAAACGATCGGGGTTTTCGGCACAAAATGATCGCCTAGACCCTGTTAGTAATGTCTGAGAATATTGGAGCATTCAGATATATCCGCAAGATTTTATTTAGAAAAAACTACAAAATCCGACCCAGAATGCAATATGGCCTATAGGGTGATCTCAAAATTTGTCAAAACGATCGGGGTTTTCGGCACAAAATGATCGCCTAGACCCTGTTAGTAATGTCTGAGAGTATTAGAGCATTCTCATAAATCCGCAAGATTTTATTTAAAAAAACTACAAAATCCGACCCAGAATGCAATATGGCCTATAGGGTGATCTCAAAATTTGTCAAAACGATCGGGGTTTTGGGCACAAAATGATCGCCTAGACCCTGTTAGTAATGTCTGAGAGTATTAGAGCATTCTCATAAATCCGCAAGATTTTATTTAGAAAAAACTACAAAATCCGACCCAGAATGCAATATGGCCTATAGGGTGATCTCAAAATTTGTCAAAACGATCGGGGTTTTCGGCACAAAATGATCGCCTAGACCCTGTTAGTAATGTCTGAGAATATTAGAGCATTCAGATATATCCGCAAGATTTTATTTAGAAAAAACTACAAAATCCGACCCAGAATGCAATATGGCCTATAGGGTGATCTCCAAATTTGTCAAAACGATCGGGGTTTTCGGCACAAAATGATCGCCTAGACCCTGTTAGTAATGTCTGAGAGTATTAGAGCATTCTCATAAATCCGCAAGATTTTATTTAGAAAAAACTACAAAATCCGACCCAGAATGCAATATGGCCTATAGGGTGATTTCAAAATTTGTCAAAACGATCGGGGATTTCGGCACAAAATGATCGTCTAGACCCTGTTAGTAATGTCTGAGAATACTAGAGTATTCTGATAAATCCGCAAGATTTTATTTAGAAAAAACTACAAAATCCGACCCAGAATGCAATATGGCTTATAGGGTGATCTCAAAATTTGTCAACACGATCGGGGTTTTGGGCACAAAATGATCGCCTAGACCCTGTTAGTAATGTCTGAGAATATTAGAGCATTCTGATATATCCGCAAGATTTTATTTATAAAAAACTACAAAATCCTACCCAGAATGCAATATGGCCTATAGGGTGATCTCAAAATTTGTCAAAACGATCGGGGTTTTGGGCACAAAATGATCGCCTAGACCCTGTTAGTAATGTCTGAGAATATTAGAGCATTCTGATATATCCGCAATATTTTATTTAGAAAAAAACTACAAAATCCGACCCAGAATGCAATATGGCCTATAGGGTGATCTCAAAATTTGTCAAAACGATCGGGGTTTTGGGCACAAAATGATCGCCTAGACCCTGTTAGTAATGTCTGAGAATATTAGAGCATTCAGATATATCCGCAAGATTTTATTTATAAAAAACTACAAAATCCTACCCAGAATGCAATATGGCCTATAGGGTGATTTCAAAATTTGTCAAAACGATCGGGGATTTCGGCACAAAATGATCGTCTAGATCCTGTTAGTAATGTCTGAGAATACTAGAGCATTCTGATAAATCCGCATGATTTTATTTAGAAAAAACTACAAAATCCGACCCAGAATGCAATATGGCTTATAGGGTGATCTCAAAATTTGTCAACACGATCGGGGTTTTGGGCACAAAATGATCGCCTAGACCCTGTTAGTAATGTCTGAGAATATTAGAGCATTCTGATATATCCGCAAGATTTTATTTATAAAAAACTACAAAATCCTACCCAGAATGCAATATGGCCTATAGGGTGATCTCAAAATTTGTCAAAGCGATCGGGGTTTTGGGCACAAAATGATCGCCTAGACCCTGTTAGTAATGTCTGAGAATATTAGAGCATTCTGATAAATCCGCAAGATTTTATTTAGAAAAAACTACAAAATCCGACCCAGAATGCAATATGGCCTATAGGGTGATTTCAAAATTTGTCAAAACGATCGGGGTTTTGGGCACAAAATGATCGCCTAGACCCGGTTAGTAATGTCTGAGAATATTAGAGCATTCTGATAAATCCGCAAGATTTTATTTAGAAAAAACTACAAAATCCGACCCAGAATGCAATATGGCCTATAGGGTGATCTCAAAATTTGTCAAAACGATCGGGGTTTTCGGCACAAAATGATCGCCTAGACCCTGTTAGTAATGTCTGAGAATATTGGAGCATTCAGATATATCCGCAAGATTTTATTTAGAAAAAACTACAAAATCCGACCCAGAATGCAATATGGCCTATAGGGTGATCTCAAAATTTGTCAAAACGATCGGGGTTTTCGGCACAAAATGATCGCCTAGACCCTGTTAGTAATGTCTGAGAGTATTAGAGCATTCTCATAAATCCGCAAGATTTTATTTAAAAAAACTACAAAATCCGACCCAGAATGCAATATGGCCTATAGGGTGATCTCAAAATTTGTCAAAACGATCGGGGTTTTGGGCACAAAATGATCGCCTAGACCCTGTTAGTAATGTCTGAGAATATTAGAGCATTCTGATATATCCGCAAGATTTTATTTATAAAAAACTACAAAATCCTACCCAGAATGCAATATGGCCTATAGGGTGATCTCAAAATTTGTCAAAACGATCGGGGTTTTGGGCACAAAATGATCGCCTAGACCCTGTTAGTAATGTCTGAGAATATTAGAGCATTCTGATATATCCGCAATATTTTATTTAGAAAAAAACTACAAAATCCGACCCAGAATGCAATATGGCCTATAGGGTGATCTCAAAATTTGTCAAAACGATCGGGGTTTTGGGCACAAAATGATCGCCTAGACCCTGTTAGTAATGTCTGAGAATATTAGAGCATTCAGATATATCCGCAAGATTTTATTTATAAAAAACTACAAAATCCTACCCAGAATGCAATATGGCCTATAGGGTGATTTCAAAATTTGTCAAAACGATCGGGGATTTCGGCACAAAATGATCGTCTAGATCCTGTTAGTAATGTCTGAGAATACTAGAGCATTCTGATAAATCCGCATGATTTTATTTAGAAAAAACTACAAAATCCGACCCAGAATGCAATATGGCTTATAGGGTGATCTCAAAATTTGTCAACACGATCGGGGTTTTGGGCACAAAATGATCGCCTAGACCCTGTTAGTAATGTCTGAGAATATTAGAGCATTCTGATATATCCGCAAGATTTTATTTATAAAAAACTACAAAATCCTACCCAGAATGCAATATGGCCTATAGGGTGATCTCAAAATTTGTCAAAACGATCGGGGTTTTGGGCACAAAATGATCGCCTAGACCCTGTTAGTAATGTCTGAGAATATTAGAGCATTCTGATATATCCGCAATATTTTATTTAGAAAAAAACTACAAAATCCGACCCAGAATGCAATATGGCCTATAGGGTGATCTCAAAATTTGTCAAAACGATCGGGGTTTTGGGCACAAAATGATCGCCTAGACCCTGTTAGTAATGTCTGAGAATATTAGAGCATTCAGATATATCCGCAAGATTTTATTTAGAAAAAACTACAAAATCCGACCCAGAATGCAATATGGCCTATAGGGTGATTTCAAAATTTGTCAAAACGATCGGGGTTTTGGGCACAAAATGATCGCCTAGACCCTGTTAGTAATGTCTGAGAATACTAGAGTATTCTGATAAATCCGCAAGATTTTATTTAGAAAAAACTACAAAATCCGACCCAGAATGCAATATGGCCTATAGGGTGATCTCAAAATTTGTCAACACGATCGGGGTTTTGGGCACAAAATGATCGCCTAGACCCTGTTAGTAATGTCTGAGAATATTAGAGCATTCTGATATATCCGCAAGATTTTATTTATAAAAAACTACAAAATCCTACCCAGAATGCAATATGGCCTATAGGGTGATCTCAAAATTTGTCAAAACGATCGGGGTTTTGGGCACAAAATGATCGCCTAGACCCTGTTAGTAATGTCTGAGAATATTAGAGCATTCTGATAAATCCGCAAGATTTTATTTAGAAAAAACTACAAAATCCGATCCAGAATGCAATATGGCCTATAGGGTGATCTCAAAATTTGTCAAAACGATCGTGGTTTTGGGCACAAAATGATCGCCTAGACC